>JARGCV010000481.1:280000-413514 GCA_034064705.1 Bothrops alternatus | reverse complement strand
GGCGGCACATGGACATCCGTTTTAATAGCCACCGATACACTTGGCCTCCATGAATCTGTCTGACCCTGCCTTGAAGCTGTCAAGGCTGACAGCTGTCACGACCCCTTCAGGAAGTGAATTCCATAAACCAACGACCCTCTGGATGAAGAAATATTTCCCTTTATTCGTCCTCACTTTCTTACCTACGAGCTTTAGGGAGTGCCCCCTTGTCCCAGTATTGTGTGATAGAGAAAAGAATTTTTCCCTATCCACCTTTTCTATCCCCTGCATGATTTTGTACACTTCGATCAAGTCATAAGAACATAAGAAGAACCATGCTGAATCAGGCCAAAGCCCATCGAGTCCAGCATTCTGTGTCACACAGTGGCCCACCAATTGTACATGGGGATCTTGAGCAGAAAGAGAAGGCAAAACCCTCCCTTTCCCTTGACCCCCAAACAAATGGTACTCAAGGGAATCCTGCCTGCCTCAACCAACATAGAGGCGGCACATGGACATCTGTTTTAATAACCACCAATACACTTTGCATCCATGAATCTATCTAGCCCTGCCTTGAAGCTGTCAAGGCTGACAGCTGTCACGACCCCTTCAGGAAGTGAATTCCATAAATCAATGACCCTCTGGGTGAAGAAATATTTCCCTTTATTTGTCCTCACTTTCTTACCTACGAGCTTTAGGGAGTGCCCCCTTGTCCTGGTATTGTGTGATAGAGAAAAGAATTTTTCTCTATCCACCTTTTCTACCCCCTGCATGATTTTATACACTTTGATCAAGTCACCCCTTAAACGCCGTCTTTCAAGGCTGAAGAGACCAAGGCGTTGCAATCTGGTTTCATAAGGGAGGCGCTCCATTTCCTTGATCATTCTTGTTGCCCTTTTTTGCACCTTTTCCAGTTCCATTATATCCTTCTTGAGGTGCGGTGACCAGAACTGTACACAGTACTCCAAGTGTGGTCTCATCATCGATTTGGTCAGAGGCAATACAACACTTGCTGACTTATTTTCGATTCCCTTCCTAATCATGCCAAGCATGGAATTTGCTTTTTTTTTTACTGCTGCTACGCATTGAGCAAGACAAGAGACTTCACCCCACGCGCAGTTCGCTGCCATCCCAGCCCCATGTCCCAGCATCCACTCTTCCCCTTCCTCCCACCCTGAGGTTTTTTTTCCCTGCCTAAACCCACCCCCCGCCCAGCCCAGCCCACGCCGCCCTTCCAGACAGCACATTCCTGTGTTTCAACCAAGTGGTTTTTCGGGCGGGCCTGACACTGCACTTCTCGCCCGGCTGCTTGAGACCAGCAGGGCTTGCCGATTCAGCAAGGCTGCCCGGCCATCCGCTGAAGTCGCAGACTTCCCGAAAACAAAAAAAACAACAAAAAAACCACCCAGAATTAACCGCTGGTTAAAGAGGGAAGGAAGGAGGAGCACAAGCAGCAGAAAAGAGCTGGGAAGTCACCAGACCTTTGAGTCACGATGTGGAAAGAGGACTTTTTGGAATAGGGAAGCCCTAGTAGCGAAAAGAAATAAAAGAAATAAATAAATCGGGAGGAGGTTAGGACTAACAAACTTTATCCAAAGACTGTACACTTTCGGGATGCTTCAGGTGCCCTGAACACGGAGAGCGAGTCTTTTTTTCTCTATCTCTCTCTGTGAAGATTTAGATTCAGAATTAGAGCTGGAAGGGACATGGAAGGTAGAATGGAGTGGGATGGAAGGGAAGGGAAGGGAAGGGAAGGGAAGGGAAGGGAAGGGAAGAGAAGAGAAGAGAAGAGAAGAAGAGAAGAGAAGAGAAGAGAAGAGAAGAGAAGAGAAGAGAGAAGAGAAGAGAAGAGAAGAGAAGAGAAGAGAAGAGAAGAGAAGAGAAGAGAAGAGAAGAGAAGAGAAGAGGAATGGAGAATAGAATAGAATAGAATAGAATAGAATAGAATAGAATAGAATAGAATAGAATAGAATAGAATAGAATAGAATAGAATAGATAGAATAGAATAGAATAGAATAGAATAGAATATATTGAATGGAATGGAGTAGAGAAGAGAAGAGAAGAGAAGAGAAGAGAAGAGAAGAGAAGAGAAGAGAAGAGAAGAGAAGAGAGAGAAGAGAAGAGAAGAGAAGAGAAGAGAAGAGAAGAGAAGAGAAGAGAAGAGAAGAGAAATAGGATAAGCTAGGATAGACTAGAATATAGACTAGACTAGACTAGACTAGAATAGAATAGAATAGAATAGAGATGGAAGGGATCTTGGAGGTCTTCTAGTCCAGCCCGCCGCTCAAGCAAGAGAACCTATACTATCTCAGACAAGTGACTGTCTAATCTCTTCTTTAAAATCTCCAGTGATGGAGCTCCCACAATTTCTGGAGGCCAGCTGTTCCACTGGTTAATTGTCCTCACTGTCAGAAAGTTTCTCCTTAATTCCAGGTTGCTTCTCTCTTGGTCAGTTTCCAACCATTGTGTCTTGTCCTGCCCTCTAGTCCTCTGGAGAATAATTTGACCCCCTCTTCTTTGTGGCAGCCCCTCAAATACTGGAACGCTGCTGTCATGTCTCCCCTATTTCTTCTTTTCTTTAGACTAGACAAACCCAAGTCCCGCAGCCGTTCTTTGTATGTTTTAGTCTCCAGGCCTTGGATCATTTTAGTTGCTCTTCTCTGAATTTTTTCAAACTCTCAACATCTTTTTTTGTGATATGGTGACCAAAACTGGCCGCAGTATTCCAGGTATGGTCTCACCAGGGTTTTTATACAGCGGTACTAATACTCCACTTGATCTGGACTCTATGCCTCTGTTTATACAACCCAGGATTGTATTAGCTTTTTTTTTTTGGCTGCTGGCTCAGGTTTAAGTGATCGTCCACTTAGGCCTCCAAGGTCCCTCTCACAGCTGCTGTTTTTGAGCCAAATTTCACATAACCTGTCCTTGTACCTTTGATTTTTCCCCACCAAGGTGTAAAACCTTAGAAGAGATCCTCATCAGGAGAGGTGATGTGTCATCTTCTCCTGATCACATCCAGGCCACATGCAGAGACATCCAAGCTAGGATTAAGCTCTTTGCAAGAGGTTAAAGATGAAAGATGAAAGATTAAGCTCCACTTAAGCTGGTGCAGACAGGTCTGCCTGTGTTTGCCTCTGGCTGCGGGTTTTTCTGCCAAAATGAGGGTGGAGCAGAGCGTCGGGAGCTCTGGATCCTGCTGAGAGGTGTGGCACCGGACAAATGAACCCAAAAGTGGAGCAAAAGAGACAGGGGAAACGTGCCAACACTCCAGAAGACAGACTTAAGATACAGAAGGATATGGACAGACTTGAACACTGGGCGCTATCTAACAAAATGAAATTCAATGTTGAAAAAAGCAAGGTTCTACATTTAGGCAAGAAAAACCAAATGTACAGGTATAGTATAGGGGGTACCTTGCTCAATAGTAGTAACCGTGAGAGGGACCTCAGAGTCCTGTGGACAATCACTTAAATAGGAGCCAGCCGTGTGCTGCAGCTGCTGAAAAAAGCCAACACAGTGCTGGGCTGCATTAACAGAGGGATAGAATCAAGATAATGCAAAGTATTAATACCACTTTACAAGGCCTTGGTAAGGCCACACTTGGAATACTGCATCCAGTTTTGGTCACCACGATGCAAAAAAGATGTTGAGACTCTAGAAAGAGTACAGAGAAGAGCAACAAAGAGGATCAGGGGACTGGAGGCTAAAACATATAATGAAAGGCTGCTGGAATTGGGTATGTCCAGTTTAACGAAGAGAAGGACGAGGGGGGACAGGATAGCAGTGTTCCAATATCTCAGGGGCTGCCGCAAAGAAGAGGGAGTTAAGCTATTCTCCAAGGCACCTGAAGGCAGGACAAGCAGCAATGGATGGAAACTGATCAAGGGGAGAAGCCACCTAGAACTAAGGAGAAACTTCCTGACAGTCAGAACAATTAACCAGTGGAACCACCTGCCTCCAGAAGCAGTGAATGCTCCAACACTGGAAGTTTTTAAGAGACTGGAGACCCATTTGTCTGAAATGGTGTAGGGTTTCCTGCCTGAGCAGGGGGTTAGACTCGATGACCTCCAAGGTCCCATCCGACTTTATTATTTATTTATTATTATTATTATTTCCTTTAGCCCACAGGTGCAAATCCTAGTCCCCAAATCTTTGGGCGCAGGAAAGCTCCATCAGCTTTCAAAAGCTGTCCTTTTGGAGCAAGGAGATTGCTCAATAAGCGATGGATGAGTATAAATCCTCTGAGTTAAACTTAATTTTAACTCTGCTGAAAAGAAACCAGAGCAAATGGCTTCACTCTTTGACCTCACAAGCTGCTCCTCAGAGTAAGGTTCACGGCCCCTGCGGTGCCCTTGACGGAAGGAAAAGCCCTGCTCCTCTCCGTTCAGCCGAGAGCAACAAAGGTAATTAGGGGACCGGAGGTTCAAACATATAGAGAACGGTTGCAGGAATTGGGTAGGTCTAGTTTAAGGAAAAGAAGGATTGGGGTGCCCTGATAGCTGTGTTCCAATATTTGAGGAGCTACCACAAAGAAGAGGGGGTTCACCTATTCTCCCAGGCAGGATGAGAAGCAATGGATGGAAATTCATCAGAATCAGAAGAATAGAATAGAATAGAATAGAATAGAATAGAATGGAATGGAATGGAATGGAATGGAATGGAATGGAATGGAATGGAATGGAATGGAATGGAATGGAATGGAATGGAATGGAATAGAATAGAATAGAATAGAATAGAATAGAATAGAATAGAATAGAATAGAATAGAATAGAATAGAATAGAATAATAAAATATAGAATAGAATATAGAGTAAAGTAGAATAACAGAAAAGAGAAGGGAGAGGAGAGGAGAGAGAATATGATAGGATAGGATAGGATAGGATAGGATAGGATAGGATAGGATAGGATAGGATAGGATAGGATAGGATAGGATAGGATAGGATAGGATAGGATTAAGACTAGAGTAGAGTAGAGTAGAGTAGAGTAGAGTAGAGTAGAGTAGAGTAGAGTAGAGTAGAGTAGAGTAGAGTGGAGTAGGAATGAATAGAATAGAATAATAGAATAGAATAGAATAGAATAGAATAGAATAGAATAGAATAGAATAGAATAGAATAGAATAGAATAGAATAGAATAGAATAGAACAGAACAGAACAGAACAGAACAGAATAGAATAGAATAGAAGTTGAAAGGGACCTGGTAGGTCATCTAGTCCAACCCCCTGCCCAAGCAGGAGACCCTACCCCATTCCTGACAGATGGCAGTCCAGTCTCTTCTTGAAAGCTTCCGGTGATGAAGCTCCCACAACATCTGAAGGCAACTTCTGTTCTTCTGCTTGATTGTTCTCACGGTCAGGAAATTTCTCCTTATTTCTAGGTTGAATCTCTCCTTGATCAGTTTCCATCCGTTATTCCTTGTCCGGCCTTCAGGTGCTTTGGAGAATAGGTTGAGCCCCCTCCTCTCTGTGGCAGCCCCTCAAATATTGGAACCCTGCTATCGTGTCTCCCCTGGTCCTTCTCTTCACTAGACTAGCCGTGCCCAGGTCTTGCAATCATTCTTCATATGTTTTAGCAACCGTTCTTCATAAGTTTTAGTCTCCAGTCCCCTGATCATCTTGGTTGCTCTTCTCTGCATTTTTTCTAGAATCTCGACGTCTTTTTTTATAGTGTTGAGACCAAAACTGGTTGCAGTATTCTAGGTGTGGTCTTACTAAGGCTTTATAGAGCGCTGATCTTGATTGAATCCCTCTGTAATTGCAACTTAGGATTGCATTGGCTAAGGAGGAATTTCCTGACAGTGAGAACAATTAATCGGCCGAACACGTTGCCTCCAGAAGTTGTGAATGCTCCAACACTGGAAAGAGGAAGAGGTTGGGCAGCCAGTTGTCTGAAATGGTATATAGGGTTTCCTGCCAGAGCTGAGGGCTGGACTAGAAGACCTCCAAGGTCCCTTCCAACTCTGTGGATTCTGTTCTTCGGAAATCCAAGCGGTCCTGTCGTTTGAGCTTGAAACTTTCAAAGGCGGAGCCCCCGTCGGGCCGAACCATCCCCGAATCCGGGAGGAATCAAAGAAAGGAGCAAAGATGCCTTATCACGGATGGCTGACTCATAGGCCAAGCAGGAGAATGGGATCACGATAAGGGGGAACATAAATATAAATAACCTTCGTATTGTAAAGAGGCAAGATAACTAGGGCTCTATCCCAGCTAGCCCCCCCCCGCCCCCCAGAATGCAGGAAAAGTGAAAAATGGCATAAGATGCAACTCTGGGAAGCTCCGGTTGCAAACAGAAGCCAAATCTGGGCAAAGCTGGCATCTGAACCCCTTTCAGGATCCGACGTCTCAACTAAGGGAGTTGTCGCGGAGAAGGAGAAGGAAGGTCAGGGCGAGATAAGAGCCGAGAAAAAGATTAGATACCCCAAGCAGCAATCTGCCCTTCGCCCGGCCTGAACCAAGCTTGGGCAGAGCTTGAGATTCTTACCCAAAAATGCCTCCCCAGCAAAGGAAACGTCCGGCCTCCACGCGTGGGAAGCTCAGAAACCTTCTCAAGAAGGTCTCCCCCCCCCTCCCGGATCAGGGCCGGGGAAGTCCAAAGGATCCTTAGAGGAGAGCGCCACGTCCTGGCCGTTGACCTCAACTGACACCCCCCCTCGCCCACGCCCTTCCCCGACGGTACTCACAGATGCAGACCGCGGCCAGCAGACGGCCGGCCAGGTAGGGCGCCTCGCAGGACGGGAAAAAGGGTTGGACCAAGTAGTTGGCAAAAGTGATGGCGATGATGGCCTGGCTGGTGGGCTCGATGATGAGCAGAGAGGTCCACAGGCGGATGAACGCGGGCAGCTGCCCGAAGGCTTCCAAGATATAGGCATAGCTGGCCCCCGATTTTTTGATGGTGGTGCCCAGCTCGGCGTAGCAGAGGGCCCCGAAGACGGAGAAAAGGCCCCCCACGGCCCAGATGACGAGGGACAGTCCGTACGACGCGCTGTAGGCCAGGACCCCCTTGGGCGAGACGAAGATGCCCGAGCCGATCATGTTGCCCACAATCAAGCAGACTCCGTTGAGCAGCGAGATTTCCTTCTTCAGCTGCATAGTCTCCTCGGAGGATGAGCTGGACTCCGGCAACGTCCCATTAGCCGCGGTCTTAGCCGGGGTTTCATCCTGAGTGGCCGCCACCACATACTGGCCGGACCTGGTCATGGCTGGGCAAAGGAGAACATAAGAACATAAGAAGAGCCATGCTGAATCAGGCCAAAGCCCATCGAGTCCAGCATTCTGTGTCACCCAGTGGCCCACCAATTGTACATGGGGATCTTGAGCAGAAAGAGAAGGCAAAACCCTCCCTTTCCCTTGACCCCCAAACAAATGGTACTCAAGGGAATCCTGCCTGCCTCAACCAACATAAGAGGCGGCACATGGACATCCGTTTTAATAGCCACCGATACACTTGGCCTCCATGAATCTGTCTGACCCTGCCTTGAAGCTGTCAAGGCTGACAGCTGTCACGACCCCTTCAGGAAAGAAAATAACTCAAAATAACTCAAGTTAGCGCCACGGCTGGAAGGGACACCACCACCACCACCACCACCCCCTGCATCCCAAAAGGTGGGGTTTTCCCCCCTCCCGCTTGGGGAGTGAATCAGACAATGTCTAGCTTCCCCAACCTGGAGCCCTTCAGAATCAGAATAGAACCAGAAGGTCTTCTAGTCCAGCCCCCTGCTGAAGCCGGAGAGGCTATACCATTTTAGACAAGTGACTGTCCAGTCTCTTCTTAAAAACCTCCAGTGATGGAGTGCCCACAACATCAAATGTGCTCCCGTTAGCCCCGACTTAATAAGGCGAGAATCCATCCCGGACCAGTTTGAGGAACGTGGCATCCAAACAAGCTTTGCAGGTCTAAACTCAGCTTGGCTTGTCTCTACGGAAGCGAAGCGCACCAAGACTGGATGCAGAGTCGGTTTGGTCCTCTGCCGTGTGCCTCAAGGTGGTTTTACGAACTATATCACAATTGGCCGCTTCGCATAAAGCGGCTAACGCCCGGATCCAAATCAACCAGAATCTGATCTAGTACAGTTAAAAGCTAGGTCTCTTTTCTACCAGGAGAGTGAAGACTGGGAAAGGCTGAAAGAGGTGTTCCTTGGCTTCCCACGGACCTGACTTTTTTTTTTTTTTTTTTGCTAGATCCAGGGGAAGAAAGCTCTACATTAAATTGGAAATTTAAATTTAAATCTGGAAGAATCATCGAACGGGCAGCCCCGCAGACAGATCCAGCATTCAGATGGCCGGCGGATTCCCCTATAAGGTCAGAAATGCCACAGAAAGTCACATTTGGACAGGACTCTTTGTGAATGGGATCCAAGCAATGGTAAGAAGGTAAAACGTGGGTTTCTGCTTTCATCGGGGCAGAGGTCCCGGCGATGGCTGGAAAGCAGGATTCTAATCCCTTCCAGCAGGGGATCTAGGGGAAAAAAAAATGGGACAAGGATGAAGAAGAAGCTGCCTGGAGAGATGGATTGAGTAGGACTCACCAGTTCTGGGCTTAGCTTTCCCCCCTGTTGAACTGCCTGCCTGTCTTCAGACCAGCTTATGACTAAAGAATGGAAAGCTGTCAAGACAGCACTTTTAACTTGAGGAACTAAGCAGAGTGGCTGGAGGAGGAGTGAGAGGGGTGAGCCACCGAGTCCAAGGTCCGCCTGGTGCCAGGTGGGGGCAGGGGCAGCCTACCTCATCCTTTGGAAGATAAAGGACTGCCAGTTCCTGCACATTATCTAAGGAGAGCTCGGGGCATGTCCGTAACCCAGCTGTGATTTCCTGCCTCTGCTTTCTGCCTCCACTCTTCCGGCTCTAGAGGAAAGGGGGCGTCTGCAAATCCTAGATTGGGGCAACCTCTCGGCTGAAATCTTAAGAGGGTCCACCTCATTCTCCCAAGCGCCCAAAGGCAGGACGAGAAGCAATGGATGGATACTCATCGTGGAAGGAAGCAACCTTAGAACTAAGGAGAAACTCCCTGACAGTGAGAACAATTCACCAGTGGAACAACCTGCCTCCAGAAGTGGTGAATGCCCCAACACTGGAGGTTTTTAAGAAGAAACTGGACAGCCGTTGGTCTGAAATGGTCGAGGGTTGAATTAATAGAAAAATACTGGTAGCTCTGGTTTTAGATGCTGGCACTAGTTTGCTCTCCAAGCTTGTTTCCAGTTCAGTTTCTGAGTGTTTCGATACCAGACAAGAGTCTCTATGTCTCGTGTGGAGATATATACAAAGTATATACCTCATATGTACCCAAGACATACATAGTCTCTGTGTCTCGTGTGGAGAGATGTACAATGTGTATATATGTACACAAGACATACATACAGAGTCTCTGTGTCTCGTGTGGAGATACGTACAATGTATATACCTCATATGTACCCAAGGCATACAGTCTCTGTGTCTCGTGTGGAGAGATGTACAATGTATATATATGTACACAAGACATACATACAGTCTCTGTGTCTCGTGTGGAGATACGTACAATGTATATACCTTATATTATATATCTCCACATAAAATATATATAAGCTAAAAGGGAATAGCTTGGAGAGCAAACCAGTGCCAAAATGGTACACAAGACATACATACAGAGTCTCCGTGTCTCGTGTGGAGATATGTACAATGTATATACCTCATATGTACACAAGACATACATAGTCTCCGTGTCTCGTGTGGAGATATATACAATGTATATACTTCATATGTACACAAGACATACATAAAAAGTCACCGTCTCATGTGGAGATACGTACAATGTATATATCTCATATGTACACAAGACATACATACAGTCTCTGTGTCTCATGTGGAAATACATACAATGTATATACCTCATATGTACACAAGACATAGAGTCTCCGTGTCTCATGTGAAGATATGTACAATGTATATATCTCATATGTACACAAGACATACATAAAAAGTCACCGTCTCATGTGGAGATACGTACAATGTATATATCTCATATGTACACAAGACATACATACAGAGTCTCTGTGTCTCATGTGGAAATACATACAATGTATATACCTCATATGTACACAAGACATACATACAGTCTCCGTATCTCGTGTGGAGATATGTACAATGTATATACCTCATATGTACACAAGACATACATACAGTGTCTCTGTGTTGTGTGGAGATATGTACAATGTATATACTTCATATGTACACAAGACATACAGAGTCTCTGTGTCTCATGTGAAGATATGTACAATGTATATATCTCATATGTACACAAGACATACATAGTCCCCATGTCATATGGAGATAAGTACAATGTATATATCTCATATGTACACAAGACATACATACAGTCTCCGTGTCTCATGTGGAGAGATGTACAATGTATATATATATGTACACAAGACATACATACAGAGTCTCTGTGTCTCGTGTGGAGATACATACAATGTATATACCTCATATGTACACAAGACATACATACAATCTCCGTATCTCGTGTGGAGATATGTACAATGTATATACCTCATATGTACACAAGACATACATACAGTGTCTCTGTGTTGTGTGGAGATATGTACAATGTATATACTTCATATGTACACAAGACATACAGAGTCTCTGTGTCTCATGTGAAGATATGTACAATGTATATATCTCATATGTACACAAGACATACATAGTCCCCGTGTCATATGGAGATAAGTACAATGTATATATCTCATATGTACACAAGACATACATACAGAGTCTCCGTGTCTCATGTGGAGAGATGTACAATGTATATATATGTACACAAGACATACATACAGAGTCTCTGTGTCTCGTGTGGAGATACATACAATGTATATACCTCATATGTACACAAGACATACATGCAGAGTCTTTGTGTTGTGTGGAGATATGTATAGTGTATATACCTTATATTATATATCTCCACACAAAATATATATAAGCTAAAAGGGATTAGCTTGGAGAGCAAACCAATGCCAAAACGGTATAATAGGGTTTCCTGCCTGAGCAGGGGGTTGGACTAGAAGACCTCTAAGGCCCCTTCCAACTCGGTTATCCTGTTAATAACTTCCCAGTCCAAAGGCTGAGTCCCAGAGATAGCCCAGACTGTTTTGATACCAATAGAAGAGAATCTCCGTAGTTGAGGGTTGAATCGTGGGGTCCTCGGTGCGCGCTGAGCGCGACGGTTCCTTTGCAGGCGCCTCATGACCGACTAGGACGGTGACAGGTTTACCCACTAGATTAGCAACACCAGCGTGTGCTACGATTAAGTGAACATGTTTTTGAGCAGAAAATGCTTCTCATTTCCTCTTTGTGGCAGCTGAGGGTTCTCGGCCCGGGTCAACTTTAAAAGAAGAAGAAGAAGCGGGTGGGGAAGAGATAAATATAAGACAAGTAGGAATCGAAAGTAGCTCCAGAACTTTTATTCTAGCCAGCTGGATGCGCAGAACGCTGCTCAGTCATAACGAGCCCTTTGTTTTTGTGGTTTTCATTTTCATTTTTTTTTAATCTGTGACTATTTCTGCCCAATAAAGGAATTGTGGAAAACTCGGCAGCTTACGTTCCTCTTTTCATATATACTTTCCAACGTTTAAATTTATTATTTATTAATCAAATTTACATAACCCCCCCCCCAATCTCATTGTTTAAGTGACTCTGGGCGGTTTCAAAGTAAAACAAGGATAGAATCCACATTAAAAAAAATAAAAAAAACTGTACAAAACTACACAGATAGCAAAAGCACCTCAAGTCATTCCCAGGGCTTAATTCCACATGTTAATTGACCGAACCAGGTCTTAATGCTCTTCCAAAAATTGGGGACCAAGGTATGCCATCCTGAGAGAGAGAGAGAGAAAGAAAGGTGAAAGTGACTGGCTGAAAGAGAAGTGCAGTCAGTCACTTACTCTCTGCTCTAGGAAAGAGGCTTTACTTCGGAAAAACCTTGCCAATAAAATTGTAGGGACTTGTCCAGGCAGTCTCTGACAATCGGACATAACTGAATGGGAAAAAAAATACATCATTCAGATTTATATATATGCCACCTATATGCCTGCCTGCCTGCCTGCCTGCCTGCCTGCCTGCCTGCCTGCCTGCCTGCCTGCCTATCTATCTATCTATCTATCTATCTATCTATCTATCTATCTATCTATCTATCTATCTATCTATCATTTATCAATCTATCCACCCATCTATCTATCTATCTATCATCTATCTATCTATCTATCTACCTACCTACCTACCTATCTATTTACCTATCTACCTATCTTATCTATCTATCTACCTACCTACCTACCTATCAACCATCTATCTATCTTATCTATCTATGCCACCTATAGTTGTACAGTATATATGCCATAAACCTATATGTATGCCTCATGTAGTTATGTATATGCCACACATATTATAATTATATATATGCCAGTTTATATATGCAATACACACACACATATGTATGTCACATATAACCACATGTACATTATAGTGTATATATATAGTGTGTATATACACACATACATACTATTATATACTATACTATATATGCTATATATGTGATATACACACACACACATATGTATACTATATATGCTCTGTGTGTGTATTATATTATATTGTGCTTTTCTATTATTGTAAGCCACCTAGAGCCCAGAGTTGCTTGATAGTGAAATGAGCACTATATAAATAAAATCAAATATAGTACACACACAAACACACACACACACAAACACACACGGAGGAAAAGACCCTTTTTCTTGAAAAAAAAAGTGAAGCAAGTGAGGCCTTTTCCCATCTCAAGATCTGGGGCTGGGCAAAGGGTCCACCTCGCATCCCATCCTTCCCAGCTGGCACTGCCCAGACCCGATGGGGGAGGAATGGAGAGCGCCAGTTTGGGGAAGGCTGCTTAAGAGAAAGGCGCTAATTTATTCCTCGGTCACTTGCATCAATCTGGGCCTCCCTCGGCCATCGAACCGGCGGAACCCCAGACGACTGTTTACATCGTCGCCAAGGGCAACGGCTTCCTTAGCAACTAGCATCCAAGATGACCGTAGGGACCGTTTGGAAAATGGCCGAGACGCCCTTTCCGCCCCTAAGAAACATGGCCGCCAGAATGCTCTGAAACGTCACGAATACTGCATTGGAACCAAGGCGAGGCCTTTCTTAGAAGTGTGATGTTTTCCTTAAAGTAACTAATAGATGGCAATTTAGTGATTATTACTGTTTATGCGAGCAGGGTAGGCCAGGGGTAGGCCATCTTGGCTCTTTTATGACTCGTGGACTTCAACTCCCAGAATTCCTGAGCCAGCCATGCTCAGCTTGGAAACCTCTCCCTTTCCCCTCAGCGTGGCTGGCTCAGGAATTCTGGGAGTTGAAGTCCACGAGTCATAAAAGAGCCAAGGTTGCCTACCCCTGGGCGAATAAGGACGCCTCATCCAAGATGGAAGCGGATCTCCGTTTCCGTTTGCAAAATGGAGTCTGATTTAGCTTCCGGGTCATGCGCAACCAAATCCTCTAACGCCTGGGCCGAAAATGGCGGCTCTCACAGACGAATGGACACTATCAATAGCCGGACAATACAATCCGCGTTGTTTTCCAAATGCCGCCCAGCGGTGGTCTCCGGAGAGTAGCTCCAGCCGATGCCTCGACGCTTCGCCCCTATCCAACGTTTTGCCCTTTTCCTACGAGACGTTCTACCTCCGTACAAAATGGCGCCTCCCAGTCAACCGGTGACCGGATGAGGCGGAACTTCCGTTTGGATGATCCAAAAATGGCGCCTCCAGAGCCGGTTTGAACCGTGAGCTGTCGGTGAACGAGCAGCGCGCAAGTCGGGTCTTCTGAATGGCGCTTCCCGTGACCCCGAGGCTGGGTATGGACCTCTTGGAGGCGGGAACGAGAGTGTGCGCGCGCGCGCGCACGGGCAGAAACGCGTGCCGAGAGAACGAATGGCTTATTATTCTGCTTTTCCTGGGATCGATTGCGTTGGTTTCAATGGGGCTGCCTTGGGAGGGCATGTGCGGAGACCCAGGTTGCAAAGGGGGAACCCTTCCCAATTAAGTATCCACTCCCAATATTCCCAGACATTGGAAGGACATCCTCCAGGGAAGACTGACCTCAAATTCCTAATTCAAATTCCTAATTCAGAAAGGTCCAAACTGCTCTATAAGCCCCGTGATGGCCCTATTGAGCAGTAAATGGGGGGGGAGGCTTGGCTAATGAAGAAATTGATATCCAGCCCGTTTTGTGAATGGTCGGAGCTGCATTTTTCCATCCCTAGCCACTAAGACGGGCGGACTTCAACTCCCAGGATTCCCCAGGCCAGCACAGCTAGCTGGGGAATTCTGGGAGTTGAAGTCCATCCATCTTAAAAGTTGGCAAAGTTGAGAAACATAGGGGTGAAGGGTCAAAATATGCCCCCTTAATACTGACAAATCTATTGCAACAGTACAGGCAGTCCTTGACTTTCAACAGAGGATGGGATGGGATAGGGCAGGGCAGGGCTGGAAGGGACCTTGAAGGTCTTCTAGTCCAGCCCCCTGCTCAAATAGGAGAACCTACACCATCTCAGACAGGTGATTGTCTAGCCTCTTCTTAAAAATTTCCAGTGATGGAGCACCCACGATTTCTGGTGGCAAGCTGTTCCACTGGTGATTGTCCTCACTGTCAGGAAGTTTCTTCTTAGTTCCAGGTTGCTTCACTCCTTGACCAGTTTCCAGCCATTGTTTCTTGTCCTTCCCTTTGGTGCTTTGGTGAACAGCCTGACCCCCTCTGCCTTGCTGCAGCCCCTCAGATACTGGAACCCATTTGAAGTTACCATGGCACCGAAAAAAGTGACTTATAACCATTTTTCACACTACCGATTGTTGCAGCATCTCCATGGCCAAGTGTTCAAAATTCGGAGGCTTGGCAACTGCCTCATATTTATGACGGTTGCAGTGGTCCCCTTTTTGCGACTTTCTGACAAAGTCAATGGGGAAGTCAGATTCACTTAACCGTGTTACTAACTTAAGAGCTGCAGTGATTCCCTTAACTGTGGCAAGAAAGGTCGTTAAATGGGGCAAAACTCACTTAACAAACGTCTCACTTAGCAACAAAAAAATGTGGGCTCCATTGTGGTCACAAGTCAAGGATTATCTGTAATAGGTTCCCCTCCCCCCTTGCGAAGCATATCCAAAATTTATAAGGTTGTACATCTATACACAACCCAATTGACCCCGGTGGTGTGTGTGAGGGGGGGGGAATAATATATCTTTTTGTCCTTTTTTTTAAATTCACATTTTCTTCAATATTTTTGTTTTGTTTCGTCTCTTTTTAATTTTTTTTTCTTTGGGATTTTGGAATTTAATTTTTTGGAATGCAATAAAATTTCAGGACCCAAACTGGGTGGTATATACAGGTCAGTTGCCAAGCATCTGCATTTTTGATCACGTGACCACAAGGGTCGTAAGTCACATTTTTCAGTGTCATAACTTTGAATGATCACTAAATGAACTGTTGTAAGTCGAGGACTACCCATATTTTATGGATTGCAAGGATTAATAAAATTGTTTTTTTTAAAAAGAAAAAAATACATGAAACAGAAGGCTTCTGGGAAGCAAACCCCACATTAACTCTAGTAATCTTCCTTCCACTGTTGTCGTGCTCATTATTACAGTTTAGCTCCTGTTTTTTTCCTCCGATTCTTTCTTTACTCACTCAGCCTGGAGAGCACCTCAGTTAATACTTTCTTAACCACCTGGAGGCAGTGCAGGACTACTTTCATTCTGTTTGAAACTTATCAAATATATGTAGCCATAATATTGTAGCTACATATACCTGATGAAGTCCAAAGGGAATAAAAGTAGTTGTGTATTGCCTCCTTACAGTCAATATATGATTTTTTTTAAAAACCACCCAGGAGGTACACTGTCTAAAAATCAAGAAATGTCCTTCCCTAACAGGGGTGAAATATACCTAAAACCTTGTTAAATGAAACTTAATAGAACATCTCTTTCTTTCCTTCCTTCCTTCCTTCCTTCCTTCCTTCCTTCCTTCCTTCCTTCCTTCCTTCCTTCCTTCCTTCCTTCCTTCCTTCCTTCCTTCCTTCCTTCCCTGTCTTCCTTCCCAGCCAGAGAGAGAGAGAGAGAGAGAGAGATGATAGGGAGGGATGGATGCATGGATGTTAAATGGTTTGAAGAGGTTTCTAGGCCAAGGACACCAGTTCAGTCATGAGTTTTCTGTCTGGTTTCTCACCCTGTAGGATCCCGTCTTGTGAAATTGGCTCAGAGTTTCCATTGCAATACCATGAAACTTGCCGGAAGTAAATGGAGAATAAAGTGAGTGCTATCTATCTATCTATCTATCTATCTATCTATCTATCTATCTATCTATCTATCTATCTATCTATCTATCTATCTATCTATCTATCTATCTATATCATTTATCATCTGTCATCTATATCTATTATCTACCTATCTATATCTATCTATCTATTATCTATATCATCACAATAAAACATTAAAACGGTAAATAGTCACACTAAACTTAATTTAGGAACTAACAAAGATGGGAAAGGGCCAGGATGCCCGTCTGGGAGGAGGTTGGGGTCTTATCTGAATCCAGTGGCGTCCTTGGTGCTCTCTGAGCTTGATTGTTTTTCTCTTTCAGACATTTCATTACCATACTAGGTAACCTCCTCAGGGCTAGTGCAAGATTAAACAAGAATCTTATCTTAACTTGCTTCCAGAAGGAAGCTGTGGTTACTCCAACACTGGAGGTTTTTAAGAAGAGACTGGACAACCATTTATCTGAAATGGTATAGGTTTTCCTGCTTGAGAACGGGGTTGGACTAGAAGACCTCCAGGGTCCCTTCCAACTATTTGGCAGTTTGCTGTTTCGGAAATTGGAAGCTGGGAGTTGTTGAGGGGGTCAGAACTGAGCAGGCCTGCCAAGCAAAATATTATTTTCATTATCAGTCAAGGCAGAATCAAATCCCTTTCCTCCGTTAATGATCGGTTTAATTTCCGAGAGCCGAACAAAACAATTTTGTCTTCTTTTTTTTCCAGGCACGGTCTCCCAGTAAATCCATCAGATCACAGTCCGACCACCGACTTACCAGATTGGTCTTTTGCTGGTAAATAAATCAACAAACAAACCACTGTGTGTGGGGGGGAAGTGGGGTGCATTATCTATTGATATTTATAGACTGCTTTTATGCCAGAGTCTCTTAAAGCAACTTGCAAGACGAAAGCAAAATAATAAAAATAAAGCCAAACCCCCTTTCAGACATTGGTCATCCACAAAGGATAATTGTGCGGAGTTCAGTGGCCAAATGATTGACAAGGGGCTTGCGGGTGATGGAGAATTCCAGCTGGATTAAAATGGTTGCATAGCCCAATTTAAATGGCCGGGCGTCCCTTTTAAAGCTCTGAATGGCCTGGGACCTGGATACATCCGAGAACGTCCTGCTGGAATTACATCTACTCGAGCCAAACTGGTTTTCATGAAAAAGTATAAGTAGTCTTCAATTTACGTCCATTTGTTTAGTGACCATTTAAAGTTATCAACAGCACTGGAAAAAAAGTGGACTTAGAACTGTTTTTGACACTTGACAGTTGCAGCATCCCCATGGTCACGTGAACAAAATACACCTGTGGCTGTAAGCAATGACAAAACGACATATAGATTTAAAATCAGAGATATTCTTATTGGGCACGTTACCAGAAAACTATTAATAAAGGCAATACATATTTAGTTTTACATAGATTAACAGCAGCTAGGAGAGTATATGCACAATATTGGAAAAAATGAAGAGACCCCTACAGAGGAGAATATAATTTAAAAAATACCGGAGTGCGCAGAAATGGATGAGTTAATGTTAAAAATTAAAGAAAAAGAAGAAACAGAATACTTTATGACATGGGAATTGTTTTACCCGTGGTTGGCTGACAGAAACAGAGGTTAGAAAGTTGGAAATGGGAGAAAAATGTGGATTATATGAGGAAGATCTATAGCGGATTAGTAAATATTTTGATTGTTATTCAATTAATGTCATTGTGGACAATACTATTTTTAACAATCTGATTGCTATTTCCTAGTACATGATTGTATTTTGATAAGATTACTATGAATGTGATGATTATTATATTCTAATATTTTTATATCCAGACAACACACTGTTCGAGACAGAAATGGAATTTTTGATATAATGTTGTAGTAGTAGTAGTAGTAGTAGTAGTAGTAGTAGTAGTAGTAGTAGTAGTAATATTGGCAACTGGCATGTATTTCAGTGGGGAACCCAGTTTCACACTACAACACTTACTGACTTAATAACTGCAGTGATTCACTTAACATTTGTGGCTTTGCAAGGTGGTAAAATGAGGCAAACTGTCACCTCACAACTGTCTCACTTAGCAACAGAAAATTTGGGCTCAATTGTCATAAACAGCCATAAATAACAGAATAACAAGAGTTGGAAGGGATCTTGGAGGTCTTCTAGTCCAACCCCCTGCTCAGGCAGGAAACCCTAGACCAGGGGTAGGCAACCGTGCTCTTTTATGACTTGTGGACTTCAACTCCCAGAATTCCTGAGCCAGAATTCCTGAGGGGAAAGGGAGAGTTTCCAAGCTGAGCCATGCTGGCTCAGGAATTCTGGGAATTGAAGTCCACGAGTCATGAAAGAGCCAAGGTGGCCTACCCCCTGCCCTAGACCATTCCAGACAAGTGGCTGTCCAGACTCTTCTTAGGGAATTTCCAGTGTTGGAGCATCCTCCACTTCTGGTGGCAAGCCGTTCCATTGGTTAATTTTTCTCCCCATCAGGAAATTTCTCCTTACAATCTGGGTCAATTGCCAGGAGTGCAAAATAAATGCTGGAATTGGGTATGTCTAATTCAGGGCTAGGCCACCTTGGCTCTTTTATGACTCGTGGACTTCAACTCCCAGAATTCCTGAGCCAGCCATGCTGAGGGAAAGGGAGAGGTTTCCAAGCTGAGCCATGCTGGCTCAGGAATTCTGGGAGTTGAAGTCCACCAGTCATAAAAGAGCCAAGGTTGCCTATCCCTGGTTTAGTTTAATGAAAAGAAGGACTAGGGAGTGACATGGTAACCGTCTTCCGATCTCTAAGGCCTGCTCCATAGAAGGGGGAGTCGAGCTATTCTCCAAAGCATCAGCAGGCAGGACAAGAAGCAGATCAAGGAGAGAAGCCACCTAAAACTTGAGGAGGAATTTCCTGACAGAACAATTAACCAGTGGAACAGCCTGCCTCCAGATGTTGTGGCTGCTCCATCACTGGAGGTTTTTAAGGAGAGATTGGACAACCAATTGATACAGGGTTTCCATCCTGAGCAGGGGGTTGGACTAGAAGACCTCCAAGGTCCCTTCCCACTCTCTATAGCAGGGGTTCTCAACCTTGGCAACTTTAAGACTTGTGGACTTCAACTCCCAGAATTCTGGGAGTTGAAGTCCACAAGTCTTTTTTTTTTTTTTTTTGCTTATTGAAAATGTTATTTATTGTTTAAAAGTCATCAACCATCAGGAGCAAAAAAAATTAACTGCAAATTTCTTGCTTTAAAATTGCAAAAAGTTCTTCTGCAAAGCTTTTCCAATCCTAACAATTTCATAATTTCCTATATCTGAATATATGTTGATGTATGGCCTTTTCTAACTATAAATATGAGAGAACCCCTGCTCTATAGTCTGTGACCGCAGGGACAGGATGTCAGCATTCCAGAACTGGGCTGTAATTCCCCTTTTCAGGCTCTGCCATGACTTTAGATGGTGTTTTAAGTAACCGGTCATAAGTCAGGGACTCCCTGTACTTCCGCCACTGTTAGAATCACCCCTGCAAGCTCAGGAAATCTGCTTGAAGTCCGCGTTGCACCTGCTGTCTGGTGCAAATGTCTGAACACTGGGAACCAACAACTTGCAAATGTTGTATATTTCTTCCCCCGGCAGATGGCAGGCCGGCCCCTCCCATGTCAGGCCAAGTCCGAAGACGGGAAAAAAATCGGGAGATGGTGGTAAGTACCCTTTCTCACAGCCTGTGACACACACACGCACACACCCCAGCTGCTTTCCTTTTTTCAGTTTCAAGTTTTTTATTAATTTTACAATATTGCATTTACATCCTTGAACAGACGGGTGGCGGCTGAGCACACTAATTCCGTTACATTTGAATATCATCAGTACAAATGGGAAAGGGACCTTGGGGTTTTGGTGGACAGCTCGATGAAGATGTCAACCCAATGCGCAGCAGCAGTAAAAAAAAGCAAATTCCATGCTTGGCATGATTAGGAAGGGAACTGAAAATAAGTCAGCAAGTGTTGTATTGCCTCTGTACAAATCGATGGTGAGACCACACTTGGAGTACTGTGTACAGTTCTGGTCACCGCACCTCAAGAAGGATATAATGGAACTGGAAAAGGTGCAAAAAAGGGCAACAGGAATGATCAAGGAAATGGAGCACCTCCCTTATGAAACCAGATTGCAACGCCTTGGTCTCTTCAGCCTTGAAAGACGGCGTTTAAGGGGTGACTTGATCGAAGTGTATAAAATCATGCACGGGATAGAAAAGGTGGATAGAGAAAAATTCTTTTCTCTATCACACAATACCAGGACAAGGGGGCACTCCCTAAAGCTCATAGCTAAGAAAGTGAGGACAAATAAAGGGAAATATTTCTTCACCCAGAGGGTCGTTGATTTATGGAATTCACTTCCAGAAGGGGTCGTGACAGCTGTCAGCCTTGATAGCTTCAAGGCAGGGCTAGATAGATTCATGGATGCCAAGTGTATCGGTGGCTATTAAAACGGATGTCCATGTCCCGCCTCTATGTTGGTTGAGGCAGGCAGGATTCCCTTGAGTCCCATTTGTTGGGGGTCAAGGGAAAGGGAGGGTTTTGCCTTCTCTTTCTGCTCAAGATCCCCATGTACAATTGGTGGGCCACTGTGTGACACAGAATGCTGGACTCGATGGGCTTCGGCCTGATTCAGCAGGGCTCTTCCTATGTTCTTATGTAAATCTCAAATTATTACAACAAACTAATTCCCTCTCTTTCCCCCATGATATCTACTGTCATGTTCAAACCAAATACAGTTCTTATTCTATTAATCAAACAAAAAAAATACCTTTCTAATATTCATCAATAATCTTCAGTCTATACATATCTTAATTAAGTTGACACTCCACCTTTTAGACAATAACCTAGCAAGTTTTTCTTAACTTTAATTTGCCATTGATGTTTAAGTTGAACGTTTAATCTTTATCATTTCCAGGTTTTAAATGATCCTAATTTCTAAGTCTCCTATCTCACATTTGGAGCTAATAATTTTTTTTTCTTTTCTTCCTTTCACTTCCTTCCTTTCTTCCTTTCCAGAAAGAGAAAAAAAAATTGAAAATAAACCACCAACATTTATACCACAAACCCAACTGCTTTCCTAGGGTGGTGTTTTGTGTCCGTGTCTTATAAGTCCCAAAGTGCTTTTTCAGGAAGCAACTGGCCCTTCGTGTTTTGTTTCAAAGACCACCCGCCTGAATAGAATCACAGAGTTGGAAGGGACCTTGTAGGTCATCTAGTCCAACCCCCCCCAAGCAGGAGATCCTACACCAAGGTTGGGCAACCCTGGCTCTTTTATGACTGGTGGACTCACAAAATTCCCGAGCCGGCATGAGGGAAACTTTGGCCTCTTCATGACTGGTGGACTTCAACTCCCAGAATTCCTGAGCCAGCCTGGCTCAGCTTAGAAACCTCTCCCTTTCCCCTCAGCATGGCTGGCTCAGGAATTCTGGGAGTTGAAGTCCACCAGTCATAAAAGAGTCAAGGTTGCCTACCCCTGGCCTAGGCCTAGGCCACTTTATCACTCGTGGACTTCAACTCCCAGAATTCCCGAGCCGGCATGAGGGAATCTTTGGCTCCTTCATGACTCGTGGACTTCAACTCCCAGAATTCCTGAGCCAGCCTGGCTCAGCTTGGAAACCTCTCCCTTTCCCCTCAGCATGGCTGGCTCAGGAATTCTGGGAGTTGAAGTCCACGAGTCATAAAAGAGCCAAGGTTGCCTACCCCTGGCCTAGGCCACTTTATCACTCGTGGACTTCAACTCCCAGAATTCCCGAGCCGGCATGAGGGAAACTTTGGCCCCTTCATGACTCGTGGACTTCAACTCCCAGAATTCCTGAGCCAGCCTGGCTCAGCTTGGAAACCTCTCCCTTTCCCCTCAGCATGGCTGGCTCAGGAATTCTGGGAGTTGAAGTCCACGAGTCATAAAAGAGCCAAGGTTGCCTACCCCTGGCCTAGGCCACTTTATCACTCGTGGACTTCAACTCCCAGAATTCCCGAGCCGGCATGAGGGAAACTTTGGCCCCTTCATGACTCGTGGACTTCAACTCCCAGAATTCCTGAGCCAGCCTGGCTCAGCTTGGAAACCTCTCCCTTTCCCCTCAGCATGGCTGGCTCAGGAATTCTGGGAGTTGAAGTCCACCAGTCATAAAAGAGCCAAGGTTGCCTACCCCTATCCAAATGCCTGAATTTTGATCACGTGACTGTGAGGAAAAAATATTTTAAATATTTAAACCAGGGGTCTTAAAACTTGGCCCTTTTATGACTCGTGGACTCCCAACTCCCAGAATTCCTTTGCCAGCATGGGGGAACTATGGCCCCCTTATGACTCGTGGACTTCAACTCCCAGAATTCCTGAGCCAGCATGGCTCAGCTAGGAAACCTAGCTGGCTGGCTCAGGAATTCTGGGAGTTGAAGTCCACGAGTCATAAAAGAGCCAAGGTTGCCTACCCCTGGCCTACATCATTCCTGACAGATGGCAGTCCAGTCTCTTCTTGAAAGCTTCCAGTGATGAAGCTCCCATAACATCTGAAGGCAACTTCTGTCCCACTGCTTGATTGTTCTCACTGTCAGAAAATTTCTCCTTGTTTCTAGGTTGAATCTCTCCTTGATCAGTTTCCATCCGTTATTCCTTGTCCGGCCTTCAGGTGCTTTGGAGAATAGGTTGACCCCCCTCCTCTCTGTGGCAGCCCCACAAATATTGGAACCCTGCTATCATGTCTGTCGTGGTCCTTCTCTTCACTAGACTAGCCATGCCCAGTTCTTGCAACCGTTCTTCCTATGTTCTTGCAACTGTTCTTCATATGTTTTAGCCTCCAGTCCCCTAATCCAGAGGTCTCCAGCCTTTTGGGCACCAGGGACCAGTTCCAGGGAGAGGGGTTTTTCCACGGACTGAAGAGCACGTGGTTTTGTTCCTGTCTGCATTCCACACATGGGGCTTTGCTTGTTTGTGCGCACCAGTTGCTGGCATGCTGTGGCCCGGTACTGGTCCACACACCAGGGATTGGGGACCCCTGTGGCCTAATCATCTTTGTTGCTCTGCTCTGCACTCTTTCACTTTTCCACTGGACTTTCTTGTTTTTCTTTGAAGATGTTTTGCTCCTCATCCAAGAAGCTTCTTCAGCTCTGACTGGATGGTGGGGAATGGAAGGGTATCCCACCATCCAGTCAGAGCTGAAGAAGCTTCTAGGATGAGAAGCGAAACATCTTCAAAGAAATGGAACTGCAATGCAACTCCATCTACATGGAGGGAAGTGTGTAGTAGGGGTGCCCCAGGGCTCTGTTCTGGGCCCAGTGCTCTTCAACATCTTCATCAACAATTTGGACGAAGGGATAGATGGGGAACTCATCAAATTTGCAGATGACACCAAGCTGGCAGGAATAGCCAACACTCCAGAAGACAGGCTTAGGATACAGGAGGATCTGGACAGACGTGAACACTGGGCGCTATCTAACAAAATGAAATTCAACGGTGAAAAAAGTAAAGTTCTACATTTAGGCAAGAAAAACGAAATGTATAGGTATAGTATAGGGGGTACCTTGCTCAATAGTAGTAACTGTGAGAGGGACCTCGGAGTCCTAGTGGACAATCACTTAAATGTGAGCCAGCCGTGTGCTGCAGCGGCCAAAAAAGCCAACACAGTGCTGGGCTGCATTAACAGAGGGATAGAATCAGGATCACGTGAAGTGTTAATACCACTTTACAATGCCTTGGAAAGGCCACACTTGGAATCCTGCATCCAGTTTTGGTCACCACGATGTTGAGACTCTAGAAAGAGTACAGAAAAGAGCAACAAAGAAGATCAGGGGACTGGAGGCTAAAGCATATAAGGAACGGTTCCTGGAATTGGGGATGTCTAGTTTAATGAAGAGAAGGACGAGGAGTGACATGATAGCAGTGTTTCCATATCTCAGGGGCTGCCCCAAAGAAGAAGTAGGCAAGCTATTCTCCAAAGCACCTGAAGGCAGGACAAGAAGCAACAGATGGAAACTAACCAAGGAGAGAAGCAACCTGGAACTAAGGAGAAACTTCCTGACTGTTAGAGAACAATTAATCAGTGGAACAACCTGCCTCCAGAAGCTGTGAATGCTCCGACACTGGAAGTTTTTAAGAAGAGACTGGACAGCCATTTGTCTGAAATGGTATAGGGTTTCCTGCCTGAGCAGGGGGTTGGACTAGATGACCTCTAAGATCCCTTCCAACTTTATTTTTTATTATTATTATTAGTCCAGTCTCTTCTTAAAAACCTCCAGTGTTGGAGCACCCACAACTTCTAGTGGCAAGTTGTTCCACTGGTTAATTGTCCTCACTGTTAGGAACTTTCTCCTTAATTTCAGGTTGCTTCTCTATGTTTTAGCCTCCAGTCCCCTGGAGGGGGAGCATGTGAAGGACATCTCCCCGGCCTGTTTAAACGTCCCTTTTAACGCCCCTTCTCTGATTTTTTGGCCTTTCAGAGGCGCATAGCCCAGCTCTCGTCAGAACTAGACCACGGAATGAAAAAGTGGGAAACTAAAATGGAAAAACAGAAACAAGATCAAGAAGAGAAGCGACGCAAGAGACTTCAGCCGAAAGGAGACTCCCTCCAGCAGCTCCCGAAATAATGGCTCTTTCTTCCTGTGTAATTTTGATAAATCTATGTATATTAAATCTATCTAGGTATAAAATCTATCTATGGGTAATGAATGTATAAATCTATATATGAAGATTGGTTGCAGGAAATTGGGACTTGCGGGGGGGACATGTATTCCGGTATTTGAGGGGCCGCTGCAAAGAAGAGGGGTGGTCCACCTACTCTCCAAAGCACCTGAAGGCAGGACAAGAAACAACGGGTGGAAACTAATCAAGGAGAAAAGCAACCTAGAACTAAGGAGAAATTTCCTGACCGTGAGGACAATTAACCAGTGGAACAGCTTGCCACCAGAAGTTGTAGGTGCTTCATCACTGGAGGTTTTTAAGAAAAGACTGGACAGCCACTCGTCTGGAATGGTATAGGGCAGGGGTAGGCAACCTTGGCTCTTTTATGACTCTTGGGACTTCAACTCCCAGAATTCCTGAGCCAGCATGGGGGAAATATGGCTCCCTTGATGACTCGTGGACTTCAACTCCCAGAATTCCTGAGCCAACATGGGGGAACTATAGCTCCCTTGACGACTTGTGGACTTCAACACCCAGAATTCCTGAGCTAACCATGCTGAGGGAAAAAGGGAGAGGTTTCCATGCTGGCTCAGGAATTCTGGGAGTTGAAGTCCACGAGTCATGAGGGGGCCATAGTTCCCCCATGCTGCCTCAGGAATTCTGGGAGTTGAAGTCCACGAGTCATAAAAAAGCCAAAGTTGCCTACCCCTGGTATAGGGTCTCCTGCTTGTGCAGGCGGTTGGACTGGAAGACCTCCAAAGTCCCTTCCAACACTGTTTATTCTCCCCCCTCCTCCTTTTTAAGAAGAGATTGGACAACCATTTGTCCAGAACGATATAGGGTCTCCTGTCTGAGCACGGGGTTGGACTAGAAGATCTCCAAGGTTCCTTCCAGATCTATTCTGATTTATTTATTTAATTTGACTTCTATGCCGCCCTATTCCGGAGAACTCAGGGCGGCTCACAACATAATAGAAATCACAGTAAAATACATAAATATAAAAACCCCTAAGTTAAAAAGAAAACAAAAAAACAATCATTCCACAAACATACACTGGCTAGGGGCAAGATGTTAGATTGGTGGATGTTTTTGTATTGGAGAGAACTGGGCAGTCACTGTTTTCTGCTCATTTTCTCCCTCTTTGTTTATAATCCAAGGTTGGAATGGTGTGTGTGTGTGTGTGTGTGTGTGTGTGTTTGCCCTGGCATTTTATCTGCATCACAAAGCCATGCCTTAACCAAGGTCCTGCTGCGTAGTTTCAACACACAACTTGTCACATACGTTCAATCCAGAGGGTCTTATCTTGTAGAAAGCCTTGCTCTTTTGTTTGTGTGTGTGTGTGTGTGTGTGTGAGGTGGGGGAGGACAACCACAGCCCCCCCTTTTTTTAACACATGCACATCCCAATTTAATCTGCAGTTGAAAAGATTGACAAAACCTCTGTGGCAGGGAAAGGTTCAAGGCTGCATTGGTGGAAGGAGTCTTGCCTTCAGGGGCCTCCTGCGATGTGAACTTTCCAGCAGGAAAGAGCGAGAACGATGGGTTTTATTATTATTTTGAACTCCTGCCCTGGAATTCGGTTCCCGCGTTCCAACTCGGATCCTGGCTGCAAGAACAACAGGCCAGGACCACTCAAGTCACTCAGAACAGAGCTGGAAGGGACCTTGGAGGTCTTCTAGTCCAACCCTTGCTCAAGCAGGAGACCCTACACCAGCGGTAGGCAACCTTGGCTCTTTTATGACTGGTGGACTTCAACTCCCAGAATTCCTGAGCCAGCATGGCTCAGCTTGGAAACCTCTCTTTCCCCTCAGCATGGCTGGCTCAGGAATTCTGGGAGTTGAAGTCCACCAGCCATAAAAGAGCCAAGGTTGCCTACCCCTGGCCTAGTCCACTTTATCACTCGTGGACTTCAACTCCCAGAATTCCTGAGCCAGCATGAGGGAAACTTTGGCCCCTTCATGACTCGTGGACTTCAACTCCCAGAATTCCCAAGCCAGCATGAGGGAAACTTTGGCCCCTTCATGACTCGTGGACTTCAACTCCCAGAATTCCTGAGCCAGCATGGCTCAGCTTGGAAACCTCTCCCTTTCCCCTCAGCATGGCTGGCTCAGGATTTGAAGTCCACGATCATGAAGGGGCCAAAGTTTCCCTCATGCCGGCTCAGGAATTCTGGGAGTTGAAGTCCACCAGCCATAAAAGAGCCAAGGTTGCCTACCCCTGGCCTAGGCGGGTGGACTTCAACTCCCAGAATTCCTGAGCCGGCATGAGGGAAACTTTGGCCCCTTCGTGACTGGTGGACTTCAACTCCCAGAATTCCCGAGCCAGCATGGCTCAGCTTGGAAACCTCTCCCTTTCCCCTCAGCATGGCTGGCTCAGGAATTCTGGGAGTTGAAGTCCACGAGTCATAAAAGAGCCAAGGTGGCCTACCCCTGCCCTATACCATTTCAGACAGGTGGCTGTCTGGTCTCTTCTTTAAAAACAGGAGGAGGAGGAGGATAACAGCTGGAAGGGACCTTGGAGGTCTTCTAGCCCAACCTCCTATACAAGCAGGAGACCCTATACCACTCCAGAAAAGTAGCTGTCCAGTCCCTTCTTAAAAGCCTCCATTGTTGGAGCACCCACATTTTCTGGTGGCAAGCTGTTCCACTGGTTAATTGTTCTCAACGTTAGGAAGTTCCTCCTTAATTCCAGGTTGCTTTTCTCCTTGGTTAGTTTCCATCCGTTGTTTCTTGTCCTGCCCTCAGGTGCTTTGGAGAATAGGTGGACCCTCCCACACACACACTTCTTTGGGGCAGCCCCTCAAATATTGGAAGACTGCCTTGTCCTTTTCTCTAGACTGGCCATGCCCAAGTCCTGCAGCCGTTCTTCATATATATTTTGGTCTCCAGGCCTTGGATCATCTTAGCTGCTCTTCTTTGCACTTCCCCCCCCCAAAGTCTCAACATCTTTTTTTTTTTTTTTTTTTGTAACGTGGTGACCAAAACTGGATGCAGGATTCCAGATGCGGCCTTACTGAGTCTTTATAAAGCAGTAACTCTGGGATAAAAAGTTAATAAAATACTTTTCCTCCCCCCCCCACCAGCTTGCCACGTGCACCCGGAGAATCGAGGTGTCCACAAAAGGTTTAAAAGTTTAAAACTTCTTGGCTCGGTGCAGACAAAAGCCCCGGGGGAGAGAGGCTGAAAATGGGAGGCTTTGCCAGGAAAGAGATGCATCCAGCTGGCTTAAAGGAGGAAAGAGTTTGGAAACATTTAGGAAATCCCATCCTGGCTGAGATATGAAAAAGCCCCGGCCAGTTTTGCAGGAATGTTGGATGCTTTTCTGCAAAGGACCCGCCTGAGCTCTCTTTCCATCCATGGGGGGGAGGTCCCTGTAAGCTTCCCCCTCCCTCCTGCTCTGGCCCTATGGGGACCTCTGCCTGCCAGAACTCAAGTCACAAGACCCCATGAAGGAAAATAGGAGCTGGGATGAGGCATGCTTTCTCCCTAAGTCCTAAAGGATTCTCTTCGGTTTCTTCCCCCCCCCCCCTTCGGTGCAACATGACATTTCCCACCCCTAGCTTTTTTTTCCCCACTTGAAAATTACGAGAAAAAGTTTTAAGATTTTTCTTTTATTTTGGGGGAACATTCAATTTAAATGGACTAAACCCAAAGTTGATGCAAAACACACCGCTTCTGCCCTACGTTTTTGGGCTCGGCCGGGCTGTCCCAAACAGGAGCCTTGCCGGGTTTTTCCCCCATTTAATCCATCCTCGCTGCGGCTCTGCATGATGGGCTTTGTTGCTCCCTCCGTTTGGAAGCGCCCCTCCCACTCCTGGCCAGCTCCTTGCCCCCACCACCCCTCTTTACATCTTTGCAAATTCCCTTCCTGTCTCCACCGCTCAACATCTGGAGCCTCAATGGGCGTTGAGCTTTTTCAGTACAGGAACTCGGACGCCAAATTTAAGCCAGCGGCTGCAAAAGAGAATTTTGCTCTTGTTATTTCCATCTTGAAATTTGGGGGGGTGGAGGAGAGGAAGATCTCCTTGGCTGCCCAGCCCTATAGGATCTTGGCGGGGGGGGGGTTGAAAAAAAATCTCTTTGCCCTTTTGTTTCCAGCTTGGTCATCCCCGCCTTGCTAATTCCATCTGTGTTTTGAACACATTTTTTTTTCCCTCCTACAGAAGGGAGGGGGGCACTTCTGTAATTGCTTCCAGATGTGACAACCGCAAACACAGGGATGAGATCAACACTGATCCATCTCTGGAAATCTGATTTTTTTAAAAAAAATTAGATAGATGGTATGATGAGAGAGAGAGAGATGTGTGTCTGTGTGTGTGTGAGAGAGAGATAAGATAGATAATGATTGATAGAGAAAGAGATAAGTGATAGATAGATGACAGAATAATTCATAAATGTTAGAGATGATAGATTGATATAATTAGAAGTAGAAGTAGAGATATGAGATAGATTGATGATAGACAGATAATTGATAAATGTTAGAGATAATGATAGATTGATAAATGATAGATATACATAATTAGATAGATGTAATATAGATTAGATAATGGTATTCATAGATGATCATTAGATGTAACTGTAGATAGGATAGATAGATAGATAGGGAGGGAGGGAGAGAGAGATACAGACAGACAGACAGAGATGATATAGATGATTGATAGATGAGATATAGATAAATAGATAGATATAGAGACAGACAGGCACAGACAGATAGATATAGATGATATAGATGATTTATTAATGAGAGATGAGATAGATGATAGATAGATGGATGGTCAGAAAGACAGACAGATGTGTGAGGCCCTATGTAGGCATCCAGCAACCACAATTTATGACCATTTTCCCCCAAAACAAGGCACCCATTGTGGGGCCTTTGCTTAACAAGCGCAAATTTGCTTAACCATTATGGCGATTTGCTTAATGACTGCCACATTTCCCATTATTTGCAGGATTCCCACGATCACACGACTGAGATTTTTGGCATATTTTTGGCCAGAAACCAGAGTTAAACTTCCAGTTTCTGGGGGAAAAAACTCCCACCAGGTGTAATAGGTGCGTTGATGGGTCATAAAATCAGGCATGGTCACATGGTGACCCACTTAACAACCGCCACGACCTACGGCCATAATCCCAAGACCAATTATGGCTGTAAGTCAAGTATTTTCTGTACGATGCACAACAAAACACTTTTTCAGTTCCTTGAACCTGTAGTTTGAAACTCAAGACCGCAGCATCCTGGCCATGTGCAGAGTGCCACCCCAACACAGCTGACTCTCGCTTGCTCGCTTACTATATCATCTATGTATCATCTATCTCTCAATCAACCTCCCTTCCCCACACACACACACGCACACACAAAAAGAAACACACAAACACAGAACTTCCCAGAATTGTCACATAGCGTTTTTGCAACGCAAAATACCAGGAAAAGTTATTTCAAAATAAACATTACACAATAGGATGGAGAAGGATGGCAATTAACCCACGGGACTGCCGTCTCATGTTTACAGAAAAAAAAAATAGCCTAGTTGTCAGCTAGAAGGGGGGTTGAGCGTTTCAATTGTGAAGAGTGAGAAAAAGGGGAAGGAGGGAAAGAAAGAAAGAGAAAGAAAAACATGAAGGAAGGAAGGAAGAAAAAAGAAAAAGAAAAACATGAAGGAAGAAAAAGAAAGACGAGAAAGAGGAGGGGAAAAAAGGAAGAGAGAAAAAGGGAGGAGAGAGGAAAAGGAAAGAAAAAAGGAAGAGGAGAAAAGGAAGGGAAGGGGAAAGGAAGAAACGGGAAGAAAGGAAGGGAAGGGAGGGAAGAGGGAGAGAGGAAAAGGAAAAAAAGGAAGAGAAGGGGAAACGGGAAGAAAGGAAGGGAAAAGGAAAGAGAAGGGAAGGGAGAGGAAAAGGAAAGAAAAAAGGAAGCGAAAGGGAAAGAAGGAAGAAAGGGAAGAGGGAGGGAGGAAAACTGAAAAAAGGGGAAAGAGGGGAGGGAGAAAGAAGGGGAAAGAGGGAAGGGAATGGGAGGGAGGGAGGAAAAGGAAGAGAAAGGGAAAGAAGGAAGAGGAAAGGGAAGTGAAGAGGGAGAGAAGTAAAGGGAAGAAAGGAAGAGAAGGGGAAAGAAGGGAAGGGAGGAAAAAAGGAATGAGAAACAGGAAGTACACAACCTTCCCATCCCACCCCAACCCCCCAAACTTTTTGTTGTTTTTAATGCCTCTATTTATCTCAACTTTGGATCTAAGCTGTGCCAAGAATATTAAGTACACAACATATTTTGGCAGGAATAAGCGATCAGTTCATCTGTTCTTGTTTTTTTTGTGTGTGTGGAATTTGTGTACAAATCCATAAACACCCCGCCTCTACTCACTCACCCCCAATTAAACTCAACAACCCACCCCGGAAGTTGTGTGAAATGGGCGGGTGGGGGTTGGGGGGTGGGGGAGAAAGATCTTGAGCTTTATCCGAACTTTAACCCCCAAATTGTGGCTTCGGATTGATGGAAGACACCTCAGGCAAGATGTTCCTCTGGATAGCTCGGACTACCGTGCCCATCGTTCTCACCGTGGCCACCCATTAAGAGGGCACCTTGGAGAGCCCGTGTGGTCGGTTCTGGAGGGCGGAGGCGATGCTGACGTAGTTTGAATCTTTCCTAAAACTCTTTCCTCTACCACAGCGGTTCTCAACCTGTGGGTCGCGATCCCATTTGGGGTCGAACGACCATTTCACGGGGGTCGCCAAACAACGCAGTCCGCCATTTTTTCCCCTTTTCCCCTCGGCCGGCGCAAGGGGTAGCACCGCGCATGCGCGATGCGGGCCATCGCGTCGTGCATGGGCGATGCAGGCCGTCGGGCACGCCGTGCATGCGCGATGAGGGCCATCGCGCCGCGCATGCGCGGCGCAAGTCGGGGTCACGGCCTGAAAAAGGTTGAGAACCGCTGCTCTACCACCTTACGTGGAAAACTGGCTGAAAAATCATTTTCTCGGAATTAAGCGCACACCGACTTACCGCCGCAATCCAGCCCAAAATTTAGGTGGCCAAGTGAAAAATTGGTTAAGTGGGTCTTGTCCCGTCGTTAAAGCGAAACACTGCCATTGTTCAATTCGTACCGCGGTTGATAAGCGAATCCGCACTCCCCGTCCCCCGTGGACTCTGCTTGTCAGGTGGTCGCAAAAGGGGAATCGCGTGACCCCGGGGAACACTGCGACAGTCGTTAAATGCGAGTCGGCTGTCGAACATTTCTGTTGCTAAGAGAGACAGAGGTGAAGTGACTTTTGCCCCATTTTACAACCCTTCTGGCCACCGTTATTCAGCGAATCACTGCAGTTCTTAAGTGAGTCACACCATTGTTAAGTGAATCTGGCTTTCCCCATTGACTTTGCTGGTCAGAAGGTCGCAGAAGGGGATCACGTGACACCCCCCTCCCCGGGACCGTCATAAACGTGAAACCGGGTGCCAAACAGCCGAATTTTGATCACGTGACCATAGGGATGCTTCCCTTTTTTCAGTCCCGTTGTAATTGTGAACGGTCGCTAGATGAACTGTTGTAAAACGAGGACTCACTATTTTTCCCTCCAAAGGAAAAAATAAATCACACTTTATACTGCTTTTAAAAAAGAGGGGAAAATCCAGCATTTATTATTTTTCTTTAAAAAAAAAAGAAAGAAAAAGGGGGGAAACTATCTTTGGTGCTTCTTTTTTTTTCATAACAACAAAAAAAAAGTTTTTCTTTTTTCTTTTTAAAGTAACAAAACCGTCCCAGCCTAACTTAGGCGGGGGGAGGGGGGGGCCTAAAAGCAAAATAAATCTTTTAAAACTTCCAGCGTTTCGAGTCCATTTCCACCCAGAAATGGTGTGGGTTTTTTTTTATTATTATTATTGCTAACATTAAAAGGAATAACAGAATGGAAACAGCCTACATTACAAGCTGCGTCCATTTGACACACACACACACGTATATATATATATATATATCCCTTTGAAAGAACGGGTGTTTATTATTAATAACAAAATAATAACAATAATAAAAGTAGAACAATAAACAATATTAAACCCCCCACCCCACCCACAAACAATTCGATCGTTAAACACAGTTTAATTCCGTTTGAAGACCCTTTGAAAATACTTATATAAATCACCCACCCAGTGCCCTTATTAAAAATGCTCCGGGCAGAAATGCGGAGGATGTAAGGCACCCAGTTCCCGGCCTGCAGGATTTTTAATATTGTTCTCCTATGCCTATTCTATTTCCCCAATCCCATTAATGTGCTATTTTTAATCCCTTGGGTTTTTTTTATTTATTTAAAAAAAAAGGCATTTCTGTATAATAATTAAAATCACATACTTAAAAAAAAATCAAGACACAGGATCATAAGGCAGTTTGAGGCAGTTCTCTGGTGCAATTCATCTCTCCCGCCCACCCACCCCCATTTTTTTTTTTTTTCAAAACGCTGCTTTCGGTTCATTTTCGCAGAATCGGGAAACGGATTTTAAGTCAAGGGTCCCCAAGCGTGGCCACTTTTAAGATCTGTGGACTTCCACTCCCAGAATGCCTCAGGCAGCCATGCCAGCTGGGGAATTCTGGGAGTTGAAATCTGTAAGTCTTAAAGTAGCCAAGGAAGGGACTCGTTTTAAGGGACAACTATAAACATCAGGCCAGTGTCGTCCAATGGGGAAGTTAACACTTCCAGAAGCGGCCCTGCCAACATCTGGATTTGGCTGGTCAACCTCATCACCAGTCAGGTGCCCTCCAGGTATTGAAGGACTCCATCCCCCAAATTCTTGGCCAAAATAAGAATTGAGTCCTAACTTGGGGTGTCCATGGGAGTGGTTAAAAAAAAAATAAAGATGGCAGTCAGTGGTGGCCCCCCATCTTAACTTTTTGGACCACCCTGGATCTCAACATCTGGAAGGCACCAGGATGGGACAATTGGTCTGGGCAAACATCTTCTGTAGGCCACATAATCTTGGTCCCTCCCTCCTTCTCTCTCTCAAACATGCCCCATTTCCCAATATGATCAAGGTACCAATGGTCCACTCCATTATGTCATAAGGAAAGCTCGGTTTACCCCCTTACCACCTGACGGTTAGGCCCTTTATGAGTCTTCGCTGCCCCTTCCCCAAGAAAAGTTGGCCTTTGGGACAGGCCCTCCAAGCCAACATCCCACCCATTTTCCTTCTTGCTGTTTCTGATTGGTAGGCCCCCATCCCTGGTCAGCACACAGTTCCTCCTTCCCTCGCCGAATGGAATGAGAAGATCCTTTTCGGAACACCGTCATCCCTTTCCAGATCTAGGATCTCTAGACTTGAGCTCTATAACACTTCGCCCACCGACAGACCAAAACCTGCAACTTCCCTACTACCCATCGTGGTTTGGTTCGGCAACGCCGATGAGATGGTTCTCCACCATTTTCCCCTTGGGAGGACCCGCAAGATGGCAACCAGTTTTAGATTGAAATTCCACAAGACGGTCAGGAGAGCTAACATATTTGCGGTATGGACTTCTGCCCACCAGTTATGCAAGAGGGAAAGGCCATTAAGTGTGTCCTTAATGATAATCCGAGGTCAACGGATGTCATCGTGCAAGAAGGTAGCCATGAGGTTGGCCTGGCCATAACCCCTGTAGTGTAGCCTCCTCAACTTTCTGCCTCGTTGGATGAATTAAGGAGTGTGCTCCGCACACTCATTTTCCCAGTGGGGTAAGAATGGATAATAGAAACGCCATGAGAGGGAAAGAGAAGCAGAGCGGAAGACAGGAAGGAAAGAAGGAGTAGGTCAACAAGGCAGAGGACCAACATGGTCAAGGAAACCTCTTGGAGAGAGAACGCGGCTGACGGCATCAAGGAGGTGAGATGGACCACAGGTTGGATGGAAAAATGGACCAAGAAGCAGGGGAGAGTGGGGCGCCGGGACAGGATGACCGAGAAGGTGGCAACAAGGGAACCGGACCTGAATTGTGACAGGCAGGTAGACAGGGAGTAAAGCAGGTGAGACCTGCCCTCCTGAGACGTCATCTCAAAGGCCGGTCACACCTTGTCCAGCAGAGACCGCTGGCAATAAAGCAACCGTTTGGGTGTGCCGTAACGCTTGAAGATCAAAATGGCGACTCCGACGGCGCAGATAGTGAGGAGCAGGAAGACAGGAATCGCCACCGCAGCGGCGTTGAGCCCTCCTTCCTCAGCATTGTCCACCTCGATGATGATGACTTCTTCTCCCTCGCGGCGGTCATCGGTCGTGCATCCCATCCAGTCTCGCAGCACCGACTTGGGGTATCCCGGCTCTACTTTCAGTTTCTCGTTGTTAAACTTCCAGTAACGGTCACCCTTGTAGAAGTAGGTGAAGGCTATCGAGGGAAAACAAGAACAGACACAGAAGAGTAAGAACGTGGTGGTACGTTAAATGCGAAATAGTGACGGCCATTTTAAATATGGGATAGTGTGTGTTTTCCCTTTAAATCAGGGGTGAGGAGACTATGGCCCTTTTATGACTTCTGGACTTCAACTCCCAGAATTCTGGAGCCAGCCATGTTGGTTCAGGAATTCTGGGAGTTGAAGTCCACAAGTCATAAAGGGGGCCCTAGTTCCCCACTCCTGTTCTAATCCATCTTGCCGGCTGAGGAATTCTGGGAGTCGAAGTCCTCAAGTCATAAAAGGGGCCCTAGTTCCCCACTCCTGTTCTAATCCATCTTGCCGGCTGAGGAATTCTGGGAGTTGAAGTCCTCAAGTCATAAAAAGGGGCCCTAGTTCCCCACTCCTGTTCTAATCCATCTTGCCGGCTGAGGAATTCTGGGAGTCGAAGTCCTCAAGTCATAAAGGGGGCCCTAGTTCCCCACTCCTGTTCTAATCCATCTTGCCGGCTGAGGAATTCTGGGAGTTGAAGTCCACAAGTCATAAAGGGGGCCCTAGTTCCCCACTCCTGTTCTAATCCATCTTGCCGGCTGAGGAATTCTGGGAGTCGAAGTCCTCAAGTCATAAAGGGGTCCATAGTTCCCCACTCCTGTTCTAATCCATCTTGCCGGCTGAGGAATTCTGGGAGTTGAAGTCCACAAGTCATAAAGGGGGCCGTAGTTCCCCACCTCTGCTTTAAATGATCATTTCAGAATTTTTGATGCCCGAAGGAGAATCATGGGAATGAAATACAGGTAGTACTCGACTTATAACTTTTCTTTTAGTGACTGTCTGAAGTTATAATGTCCCCGAATAATGACCATTTTTCACATTTACGACCATTGCAGCATCCCCACAGTGACGTGACCACAATTCAGATGCTTGGCAACTGGTTCATATTTATGACGGCCGCAGCGTCCCGGGGTCACATCTTCGGACAAACAAAGTCAATGGGGAAGCAATATTCACTTAACAACCTGGGGAAGCAATATTCACTTAACAACCGGGTAATTAACTAACAACCGCCAGGATTCACTTAACCATTGTTAAGAAAGGTTGTAAAATGAGGCAAAATTCACTTTACAACGGTCTTGCTTAGACACAGAAATTTTGGGCTCAGCTATGATCATAAGTCGAGGACTACCTGTAAGCAAAATTCAGAACCCAAAATTTAATTTCAGGCATCTTTTTTTAAAATATATATATATATATATATATATATATATGTGACCAAAATAAAAGTTCCAAATTTGATATTACTGTAAAAAATATTTTTAGACAAAATGAGTTTTTTACCAGGCTGAACCGAACTGATTTTTTTTTTTTAAATGGGAATTCAATTACGCTTTTAAAAAATCACCCTGCTTGATTCCTGTCAATTATTCTGAACGCTAAAAGGTTTGGACACCTCATTTGCATTTCAAATAAGAAATCTGCAGAGATATATTTTGGTTGAACGCAAAAGGAAGAGTGGATCGTCAATGCATATTTTAAGAAATTCTGGTCCTACTTTTAAGCAAAGACTTCCAAATTTGGGTGAGAAAGGAAGACTGCTTTTTTCCAAATAAGGAAAATGATTAAGATAAACATAAGTCAGCCCATTTATGAATAATCGTTACTAATAGACGGTGAATTGTTTTATGGAGGCAACACATTAACGCAACGTCGAGAGACACCAGAAATTTTTCATCATGGTGGAAATGACTGTTAGCCACTCATCTGTGTTCCTATCGGTAAATATAAACTGGAGACGAAATAAATATGAGCTTGAGGCACTTAAAAGCATCTTCAAAGATGTAGGCGGAACGCTTGTTGGGAAAATGTGAACTTACGGGAAGCCATTGGATTTCATTGCTTTGATTTAAGACCATTGGAAGGCAAAACTGAATCTAATTTAATTGTATTTGTTGCATTTGGCTGAATCAATTTCAATTTTCACCCGGGGTTCTGCTCATTTCTGGAAGAGACCTTCCCCTGTCCCATGACAGCAGTTAGAAACCAAATGCAGCCTTGGTTTGGAAGTCGAAGTGAACTGGAACGATGGGAAGGAGAACCAATGGAATTAAAACTATAAAAGAAGGGAGCCGAGGCTAAACATCAGAGTTTCCTGATAATACGAGCTGTTAAGACAGTGGAACAGCTTGCCACATGAAATTACTCTTCAGACTGATACTGAATGTGGCAGCGAAACTGCACCAACCAAGGATTTCAACTAGATGACAACAACAACAACAATAATTAAAAAAAAGTTGGAAGGGACCTTGGAGGTCATCTAGTCCAACCTCCTGCTCAGGCAGAAAACCCTATACCATTTCGGACAAATGGCTGTCCAGTTCTCTTCTTAAAAACTTCCAGTGTTGGAGCATTCACCACTTCTGGAGGCAGGTTGTTCCACTGGTTAATTGTTCTAACTGTCAGGAAGTTTCTCCTTAGTTCTAGGTTGCTTCTCTCCTTGATTAGTTTCCACCCGTTGCTTCTTGTCCTGCCTTCAGGCGCTTTGGAGAACAGCTTGACTCCCTCTTCTTTGGGGCAGCCCCTGAGATATTGGAACACTGCTATCATGCCCCCCACCCTCGTCCTTCTCTTCATTAAACTAGACATACTCAATTCCAGCAATGATGATCTCTAAAGTTCCTTCTAACTCAAAGGTCCTAGAAAGAAAAAAAAGTATGTTGCTGTCTTAAGGCATCCTCCCAAAATTATTCGGGGTCCTAACAGGAGAGGTAGCAAAGAACGACTTCTGTGATTATGAGGAGAACTATTATTGGACCAGAAACACAATGTGGACTAACATCTAACATATGTATGTATGTAATTTCTATTATGCTGTGAGCCGCCCTGAGTTCTCCGGAATAGGGCGGCATAGAAATTAAATTAATAATAATAATAATAATCTTGATTTGCCCATGAGAGTCACTGGCAAAACTTTGGGGTGGACATTTTCTGGCAGTCAAACCTACTTCACAGGGGTGTTGTAGGGATTTCTTCGTGGCAGGCTAAATTGGTTCTTGTGCGGCATTAAAAACCAATCTGCAGAATGCAGCCGCGCGAGCAGTGTTGGGCTTGCCCACAAATGCCCACATTTCGGCATCACTCCGCGAGCTGCATTGGCTGCCAATTGGTCTCCGAACCCAATTCAAAGTGTTGGTTATGACCTATAAAGCCCTACATGGCATCGGACCAGGTTATTTACGGGACCGTCTGCTGCCTCATGAATCCCAGCGGCCGGTTAGGGCCCACAGAGTCGGCCTTCTCCAGGTCCCGTCAGCCAGACAGTGTCGCCTGGCGGGGCCTAGGGGAAGAGCCTTCTCTGTTGCGGCCCCGGCCCTCTGGAACCAACTTCCCCCGGAGATCCGTGTCGCCCCCACCCTCTCCGCCTTTCGCAAACTGCTTAAAACATACCTTTGCTGGCAGGCCTGGGGCAGCTAACATCTTGCCCCTAGCCAGTGTATGTTTGTGTGTATGTTTGTGGAATGATTGTTTTTTTCTTTTTTAACTTAGGGGTTTTTATATTCATGTATTTTACTGGTGATTTCTATTATGTTGTGAGCCGCCCTGAGTTCTCCGGAATAGAGCGGCATAGAAGTCAAATAAAATAAATAAATAAATCTACCCCACCTTCAAAGCCTCAACATTTCTCCACCTCATCCATTTTAAGGCCCGTGGACTTCCACTCCCCTTGCTGGCTGGGGAATTCGGGAAGTGGAAGTTCACGCATCTTAAAGTTGATGAGGTTGAGAAACGCCGTTTTAGATCACTCCGTTGGGCAAAAAAAAAAAAAAAACCCAACATGAAACAGCCAATCAACCCTCCCCTTCCTGTTGTGTTGTCCAACACATGCTCTTATCACATCTATGGACGCTCAGTCATCCCAGGTCATGGTGGTCCCATAGGTGCTTTTCCAAAAAGTCACTGGACTTGGTTTTTCCTTGAAGATGTTTCGCTTCTCATCCAAGAAGCTTCTTCAGTCCCTTTCTGAGAGTCGTTGAGGCCACTTGGAGGTTTCTCTGTGTCCTCAGGTTCATTTAAATAGTTCCACACCCCATTTGCACCCTGATTCAGGTGACCCGACGGCATAGATCAGGGGCAGGCAACCTTGGCTCTTTGATGACTGGTGGACTTCAACTCCCAGAATTCCTGAACCAGCCTGGCTCAGCTTGGAAACCTCTCCCTTTCCCCTCAGCATGGCTGGCTCAGGAATTCTGGGAGTTGAAGTCCACCAGTCATAAAAGAGCCAAGGTTGCCTAGCCCTAGCCTAGCTCTAATCAGTTCCTTATTCCTCTGCCTGAGCCAGCATGAGGGAAACTTTGGTCCCAACAGTGGACTTCAACTCCCAGAATTCCTGAGCCAGCATGAGAGAAACTTTGGCTCCTTCATGACTCGCGGACTTCAACTCCCAGAATTCCTGAGCCAGCATGAGGGAACTATGGCCCCCTCATGACTCGTGGACTTCAACTCCCAGAATTCCTGAGCCAGCATGGGGGAACTATGGCCTCCTCATGACTCGTGGACTTCAACTCCCAGAATTCCTAGCCAGCATGGGGGAACTATGGCCCCCTCATGACTCGTGGACTTCAACTCCCAGAATTCCTGAGCCAGCATGGGGGAACTATGGCCCCCTCATGACTCGTGGACTTCAACTCCCAGAATTCCTGAGCCAGCCTGGCTCAGCTTGGAAAACTCTCCTTTTCCCCTCAGCATGGCTGGCTCAGGAATTCTGGGAGTTGAAGTCCACGAGTCGTAAAAGAGCCAAGGTGGCCTGCCCCTGCCCTAGACCAGAGGTGGGGACCGATGGCCCCTTTTCATGCCTGGTGGACTTCAACTCCCAGAATTCCTCAGCTTGGAACCTCTCCCTTTCCCCTCAGCATGGCTGGCTCAGGAATTCTGGGAGTTGAAGTCCACGAGTCGTAAAAGAGCCAAGGTGGCCTGCCCCTGGCATAGATAAACCTCCAACAGGCCTCAACGACTCTGAGAGAGAGTACTGATGACCAGATGACCGCAAAGGAATATAAATCCTTCCGATCTCCACCGTTCTGTCAGAACTGAAGAAGCTTCTTGGATGAGAAGCGAAATGTTTTCAAGGGAAAACAAAGACAGTCCAGTCGCCTTTGGAAAAAGCGCCTTTGGGACATCCTCTCATCGCCCACCCAACATGGTGGATGGGAATTTTTTTACTCTCAGCAGTAGGGGGCCTTGATGCACAAAACAGCAGATAGTGGGAACCCTACTGATGGTAGAAAAGCAGTTTCTTTGCAACTGTCTTGCTAAGGGATCTTAATTCTTTTTTTTTTTTTGAATCTCACCTTCATCATTGCCCATAAATGCACCCCGGACGGAATCAGGAATCCCCCCCCAGACATCAATGTTCTTGGGGTAATCCGCATCAACCGATCGGGTCTCCTCATTGAAGCGATAGTACCTGCACGGCGAAAAGAGAACGATAAGATCCCTTGCAGAGAGGAAGGGTCAAACGAAAAAGAGGCTGATTCAAGGGAGGGTGGACTAGAAGACCTTGAGGGACCTTCCAACTCTATGATTCTGTGATGGGCGCAGTGGTTAGAATGCGGTACTGCAAGCTAACTCACTGCTCACTAAAGGGGTTTGTTTCTCACGGGGTCAAGGTTGACTCAGCGTTCCGTCCTTCTGAGATCGGTAAAATGAGGACCCAGATGGTTGGGGGGGGGGAATAGGCTGACTCTGTAAAGTGCCTAGAGAGATCTGTAAAGCACTGTGAAGCGGTGTATAAGTCTATTGCTACTGCCCTTCCTTCCTTCCTTTCTTCCTTCCCTCCTTCCTTTTCATTTCCTTCCTTCCTTCCCTCTCAGTGGTTACAATGTAGTATTGCAGACAAACTCTGCCCATTGCCAGCAGTTTGATTCTGACCAGCTCAAGGTGGACTTAGCCGCCTTCCATCCTTCCAAGGTCAGTAAAACGAGGACCCAGCTTGTTGAGGACAATAGGCTTACTCTGTAAACATGCTTAGAGAGGACTGTAAAGCACTGTGAAGTCGTATATAAGTCTATTGCTACTGCCCTTCCTTCCTTCCTTCTCTCCCAGTGGTGAGAAAGCAGTATTGCAGGCTAATTCTGCCCACTGCCAGGAGTTTGATTCTCACTGAGTCAAGGTTGACTCAGCTTCCATCCTTCTGAGGTCAATAAAATGAGGACCTAGATTGTTGGGGGACAATATGCCGATTCTCTAAACCGCTTAGAGAGGGCTGTAAAAGCCCTGTGAAGTGGTATATAAATCCATTGCTACTACCTTTCCTTCCTTCCTTCCTTCCTTCCTTCCTTCCTTCCTTCCTTCCTCCTTCCTTCCTTCCTTTCTTCTTTCCTTCCTTCCTTCCTCCCGCCTTCCTTTCTTCTTTCCTTCCTTCCTTCCTTCATTCCTTCCTTCTTTCCTTCCTTCTTTCCTTCCTTCCTCCTTCCTTCCTCCCTCCCTCCTTCCTTCCTTCTTTCCTTCCTTCTTTCCTTCCTTCCTTCCTCCCTCCCTCCCTCCTTCCTTCCTTCCTCCCTCCCTCCTTCCTTCCTCCCTCCTTCCTTCCTTTCTTCCTCCCTCCTTCCTTCCTTCCTTCCTTCTTTCCTTCATTCTTTCCTCCCTCCCTCCCTCCTTCCTTCCTTCCTTCCTTCCTTCCTTCCTTCCTTCCTTCCTTCCTTCCTTCCTTCCTTCCTTCCTTCTTTCCTTCTTTCCCTCCCAGTGGTTAGAATGCAAACCTGCAAGCTAATTCTGCCGACTGCTAATTCTGCCAAATAACTGAGTTCGATCCTGACCAGCTCTGAGGTCAATAAAATGAGGACCTAGATTGTTGGGGGACAATATGCCGATTCTGTAAACCGCTCAGTGACGGCTGCAAAGCACTAGGAAGTGGTATATAAGTCCAAGTGCTCTTGCTATTGCTGGGACTGTGTGGGAAATTGACCCACACTTCAACAAAAAAATCTTCAAGAAAAACTGCAGTGTCAACCATTCAATCTTTGGCGACCTTCTGACCAGCACAGTCAATGCGGAACTTAACAACTGCAGTGATTCAAGAAAAGGGCGTAAAATGGAGCAAAAGTTACCTCACAACTCTTCTCACTTAGCAACGGGCTCAAATCAAAGACTGCCTGTACTAATACACTGGGATAATCCTTTTTCCCAGCTAAACAGAAGCAAAGATTGTAAACGTTTTGCCAACTCACTTATTTCCCCGGAAAAAGTATGTTTTCCCACTCGGCATCCAGAAAAGGGCAGCATCAATCCGGTCCGTGGGGAGCCTCCTTCCTAACTCCTTGATATGTTTGGGGTATCCCGGTTCCAAGTTGGCTTCGTTGAACACCCAATGTTTGTCTCCTGCAAGGAGAAAAAGGCCAATCAGTCATGCTACGTACCTCTGCTCTTTTTCCCCCCTTTTTTTTAATACACCCAAAGCAGTTGGGCACGTCTAGTCTAGTCAAAAGAAGGACTAGGGGTGACATGATAGCAGGATTTCAGCATTTGAGGGGCTGCCCCAAAGAAGAGGGAGTCAAGCTATTCTCCAAAGCGCCTGAAGGCAGGACAAGAAGCAACGGATGGAAACTAATCAAGGGAGAGAAGCAACCTGGAACTAAGGAGAAATTTCCTGACAGTGAGAACAATTAACCAGTGGAACAACCTGCCTCCAGAACTTGTGGATGCTCCATTACTGGAGGTTTTTAATAAAAAAATTGGACAGCCATTTGTCTGAAATGGAATAGGGTCTCCTGCTTGAGGGGGTTAGACTAGAACAGCGGTTCTCAACCTTTTCCGGGGCTCGACCCCGGCCCGCATCGCGTATGCACGGCGTGACGGATGCATCGCGCATGCGCGGCGCGACGGCCCGCATCGCAAAGGGGAAAAAAAATGGCGGACCAAAAAAAAAAATAGCCGACCCAAAAAAAAAAAATGGCGGGCCCGCATCGTGCATGCGCGGCGCGACGGCCCGCATCGCAAAGGGGGAAAAATGGCGGACCAAAAAAAAATAAAAATGGCCGACCCCCCCCCAAAAAAATGGCCGACCAAAAAAAAATGGCGGGCCCGCATCGTGCATGCGCGGCGCGACGGCCCGCATTGCAAAGGGGAAAAAATGGCCGACCAAAAAAAAAATGGCCGACCCAAAAAAAAATGGCGGACTGCGGTGTTTGGCGACCCCCGTGAAATGGTCCTTCGACCCCAAATGAGGTCGCGACCCACAGGTTGTTGAGAACTTCTGGACTAGAAGATCTCCAAGATCCCTCCCAACTCTGTTATTCTGTTATGTCCTGTTAACCCTCTGATTCCTTTAGCGTCAGATTGAAAAATGAATAACTGAAGCCCCGAGGTATATGTAATGGGTGTGGCTTCATTTTTTTTTTTTCACTGAAATGAACCAACCAAACCACAAAGTAAACCTGGTCTCCCTGTACGTGGAGTCCTCAACTTACAACAGTTCATTTAGTGGCCATTCGAAGTTACGACGACACTTAAAAAAATAGTGACCGAGGACCGCTTTCCCCACTTTTAAAACCGTCGCGGCATTCCCGCGGTCATGTGATCAAAATTCAGCTGCTTCACAACGGACTCATATTTATGATGGTCGCAGCAGAGTCCCCGGGGGGTGTCACGGGATTTCCCCTTTTTGCAACCTTCGGACACCAAAGTCAACGGGGGAAGCCAGATTCACTTAACAGCGGCAGTGATTCACTTAATAACTGAGGGAAGAAAAGTCGTAAAACGGGGCAAAAAGATGTTTAACAACCGTCTCGCTGAGTGGCAAAAATTTCGGGGCTCAATTGGGGCCCTCTACGGGGCTGCCTGTGTATTTTGCCGAGGATTTAGGATTGATGGGCAGCTCAACAAGGTCACCTTTAAGGCTCAGTTTGCAAAAAAAAAAAAAAACAAAAAAAAAACAGGAGACCACGTAGAGAAGGAGAAAGGATGTAAATTTGTCTTTTAACATTCTTATCATTCTGCTAGTCCTTCTTGGTCAAGCGGGACGCCCTCCAGACCCAAAAATATAATCCACCAACCTTTGAAAAAGACAAATTTCCCGTCTTTCCTCTCGTAGGCTGTGTTGATCGAGGAAGGAAGGCCAACCCAGAACTGACCGATAGGGAGAGGATAGCCATCTATGACACGGTTGTTGCGTACTCGCCAAAACCATTTATCCTGGGGGGGAAAAAACACGAAACTTTACATCGGTATCTCTTTTGTTTCATTTCAACCGTCAAATTGTGCAAATGAAGAGAAACGTCGGCAGTGGGGTTTTTCCTCAGGATATTCAACTCTTAAGTGCCTTCGTGTCCAAAATTGTTAAAACACGGATGACATAGATCTGTGGCGATACGTAAGCCAACCTGGGTTGAGTTTGTAACGGTAAGGAAGGTCAGTTTGGTCTAGTGGTTAAGGCACCAAGCTAGAAAGCAGGAGATGGTGAGTTCTAGTCTTGCCTTAGGCACAAACGCCGACTGAGTGACTTTGGGCCAATCACTGGGAGACAGAGAGCTCTAGTCTTGCCTGAGGCAGGAACGCCAACTGGGTGGCTGTGGGCCAATCACCAGGAGTTGGGGAGTTCTAGTCCCATCTTAGGCATGGAAGCCCATGTGGTTTTCCTTGGAAAATTCAACTCTGATCTTCATATCCAAAATCATTAAATATAAACAGCATAGAATAGGGAGAGGTGGTTGATTGTCACACAGTGACCCAATGACATGTGGCCATCATTGCGGGCTCAGTGACGGTCGTAAGTCAAGGACTATCTATAATCCAGATGAGGTTGAAGCAACCTTTTCTAATAGGAGAAACATGGGGTACTAACCATGTTGCCTCTTTTTTTTTTTTTTTTTTTGCTTCCAAAAGAGGCACCAGGTCTTATTTTGGGGGTAGGCCTTACCTCACCTCCGGCACCGACAACCGCACCCAGCCGGTCCGCTTCTTCTGGGGCCGAAGTTCTGCAGCTGCATTCGGGCCTGCGTTTTGCAGTCAGACCTTTCCAGAAGGCCTAAGCAGCCAAGTACCGAGCTACGGATTCAATCAATAGCTTAGTGCTCGGCTGTAGATCTCTTACAGAACCGAGCTACGGATTGAACCCATAGCTCGGTTTTTGGCTGCACAGGCCTTCCGGAAAGCCCCGTGACTGAGAAATGCGGGCCTGGCTGCAGAAGAGGCCTCAGAAGAAGTGGGCCAGCAAGGAGAGGCCTGACTGCAAGCTGAGTCGGTGCGGGGTGGGTGGGCCAGCTTTACCCTCGCCCTAGCTTGATTTTTAGGTGTGTGCCTCGCCCCAAAATTGGGGTAGGGCTTATATTAAACCCACCCCCCAAAATCAAGCTAGGGCTTATTGTTGGTGTAGGCCAGGGGTAGGCAACCTTGGCTCTTTTATGACTTGTGGACTTCAAAATCAAAAACATGCATCTCCCACCCACTCGACACCCTTCTTCCTCTCTAGCTTGGCAATGCTAGATGCCTTCAAACAGCTCACCTTAAAGACGAACATCTCGCCCCGGAGTACCGCAATGGTGTCAAACCGTCCGTCGCAGATGTTGGGGCCGTAGGTCGGGTTCTTGGGCCGATGGGGGTTTCGGGGTTTCGGAGTGGTGCGAGGGATCGGGGGAGGCTTGGAGGGATGGCCAACTTCAGTTCCTGAAGAGAAGAAAGGAAAGGGTTGGTCCGAAGCTTAACCTGAATTCTAAAAATCTGAGATGGCCGATGGGCAGGGGTAGACAACCTTGGCTCTTTTATGACTCGTGGAATTCAACTCTCAGAATTCCTGAGCCAGCCATGCTGAGGGAAAAGGGAGGTTTCCAAGCTGAGCCAGGCTGGCTCAGGAATTCTGGGAGTTGAAGTCCACGAGTCATAAAAGAGCCAAGGTTGCCTGCCCCTGAGCTAGAAGCTTCTCTAACTGGTTGTCCTCCCTATGGAGAAGAGAGAAAAGTCTATGGAGGATCTAGTGAAGGTTTGGTGGCAAGCTAGTCTTGGGTCTATCTCCTTTTTCCCCCCCTATTTCATGTCTTTGATTTCTTTTCTTTTTTTTTTATCCTAAGCTCTGCTTACCTCCAAAAGAATACCACGATGGGCACATGTGTATGAAACTATTCCTGACCAACTGGGTGATCTTTTTTTTATTCACACCTGCCAACAGGTAAGGTACACATAATGTCTAACAGAGCCTCTAGCCAGCCCCAGTGCCAGTTAATACAAGTTTTTTTTTCCAGCCTGAGCAAAGCAAGGACAGAAAAAAAAAACACCCAGCGTTGTCATCATGAATGGTGGAAGTAGACTAGCAATTATGGCCACATGTTTCTTCAAGCTAATCCAGGTGGGAGGCATGTGCCTCCCACCTGGATTAGATTTCATGGTCTCTATACGTGTGACTGTTGGAAATGTCAAAGGAACAGTCTCAAAGGTGTTTTTTCAGGGGACAACTGGACTTCCTGGTTTTTCCTTTGAAGACATTTCCCGTCTCATCCATGAAGCTTCCTCAGCTCTGACTGAATGGGGGAGGATGGAAGGATTTATACTCCTTGCAGAGAGCTGGTCATTTGCCTTCTTTTAGAGTAGCGGTTCTCAACCTGTGGGTCGCGACCCCATTTGGGGTCGAACGACCGTTTCACGGGGGGTCGCCAAACATGGCAGTCCGCCATTTTTTCCCCCATTTTTTTCCCATTTCCCCTTGGCCGTCGCGCATGCGCGGTTCGGGCCATCGCGCGCTCGCCGCGCATGCGCAATTTGGCCCATCGCACTGCGCATGCGCGATTTGGCCCGCCGTGCCGCACATGCGCGGTTCGGGCCGTCGCGCACGCACCGCGCATGAGCGATTCGGCCCGTCACGCTGCGCATGCGCGATTCGGGCCGCCGCGCTGCGCATGCACGATTCGGGCCGCCGCGCATGCGCGGTTCGGGCCATCGCGCGCGTGCCACGCATGCGCAGTTCAGGCCGTCGTGCCGCGCATGGGCGGCGCAGGTGGGGTCTCGGCCTGAAAAAGGTTGAGAACCGCTGTTTTAGAGAGCCGCTGAGGCCACCTGGATGCCACCTCTATGTCAAAACTGAACAACCCTCTTTCAACAAAAAGGGGAGGGATACACATCATCTATCTCCAGTCTACCACACAGTCCTTTCAGCAGTTCCAAGAAGGCCCCTCACCCATTTACACAACTCAGGTGACCCTGATGATACAGACAAACCTCCAAGCAGCCTCAACAGCTCCCTAAAACAGGGCTTTTCAACCAGTGGTACGGGTATCACCTGTGGTACATTGGCACCTGGCAGGTGATACGCGACCATCCTAGAAAAGTGGTCGCAGGGGCAAGGGAATGAGCTGAACCGGTGGCAGCACCGCACAAGCCTGAGCCAGAGACGGCTGGAGCTGCAGGGCTGTCAGGGCTGAGTGGAAGTGCCAGGATCAACGCCAGGCTCAAGCTGGAGCTCAGTGCTGATCCTGGTGCTTCTGCTGAGCCCTTAAGAAGCACCAATCAGTTGGAAAGCAGCACTGATCCTGGTGCTTCTGCTGAGCCCAGAAGAAGCGTCGATTAGCTGGAAAGCGGCACTGATCCTGGCGCTTTTGCTGAGCCCAGAAGAAGCACCAATCAGTTGGAAAGCGGCACTGATCCTGGTGCTCCTGCTGAGCCCTGAAGAAGCGCCGATCAGCTGGAAAGCGGCACTGATCCTCGCGCTTCTGCTGAGCCCTGAAGAAGCACCAATCAGCTGGAAAGCAGCACTGATCCTGGCGCTTCTGCTGAGCCCAGAAGAAGCGCCGATCAGCTGGAATGTTGCAGCATCTCCAGGGTCTTGTGATTTAAGATGCTTGGCAACTGATTCATATTTATGACGGTCACAGTGTCCCAGGGTCATGTGAAGTGACCAGAACCTGCTGCAACCACCCAGCAGACGGGGGGGGGAATAAAAACCAAACACCCCCCCCCACCCCACCCCTGCTGCCAATCCTCAACAGAAATGCTCACAACAATGAAAACCTCGTACGGGAGGAAGAGCGCCGCTGGGTGGGCAGGCAGGCGTCTTGCTTGGCTGTGCCTTGGGGGGCACTTTTTTCAGTGCCATTGTAACTTCGAACAGTCACTAAACAAACTGTTCTAAGTCGAGGACTACCTGTACTTTATCACTTTTTTCCTCTTTTTTTTGTCAAGTTTTTGACACCTTGCCAGGCGCCTGGTGGTACTCGGATGTTGCCATATCCTAAAAGTGGTACAGTGGGTGAAAAGGTTGAAAAGCCCTGCCCTAAAAGAATGCAACTGACCAGCTGTCTGCAAGGAGTACAAATCCTCCCATCCTCCACTACCCAGTCAGAGCTGAAGAAGCTTTTTGGGTGTGAAGCGAAACGTCTTCAAAGGAAAAACAAGAACGTCCAGTTGCCTCGTGAAAAAAGCACCTTTGGGGCAACCATGACCTGGATGACTGAGAATCTCCATAGACGTGGAAAAAAAGAGACCAACGAAAAATTAAATCTGATGGAGGAACCAGGAGGTCACTGTGGGATTGCAAAAGTCGTACCGTAGAGTTGTTGTATGCCACGCCGGTCATCTTCTGGCAGTTCAAAGTTCTCCGTGTCCATCCACTGGTAGAAAGGAGCCATGATGGCGGAAGGGTCATTTGAATGCTCTAACCCCAGGGCGTGACCCAACTCATGGATGGCGACCAGGAAAATGTCATTTCCTGAAAGGCAGAGGGTAGGAAATGAACCCAGGGCCAGGGACGCTGACGAAAACCCTACCTCATCCTTCAGCTGTGGCAACTTCCCTCAGCCTGGAGGAACGGCGGAAGAGGGAGAGATTGCTTCACAGCAGGAAATCAGGACAACGCAGCTCAACCAAACTTTGGGGACCTCTTCTTGGGACTTCCCCAGGGTTCTGACCCCCAAAGCTCAGACAGGGTGGGGGAAAGGGGAACTGAGAACGTCACCGAGGAAGTCTAGAGAAGTGGAAAAGAGAAGCTACGTTCCGCTGGGTCCCGAGCGAGTGAGTAGCGGAGACGGGATTAACCACGGATGGATCACCATCTGTGAGTCATCTGCATAATCTCTCTGGCGGTTCCAGGTTCCTCCAAGGGAGAAACCCATCGAGAATAGAGAGTAGAGTTGGAAGGGACCTTGGAGGTCTACTAGTCCAGCCCCCTACTCAAGCAGAAGACCCTATACTATTTCAGACAAGTGGTTGTTCGGTCTCTTCTTAAAAACTTCCAACGATGAAGCACCTACAACTTCCGGAGGCAAGTTAATTGTCCTCACTGTTAGGAAGTTTCTCCTTAATTCCAGGGTGCTTCTCTCCTTGGTTAGTTCCCATCCACTGCTTCTTGGCCTGCCTTCTGGTGCTTTGGAAAATAAATTGACCCCCTCCTCCTTGTGGCAACCCCTCAAATACTGGAATACTGCTATCATGTCCCCCACTAGTCTTTCTCAAATTCTGCCACCATTCTTCATATGTTTTAGTCTCCAGGCCTTTGACCATCTTAGCTGCTCTTCTCTACACTTTTTCCTGAAGTCTCAGCATCTGTTTGGTCATATGAGGACCAAAGCTGGATGCAGGATTCCCGGCATGGCCTTACGAAAGGCTTTATAAAGCGGTACTAATACTTCCCGTGAAGTATTAGGACCTCTTAACATCCTCCTCCAGACTGCCCCCCTCAATTCCGCCCTCACCGCTGAGGTCATCATTCCGAGAGGTCCAAGGCTCGGCCGCATCAAAGTGAGTGTCGCCACCAATGTGGGGCCCCGGGAAGTAGGCGTGGGCCAGGAAGCCCCCTTCGCCGTCGAACGGAGTGCTATCTCCGTGGAAGCCATCGGCGAAGAAGATCATGATGTCCGCCTGCGTTTCACGGCCGTCCCGCACGGCCGCGTAAGGCACCTCACGGAAACGCAACGGTGTGACCGACTGCCAGACACGGAAGGCCCGTCGGATAGCGGCAAAGGTGGCTTGTTCGCCAACCTTGGGTGTGTAGTTCTGGATGCTGCAATAGAGGCAAAAAAATGAGGTCTAGAGCCATGGCTGTGTCTTACATCCCTAACCAGGATCTACAAACTGGGTTTCCTCCACACAACAGCCGTTTTGTTTCTTTAACAGAAAGACAACTTGTCTACTGCCAGGACCCTTCATAACACACAACATTGTGTCCTCCACCCTAATGTGATCTATCTATCTCGGGACTTCAGCTGCCAGAATTGCCAACCGGTATTCCATAAATTCATAGAAAGGAAGGGTGGAAGGGGTTTTAGATATCAGCTAGTCTAACCCCCTGCTCAGGGTAGAAATTCATGTTTTTGAGGTTGTAGTTACACCACAGCTGAAGAACCTCAGGTTAGCAAAGCTACTGAGATATGTTTGTTAGATTAATCGACTCACTTTTTGCCCCCAGCCTCAATTTTTCACACTCCCCCCCATGATAGATCAAGGTCTCCCTCCACTCTCAGCCTTAATTGATACTCCATCTTCTTTTGATATCTTTTATCTGCTTTTAACATCTCCAGAGGTTAATGAGCAAGGTACACGAAATCTTACAGGAAAACTGAGAATCTGGACTTGTAAGATCTAGTGCAGTGTTTCAGTTTGAGATGGGTGGACTTCCACTCCCACAACTCCCCAGCCAACAAGAAACACTGACTGTTTTCTTTTTTTAAGGCTTCTAGTCCTCATGTTTGTGCCAAAATATGTAAAAGCCACCCTGGTGTTTCGGACAGGTAAGAACTGAAATCTAAGGAGGGACGAGATTTCAAACTCATTCCCTGCCCTGTTCTCTAGCTTCTTCTTCTCTTTGCCCTTTATTCTTTGCCCAGAATTTAATAAAAATAACAACTTCCATCGTACCAGAAGCTAAGATCCATTTGCTGCCACTTGAAACCCTGGATCGCGTAGCGCCTGCGCCTCACGTTAGCTTTAATTTCTGCTCCAAATTTATCTGGGACACCACAGCGAGGCCTCTTCATAGCCCTAGAAGAAGAAACGCACAGAAAATTAGAAGTTTGCAGGAAGTGGATGCTTGGCTCTTTTGCACCCTTCAGAGAACTTTCAGATCACAACTGCTGAAAAGTAATTTATTTCCCCACTTAAAGGGGGCAGAAATTATGGTCGTCCCCTCCCCTTCAGAAGGGGGCAAATGGCAGTACTGAGGCAACCTGGGCTGAGTTCGTGAAGGCAAGGAAGGGCAGTTTGGTCTACTGGTTAAGGCACCAGGCTAGAAAATGGGAGACAGTGAATTCTAGTCCCACCCTAGGCATGAAAGCCAGCTGGGTGACTTTGGGCCAATGATCAAGAGACTGTGAATTCTAGTCTCACCTTAGACACAAACGCCGACTGGGTGACTTCAGCCCAATCACCAGGAGACGGTGAGTTCTAGTCTCGCCTTAGACACCAAGGCCAGTTGGGTGACTTTGGGCCAATCACCAGGAGATGGTGAGTTCTAGTCTTGCCTTAGACACCAATGCCAGCTGGGTGACTTTGGGCCAATCACCAGGAGACGGTGAGTTCTAGTCTTGCCTTAGACACCAATGCCAGCTGGGTGATTTTAAGCCAATCACCAGGAGATGGTGAGTTCTAGTCTCGCCTTAGGCACGAACGCTGACTGAGTGACTTTGGGCCAATCACCAGGAGATGGTGAGTTCTAGTCTCGCTTTAGGCACGAACGCCGACTGAGTGACTTTGGGCCAATCACTGGGAGACAGAAAGCTCTAGTCTTGCCTTAGGCAGGAACGCTAACTGGGTGGCTGTGGGCCAATCACCAGGAGACGGTGAGGTCTAGTCTTGCCTTGGACACCAATGCCAGCTGGGTGACTTTGGGCCAATCATCAGGAGACAGTGAGTTCTAGTGTCTCCTTAGCCACAAAAGCCAGCAGGGTGACTTTGGGCCACTCCCTCTCTCTCAGCCCAACCCATCCCTTAGGAGGAAAATGGAGTGTTTGGATTATGTTTGTGTTACTTGCAAAAATAATAAAGGCGGGATACAGATGAATAAATAAATAAAGAGGGTCATACCCAGATGGAATTCGGGAAAGCATTCCAGTAGATCCCCCCCAGACTGAAATCCACTTGGCCAAGTTGAACCAAAGCCATCTTGGAAGACCCCTCCCATTATCGGAAGCCAAGGAACACCATCAGAGTCATGATGACTCTTGAACACAAAACGCTGATTAATTCTTAGCTCACCAGAAAGCTTAAGGAAGGCTTAATGGATGCTTTGGCCTAAATTAAGAAGTGGGAAGTACTCTGTATTTGCAGAGGCAGAACGAAACCTGCGTTTTAGCTGCACAAATGTGACTGTCTTTCCCTAAGCCAATAATTGAGATGGTGGGCTGTGGAATAGATTTTTTTGGGGGGGGGATAAGTCTGTAGTGGAGAGCAGTTTAAGAAAGAAGGGAGGGAGGAGGGAGGGAGATGAGAGGAGGAGGGGGAGGAGGAAGAGGAGGAGGAAAAAGAAAGAAAAAAGAGAAAAAGAAAGAAGGAAGAAAGAAAGAAGAAAGAAAGAGAAAGAAAGAAAGAGAAGGAAGAAAGAAAGAGCAAAAAGAGAAGGAAGAAAGAAAGAAAAAGAAAGAGAAGAAAGAAAGAGAAAGAAAGAAAGAAAAAAAAGAAGGAAGAAAGAAAGAAAGAGAAAAAGAAATAAAGAGAAGGAAGGAAGGAAGAAAAAGAAGGAAGAAAGAGAGAGAGCGAGAAAAAGAAAGAAAGAAAGAATCACTTCCATATTGTTCCCAAGAAAATTGCATAGCTTTGTTCAGGAACTCAAGAGCAATGGAAAAAAAATGCATAATTTATACTGGATAAATTCCATTGATCGTATATCACCCACAAGAATTCTTGCTTTTGTTTCCGCAGCTCCTAAATCCAATTTCAGGTTTTGCCTTTCTCTGACCCTAGAATATTTTAGCCTGACATGCCAGCAATTGTAAACGTAGCAACTTCTTTATTCTTCTGAACTGTTGACTGATTCTGCATCTATTTCTAAACTGTAAAGCCTGCAGGGGACTTGGCACCACTCATTCCCCCTAAAGTACCATGGACGCAAATAAAACCACATAAATAATGACCTAACCGTTTCTAAACAGACACGTAACCACAGAGTAAAGTCCAGAATGAAGCTTTTCCAAAACTACTAGGTATAAGCCTACAACCTGCAGTTCGATTCTCACAGGCTCAGGGTTGACTCAGACTTCCATCCTTCCGAAGTCGGTAAAATGAGGACCTAGATTCTTGGGGGGGGGCAAAAGGCTGACTCTGTAAACCGCCTAGAGAGGGCTGTAAAAGCGCCGTGAAGGGGTATGTAAGTCTTTAAGTGCTATTGCTGTTTCTAAGGGAAAAGTGGTATACGTTATCAGCATTTGCCTGTTCTGGAAAAGACTTGAGAAGAATGGATAGATAGATAGATAGATAGATAGATAGATAGATAGATAGATAGATAGATAGATAGATAGATAGATAGATAGATAGATGGATGGATGGATGGATGGATGGATGGATGGATGGATGGATGGATGGATGGATGGATGGATGGATGGATGGATGGATGGATGGATGGATGGATGGATGGATGGATGGATGGATGGATGGATGGATGGATGGATTAATATAGACAGGCAGGCAGACAGAGAGAGAGAGTGAGAGAGAGAGGCAGACAGACAGACAGACAGATAAATGATACATAGATAAAGATAGAGATACAGATAGATAGATAGATAGATAGATAGATAGATAGATAGATAGATAGATAGATAGATAGATAGATAGAAAGATAGATAGATAGATAGATAGATAGATAGATAGATAGATAGATAGATAGATAGATAGATAGATAGATAGATAGATAGATAGATAGACAGACAGACAGACAGGGATGGATGGATGGATGGATGGATGGATGGATGATAGACAGACAGAAAGACAGAAAAACGACAGCTAGGAAGAGATAAAAAGAAATAGATAGCAAATGTAGATGATGGATGGATGGATGGACCAGAAAAATGAAAATAGATACAAACAATATCAAAATAGAGATAGATAAGCAAACTGGAAAGATAGATAGGTCGGTCGGTCGGTAGGTAGGTAGCTAGGTAGAGAAAAATGAAGAGAGATGGACAGCAAAATGGAGAGAGAGACAGAGACAGAAAGAGAGAGAGAGAGCACACAAAATGGAGATATAGATAAGATAGACAGACAGACAGACAGCCATCCTGGATAAAACCTAACCCATTATTCACACTGGCAACTTAACTTGTCTGGGTGTTGAAGCTCAGACATCTTTAAAATTCCTAAGAGTGAAAAACATGACCTAACGCTAAAGAAGAATTTCAAAGTGTATAAAATCATGCATGGGATAGAAAAGGTGGATAGAGAAAAATTCTTTTCTCTATCACACAATACCAGGACAAGGAGGCACTCCCTAAAGCTCGTAGCTAAGAAAGTGAGGACAAATAAAGGGAAATATTTCTTCACCCAGAGGGTCGTTGGTTTATGGAATTCACTTCCAAGGCTGTCAGCCTTGATAGCTTCAAGGCAGGGTCAGACAGATTCATGGAGGCCAAGTGTATCGGTGGCTATTAAAACGGATGTCCATGTGCCGCCTCTATGTTGGTTGAGGCAGGCAGGATTCCCTTGAGTACCATTTGTTGGGGGTCAAGGGAAAGGGAGGGTTTTGCCTTCTCTTTCTGCTCAAGATCCCCATGTACAATTGGTGGGCCACTGTGTGACACAGAATGCTGGACTCGATGGGCTTTGGCCTGATTCAGCATGGCTCTTCTTATGTCCTTATGTTCCTCCTCCTCCTCCTCTTCTTCTCCTTCTCCTTCTCCTTCTTTTTTTGGGGGGGAGGTCTGATTAACAAAATGGCCACTGCCCTCCAGCCTACAGTAGGGAAGCTTTTCTTCCTGTCCAAAAGGGACTGAATAACTTTTACTTTAGGTCCCCAAAAAATCCCCGGCGACGGTCACCCCTTCGGCCCACCCCAGCGCAGCGTTGACTAATCTCAAGCCATCATCTCCTGTCTGAAGCTGCTCCCAGATTTATTTCCAATTTCCCCCCTCTGCTTTGCCCCTTTGCCAAGTTCTTGTGGTATGGAGTCCCACTGGTCAACTCTAACCTCACCAGACACTAGTTGCTTTGTAGGCTTGCCAGGGGCCACCCCAACACAGGATGCCCTGCAGCCACCCTGCCCACTCGCCAAGGCTGGGCCTTCGCATCTGGTTCCCCTCCGTCGACACACAACCACAGCCCTGTTCTTCCCCCCACACCCCCCCGGTGACATCATCCGAGGTGGTTTCATAACATCTTCTGCTGACTGCCAGCCTTGTGGCAAGCCTTAGAGAACGTCTTAGAAAAAGCCGACTTCTGGCCGACTTTTGCGTGCCCCGTTGTTCCAGCAAGGGCCTTTACTTTACTTTACTTTACTTTACTTTACTTTTATTTAGACTTACTTTTATTTAGACTTATATGCCGCTCCTCTCCAAAGACTCGGAGCGGCTTACAACATATACAAAGCATCGAGCAATCTAAGTCCAAATCAAAAGTATTAAAATAAACACCCAACACACATACATCTTTCAAACGACAATCCACAATCATCCCCAGGCCTGCCGGCAAAGATAAGTTTTAAGATTTTTTCGGAAGGCCGGGAGAGTGGGAGAAACACGGACTTCAAGGGGCAGTTGGTTCCAGAGGGCGGGGGCCACAACAGAGAAGGCCCTCCCCCTAGGACCCGCCAAACGACATTGTTTCGCTGACGGGACCCGGAGGAGGCCGACCCTGTGCGCTCTCACCGGTCGTAGGGAAGTATGTGGGAAGTATGTGGCAGAAGACGGTCCCCTTCCTCTTAGATTGGATCTAAGCCACAATGGATCCCTTGCTCTCCGATTCAAAGACTCTCCTCTGTTCTCTTGGGTCTCCAGGAAAAACAAAAGTGGGCCATCTTAACTCATTCCTGAGAGGGTCCTTGGTGCTCTCTGAGTTTGGGGGTTTTCTTGCAGACGTCTCATGACCCAAACTAAGCAACATCATCAGTGCTAGAGGAGAGTGGGGTTTGTGGAGACGAGGAGAAGGAGGAGAACTGAGGGGTCCTTGTTGCTCTCTGAGTTTGGGGGTTTTCTTGCAGACGTCTCATGACCCAAATTAGGGAACATCATCAATGGTAGTTAACAAACTAGGGAACATCATCAGGAGCACTGATGATGTTCCCTAGTTTGGGTCATAAGACGTCTGCAAGAACACCACCAAGCTCGGAGAGCACCAAGGAATCCACAATCCTCCTTCTTTTCTCCACAAACCCCACTCCCTTCTAGCACTGACGATGTTACCTAGTTGGGTCATGAAACATCTGCAAGAAAACAACCAAGCTCAGAGAGTACCAAGGCTCCCATCGTCTCCTCCTCCTCCATCTCCTCCTCCTCCTCCTCCTCCTCTTCCTCTTGCTTCACTCCACAAACCCCACTCCTCTTCTAGCACTGATGATATTTCCTAGTTGGGTCATGAAATGTCTGCAAAAAATATAGCCAAGCTCAGAGAGCACCAAGGACCTCACACTCCTCCTTCTCTTCCTCCTCCTTCTCCTTCTCCTCCTCCTCCTCCCCCTCTCTGCAAACCCCACTCCCTCCCAGCACTGAGGATATACCCTATGTGGGTCATGAAACATCTGCAAGAAAGCCACCAAGCTCAGAGAGCACCAAGGACCATCACAGCCAGACGTCTCCTCCTCCTCCTCCTCCCCCCCCAAGGATATAAATAGAGAGCAAGCCCCACTCCCTTCTAGCACTGACGATGTTACGTAGTTGGGTCGTGAAAGGTCTGCAAGAATATCACCCAGCTTAGGGAGCACCAGGGACCCCCACAGCCCTTTTCCTCCTCCTCCTCCTCCTCCTGCTGCCCCCCTTCCCTCCATCCCCTCCTTCTCTATCTTCACACCTCACTCCCTTCTAGCACTGATGATGTTACCTAGTTGGGTCATGAAAGGTCTGCAAGGAAATCACCCAGCTTAGGGAGCACCAGGAACCCCCACAGTCCTCCTCCTGCTCCTCCTGCTCCTCCTCCCCCTTCCCTCCATCCCCTCCTCCCCCCTCCTCTATCTTCATACCTCACTCCCTTCTAGCACTGATGATGTTACCCAGTTGGGTCATGAAAGGTCTGCAAGGAAATCACCCAGCTTAGGGAGCACCAGGAACCCCACAGCCTTTTTCCTCCACTTCCTCCTCCTCCTCCTCCTCCTCCTCCTCCTCCTCCTCCTCCTCCTCCTCCTCCTCCTCCTCCTCCTGCCCCCCTTCCCTCCATCCCCTCCTTCTCTATCTTCACACCTCACTCCCTTCTAGCACTGATGATGTTCCCTAGTTGGGTCATGAAAGGTCTGCAAGAAAATCACCCACCTTAGGGAGCACCAAGGACCCCACAGCCCTCCTCCTCCTCCTCCTCCTCCTCCTCCTCCTGCCCCCCTTCCCTCCATCCCCTCCTTCTCTGTCTTCACACCTCACTCCCTTCTAGCACTGAGGATGTTCCCTAGTTGGGTCATGAAAGGTCTGCAAGAAAATCACCCAGCTTAGGGAGCACCAAGGACCCCACAGCCCTTTTCCTCCTCCTCCTCCTCCTCCTCCTCCTCCTCCTCCTCCTACCCCCCTTCCCTCCATCCCCTCCTTCTCTGTCTTCACACCTCACTCCCTTCTACCGGTAGCACTGAGGATGTTCCCTAGTTGGGTCATGAAATGTCTGCAAAAAAACCAGCCAAGCTTCGAGAGCATCAAGGACCCCATCACTTCGATCCCAAGCTACAAATAATTCTCCTTTATTGATAACTCATTTTTGGTCGCCTGACTTAAAAGTCAATACCCTGACGTTGCCAGTTGACAATCCCAAAGATGCCTTCCTCTCTGTACCGAACGCACAGAGGAAAATAATTTAACATTCAGTGAGAGAAAGATAAATATCCTTGCTCAATAGTAGTAACCTTGAGAGGGACCTCGGAGTCCTAGTGGACAATCACTTAAATATGAGCCAGCCGTGTGCTGCAGCTGCCAAAAAAGCCAACACAGTGCTGGGCTGCATTAACAGGGGGATAGAATCAAGATCACGTGAAGTGTTAAATACCACTTTACAAGGCCTTGGGGTAAGGCCACACTTGGAATACTGCATCCAGTTTTGGTCACCACAATGCAAAAAAGATGCTAAGACTCTAGAAAGAGTACAGAGAAGAGCAACAAAGATGATTAGAGGTCTGGAAGACTAAAACATACAAGGAACGGTTGCTGGAATTGGGGATGTCTAGTTTAACGAAGAGAAGGACGAGGGGGGGACATGATAGCAGAGTTTCAGCATCTCAGGGGCTGCCCCAAAGAAGAGGGAGTCAAGCCATTCTCCCAAGTGCCTGAAGGCAGGACAAGAAGCAACAGGTGGAGACTCATCAAGGAGAGAAGCAACCTGGAACTAAGGAGAAACTTCCTGACAGCTAGAACCATTAACCAGTGGAACCACCCGCCTCCAGAAGCGGTGAATGCTCCAACCCTGGAAGTTTTTAAGAAGAGACTGGAGAGCCATTTGTCTGAAATGACATAGGGTTTCCTGCCTGAGCAGGGGGTTGGACTAGATGACCTCCAAGGTCCCTTCCAACTTTATCATTATTATTATTGTTGTTGTTATTATTATTATTATCCTGATTTTTGGTCAAGGCCTACGGCCATGTCTACAAAACCATGCAATTGGGGGGGGGAGGTCTTTCCTTCTCCTGCACCCCTTCTGTGGCAAGCAAGCAGTCACAATATCCCAACTCATTGAAATTTGGTTGTTGTTTTTTTTCCCCAGAGTTCAAAAAACTAAATTCTGTAAGAAGAGAAGCTGGTGAAAGGTGAATGACTTTGCTGCTGTAGGAGGGGGGGGGGAAAAAACAAGGTCACTCACTTCATAGTCTCCACGTCGGCTGAGCCCGTCACCCGAAGCCCGTAGAAGCGTTGCATGGCAGCAATTGCGGCTGACACCGACTGGGGAGAACGCTGGGTGTGGGTGCGAAGGTTGCCCGGCGGCAAATACCCATATTGCTGCAGCCAGGCCTGGTGGGAAAATATTATTATTATTATTATTATTATTTATTTAATTTCTATGCCGCCCTATTCCAAAGAACTCAGGGCGGCTCACAGCATGATAGAAATTACAATAAACACATATCTATAAAAAACCCTTAAGCTAAAAGAAACCAATCACTCCACAAACATACACAGAAATTAAAAAAAAAAAACAGGAGCATGAAAAAAAAATCCAAACGCAAAGCCAATCAAAGAGCAGACTCAAGGATATCGAAACTTGAGTATTGCAAAAGCAATTTCGTTCGTCCTTGATTTAGGACTGGCGGCTTAGCGACCGCTTCAAGTTACGACAGACCCTGGAAAAGCTACTGACAAGAACTGGATTTGAGGTTCCGAGTTTTAACGGTTTTTAATGGTTCACACACCCCTCTTCCGGCAGCCACGTGACCATATTTTGAGTTCCTGGCAAATGTCCCACAGTTACGGCCATCTGCAGTGTGTCACCGAGTCCCGACCTGTCATTTAGGACATTTTGCAAAAAAAAAAGAAAGAAAAACCAAAACCCCACCCCTGCATAGCCAACCACCAGTTCCTTCACAAATAAAGGGTCATAAAATTGGTCAGTGTCACATGGAGGGGGGGGGGGTTCCGCTTGACGGCTGTCACAATGTCAGACCCAAATTGTAGATTCAATTACGGTCGTAAATCGAGAACTACTTGCAGACAAACCAAAATTATTTTGTAGTGAAAGGGCCAGATTAAAAAGCAGGACTTTATTTAGCTCTCGAACACCTCTTAATCCCTCTTTAATCTAATCGGTGATTGACTGATTAAGTTTAAATTTACTCTGAGGAGGAACTTCTACAAAGAACTGAAATTAATTCTTTCTTTCTCTTTCTTTCCTTTCTCTTTTTCTTTCTCTCTTTCTTTCTTTCCTTCCTTTCTCTCTCTCCTTCTTTCTTCTTTATTGGCCAAGTGTGATTGGTGCATAAACTCTGGTGCATAAACTCTCAGTGTACGTACAAGCAATAATTGATAAAGCAAGATCATAGTCATCGTAAAAATACATTCATCATAAATCATAAGATACAACTCTTAGCGAATCCGTAGGATACTAAAATAAGCAATCAACATAAATCATACTTGGATAGTAAATAAAACAATGTAAATCGTTAAGACACCAGCCACAAAGTTATAGTCCTAAATAGATTAGGAGATAGGCAATAGGAAAGATGAGAAGAATAACAGTAATACAGCCTTACTAGATAGTTTGATAGTGTTATGGGAATTAGTTGTTTAGCAGAGTGGTGGCACAGGAGGAAAAAAAACTGTCCTTGTGTCTAGTTATGTCGGCGTGCAATGCCCTATATAGGGAGAAGTTGAAACAGTATGTCCAGGATGTGAGGGGTTTATAGATATTTTCATGGTCCTCTTTCTGAAGTGTACAAGTCCTCGGTGGAATTATTTAAAATGATTTAAATCTTTCTCTCCTGCTCTCACCCTTGGTTCACTTCTGCCTAGGCTTTGGTCTTGTTTTAATCTGGATCCTATTTCTTCAGGATGGAAGGCCTGACGCTGATTCATGGGCCCTTGAAATAATGACAACAACGATAAGAGTTGTGCAGAAAGTGGGCAGCTAAATGCCGCGTATAGCTCAGTTATGGAGAGTTATACTTATGTCTGTTTAAAGAAGTTTGTTTGCTTGTTTGCTTGATTCATTCTATTTATAAGCCATCCATCTCAAGGAGTTGCTTTCGAGATTCCCAGTCCTCAAACATTAGAATCAGAATCAGAATAGAGCTGGAAGGGACCATGGAGGTCTTCTAGTCCAGCCCTCAGGAGAATCTATACCATCTCAGACAAGTGACTGTCCAGTCTCTTCTTAAAGACCTCCAATGATGGAGCACCCACAACTTTCTGGTGGCAAGCTGTTCCACTGGTTAATTGTCCTCGCGGTTAGGAAGTTTCTCTTTAATTCCAGGTTGCTTCTAATTAGAAATACTTTCTTTGGCCACGTGTGATTAGATACCCAAGAAACTGAGCCCAAAATTTCCATTGCTAAAGCAAGACATGTGTTGAGTGAGTTTGGTCCCATTTTATGGCATGGGGAGGGGGGGACAAACTATCTTTGTGTCTAGTTGTTTTGGCATGCAGTGCCCTATAGCGGCATCCTGAGGGGAGAAAATTGGTTGGAGGTGATGTTACAGGAAGATCCAACTCTCTGGGTAAGGTTGTTATGATGGAAAGAGAATGGAACGGAACGGAACGGAACAGAACAGAATAGAAATAGAATAGAATAGAACAGAATAGAATAGAAGATGGAATAGAATAGAATAGGATAGGATAGGATAGGATAGGATAGGATAGGACAGGATAGGATAGAATATGAATAGAATACAATAGAATATGAATAGAATACAATATGAATAGAATAGAATATGAATAGAATAGAATAGAATGAAATAATATGAATAGAATAGAATATGAATAGAATAAAATGAAATAATATGAATGAATAGAATAGAATATGAATAGAACAGAATACAATAATATGAATAGAATAGAATGATATAATATGGAATGGAATAGAATAGAATATGAATATGAATAGAATAATATGAATAGAATAGAATATAATACAATATGAATAGAATACAATATGAATAGAATACAATATGAATAGAATAGAATGAAATAATATGAATAGAATAGAATAGAATATGAATAGAATAGAATGAAATAATATGAATGAATAGAATAGAATAATATGAATAGAATAGAATAGAATGAAATATGAATAGAATAGTATGAAATATGAATAGAATATGAATAGAACAGAATACAATAATATGAATAGAATAGAATATGAATAGAATAGAATGAAATAATATGAATAGAATAGAATGAAATAATATGAATAGAATAATATGAATAGAATAATATGGACAGAATACAATAGAATGAAATAATATGAATAGTATAGAATATGAATAGAATAGAATATAATAATATGAATAGAATAGAATGATATAATATGGAATAGAATAGAATATGAATATGAATAGAATAATATGAATAGAATAGAATAGAATGAAATAATATGAATAGAATAGAATAGAGCAGAAAAGAGCTGGAAGGGATCTTCAAGGTCTTCTAGTCCAGCCCCCAGCTCAAGCAGGGAATCTATACCATCTCAGACAAGTGACTGTCTAGCCTCTTCTTAAAATTCTCAAGTGATGGAGTGCCCACGATTTCTGGTAGCAAACTGTTCCACTGGTTAATTGTCCTCACAGTTAAGGGAGTTTCTCCTTAATTCCAGGTTGCTTCTCTCTTTGGCCAGTTTCCATCCATTTTTTCCAGGTGGAAGGAAAGGAAAGAAGAGGAAGGCCTGGCGTGAGATAGAAGGATCTTAGTCGAAGCAGTGATGGAGGCACTGTTGGGAGATGACTGGTAGATCAGTCAAGGTCCGCTAAGGGTTTCCACTTGCTGCAGACCACAGTCAACTCTCCCCAAAGTTCCTGTAATGGGGAATCCTCAGGTTGTAACTGTCCATTCAAAGGCGCTGGGGTAAAAAAGTGATTTATCCCCACGGTCACGTGATCAAGATCCGGACGCTTGACAAGTGGTTTCATGTTTATGACAGTTGCACTGTCCCGTGTGTGTGTGTGTGTGTGCGTGAGAGAGAGAGAGAGAGAGAGAGAGAGAGAGAGAGAGAGAGAGAGAGAGAGAGAGAGAGAGAGAGAGAGAGAGAGAGAGAGAGAGAGAGAGAGATGTTGGGATCCCCTTTTGTGACCTTCTGACAAGCAAAGAGTCCCTGGAGGAGCCGGATTCACTTAACCGCCGTGTTCCTAACTGAGCAACTGCGGCGATTCACTTAACGACGGTGGCCAGAAAAGGTATGTCCAGAAGGGTCAGTAAATGTGGTGGCTCCTCTTAGGCCGGATGACTGCAGCAGCTACCCAGGTGCAAGCTTTGCGGATTGGAGTCGGGTTCAAACCGTTTAATGAGATGCAAGGCACAGAATAATAATAATAATAATAATAATAATGATGATGATGATGGTGATGATGTTGGAAGGGACCTTGGAGGTCATCTAGTCCAACCCCCTGCTCAGGCAGGAAACCCTATACCAGGGGTAGGCAACCTTGGCTCTTTTATGACTCATGGACTTCAACTCCCAGAATTCCTGAGCCAGCCTGGCTCAGCTTGGAAACCTCTCCCTTTCCCCTCAGCGTGGCTGGCTGAGGAATTCTGGGAGTTGAAGTCCACGAGTCATAAAAGAGCCAAGGTTGCCTACCTCTGGCCTAGGCCGCTTTATGACTCGTGGACTTCAACTCCCAGAATTCCTGAGCCAGCATGGCTCAGCTTGGAAACCTCTCCCTTTCCCCTCAGCACGACTGGCTCAGGAATTCTGGAAGTTGAAGTCCACGAGTCATAAAAGAGCCAAGGTTGCCTACCCCTGCCTTATACCATTTCGGACAAATGGCTGTCCAGTCTCTTCTTAAAAACTTCCAGTGTTGGAGCATTCACAACTTCTGGAGGCAGGTTGTTCCACTGGTTAATTGTTCTAACTGTCAGGAAGTTTCTCCTTAGTTCCAGGTTGCTTCTCTCCTTGATGAGTCTCCATCCTTTGCTTCTTCTCCTGCCTTCAGGCGCTTGGGAGAATAGCTTGACTCCCTCTTCTTTGTGGCAGCCCCTGAGAGATTGGAACACTGCTATCATGTCCCCCCTCGTCCTTCTCTTCGTTAAACTAGACATCCCCAATTCCAGCAGCCGTTCCTTATATGTTTTAGCCTCCAGTCCCCTGATCCTCTTTGTTGCTCTTCTCTGCACTCTTTCTAGAGTCTCAACATCTTTTTTACATCATGGTGACCAAAACTGGATGCCGTATTCCAAGTGTGGCCTTACCAAGGCCTTGTAAAGTGGTATTAACACTTCATGTGATCTTGATTCTATCCCTCTGTTAATGCAGCCTAGCACTCTGTTGGCTTTTTTGGCAGCTGCAACACAGCTATATCTAAGTCAGTGGTGGTGAACCTATGGCACGGGTGCCAGAGGCGACACTCAGAGCCCTCTCTGTGGGCACACGCACCGTCGCCCCAGTCCTAGGCATTCAGCTGGGTTTTATAAAACCTTTTCACTTTAGGCCTCTACCGCCATGTGCAAAAAAAAAAAAAACGGTTCAATCAGTTAATTTCAACTTCTTGTGGGAAAAAAAACGATCTTGCAAAGTTGGAATTGATTGATTGAACTTTTTAGTCCCACCCAGTCTGCTGTTACCACCGCAGCCATGCCCACTCAATGGGCCACGCCCAGCCAATGGGCCACAACCACCCGGCACTCGGGTTTTGGGTTGCAGTTTGGGCACTTAGTCTCTAAAAGGTTCGCCATCACTGATCTAAGTGATTGTCCACTAAGACTCCGAGATCCCTCTCACAGTTGCTACTATTGAGCAAGGTACCCCCTATACCAGTGGTTCTCACCGCGGTCCGCCATTTTGTTTTTATTTATTTATTTATTTTTATTTTATTTTTTTTTTGGGCGTGCGCGCACCGCGCATGCATGGATCGGCCCATCGCGTGCACGCACCGCGCATGTGCAGATCCGCCCGTCGCGGTCCGCCATTTTATTTTATTTTTTTGAATTTTTTTTTTATTTATTTTTTATTTTTATTTTTTGCGCGCGCGTGCCGCGCATGCGTGGATCGGCCCGTCACGCGCGCGCCACGCATGCACGGATCCGCCCGTCGCGGTCCGCCATTTTGTTTTTTTGGGGGGGTTGATTTTTTTTATTTTTTTTCGGCACGTGCGCCCCGCACATGCACGGATCGGCCCGGCGCGCGCGCATGCACCCGGGTCGCGGTCGCGGCATGCATGGGCGGGGCAAGCGGGGTCTCAACCTGAAAAAGGTTGAGAACCACTGCCCTATACTATACCTGTACATTTGGTTTTTCTTGCCTAAATGTAGAACTTTACTTTTTTCACCACTGAATTTCATTTTGTTAGATAGGCTTTAAAAAAAAAAAAAAACCCTGCTCAGCTAAGCCCAAATGTCCTGCAAAATGCCTTATTTTCTGCCTTGGGAAGGTCCAAAAATGATGCCGCACAACTTCCTGACCCTCGCAAAGTGGGCTGCACCCAAATATGGAGGGTGTTGCATTTTGCGTTCTGGCTGAGGGACGCATCTCAAAACTGCTGAGACTGAGAAACACTTCGTAGCAGAAGAAGGGTGAATTCCAGAATTGAGCTAAGGGTGTGATGTGCGTGTGTCTGTGGCAGGATCTGAGAACGATAACTCCAACCCAGTTTCCTGCCCTGTTATGCAAAAGTTTAGAAAATCACTCTTCCCATGAAGCAAGCAACTGACCACAGAAGACTTCAACATACACACTTGTATCTATCTGTGCAGCACCGTCACATATGCATATAAAGTCTCCTTCAATTGCAGCTCAGCTCCTGATAATTTTGTGGCTATATCCATGTCATTGTCTTGCAATCACCCGGAAAGCAATTGTCCAGGATGCTTCTTTTGGTTTTCTGAGTCTTGCCTCCATCCATGGATCTCTGAGTGGTCTCCCACCCAAATAACAATCAGATCTGGCCGTGTTTAACCTCCAAGCTCAGGTCTGGCCAGCTGGATGCTACCACTTCAAGACAGACAGATATGCTTGGTGGACATGTAAAAGACTAAAAATAAATACATACTTTGATAAGAGAGGATTTTCCATAGAATAGAATAGAATAGAATAGAATAGAATAGAATAGAATAGAATAGAATAGAATAGAATAGAATAGAATAGAATAGAATAGAATAGAATAGAATAGAAATAGAAATAGAATAGAATAGAATAGAATGTGGTATGGGATGGAATAGAATAGAATGTGGGATGGGATGGAATAGAATAGAATAGAATAGAATAGAATAGAATTAGAATAGAATAGAATAGAATAGAATAGAATAGAATAGAATAGAATAGAATAGAATAGAATAGAATAGAATAGAATAGAATAGAATGTGGTATGGGATGGAATAGAATAGAATGTGGGATGGAATGGAATGGAATGGAATGGAATAGAATAGAATAGAATAGAATAGAATAGAATAGAATAGAATAGAATAGAATAGAATAGAATAGAATAGAATAGAATAGAATAGAATAGAATAGAATAGAATAGAATAGAATAGAATAGAATAGAATGTGGTATGGGATGGAATAGAATAGAATGTGGGATGGAATGGAATGGAATGGAATAGAATAGAATAGAATAGAATAGAATAGAATAGAATAGAATAGAATAGAATAGAATAGAATAGAATAGAATAGAATAGAATAGAATAGAATAGAATAGAATAGAATAGAATAGAATGTGGTATGGGATGGAATAGAATAGAATGTGGGATGGGATGGAATAGAATAGAATAGAATAGAATAGAATAGAATTAGAATAGAATAGAATAGAATAGAATAGAATAGAATAGAATAGAATAGAATAGAATAGAATAGAATAGAATAGAATAGAATAGAATAGAATGTGGTATGGGATGGAATAGAATAGAATGTGGGATGGAATGGAATGGAATGGAATAGAATAGAATAGAATAGAATAGAATAGAATAGAATAGAATAGAATAGAATAGAATAGAATAGAATAGAATAGAATAGAATAGAATAGAATAGAATAGAAATAGAAATAGAATAGAATAGAATAGAATGTGGTATGGGATGGAATAGAATAGAATGTGGGATGGGATGGAATAGAATAGAATAGAATAGAATAGAATTAGAATAGAGTAGAATAGAATAGAATAGAATAGAATAGAATAGAATAGAATAGAATAGAATAGAATAGAATGTGGTATGGGATGGAATAGAATAGAATGTGGGATGGAATGGAATGGAATGGAATGGAATGGAATAGAATAGAATAGAATAGAATAGAATAGAATAGAATAGAATAGAATAGAATAGAATAGAATAGAATAGAATAGAATAGAATAGAATAGAATAGAATAGAATAGAATGTGGTATGGGATGGAATAGAATAGAATGTGGGATGGAATGGAATGGAATAGAATAGAATAGAATAGAATAGAATAGAATAGAATAGAATAGAATAGAATAGAATAGAATAGAATAGAATAGAATAGAATAGAATGTGGTATGGGATGGAATAGAATAGAATGTGGGATGGAATGGAATGGAATAGAATGGAATAGAATAGAATAGAATAGAATAGAATAGAATAGAATAGAATAGAATAGAATAGAATAGAATAGAATAGAAATAGAAATAGAATAGAATAGAATAGAATGTGGTATGGGATGGAATAGAATAGAATGTGGGATGGGATGGAATAGAATAGAATAGAATAGAATAGAATTAGAATAGAATAGAATAGAATAGAATAGAATAGAATAGAATAGAATAGAATAGAATAGAATAGAATAGAATAGAATAGAATAGAATAGAATGTGGTATGGGATGGAATAGAATAGAATGTGGGATGGAATGGAATGGAATGGAATGGAATAGAATAGAATAGAATAGAATAGAATAGAATAGAATAGAATAGAATAGAATAGAATAGAATAGAATAGAATAGAATAGAATAGAATAGAATAGAATAGAATAGAATGTGGTATGGGATGGAATAGAATAGAATGTGGTATGGGATGGAATAGAATAGAATGGGATGGAATGGAATGGAATGGAATAGAATAGAATAGAATAGAATAGAATAGAATAGAATAGAATAGAATAGAATAGAATAGAATAGAATAGAATAGAATAGAATGTGGTATGGGATGGAATAGAATAGAATGTGGTATGGGATGGAATAGAATAGAATGGGATGGAATGGAATGGAATGGAATAGAATAGAATAGAATAGAATAGAATAGAATAGAATAGAATAGAATAGAATAGAATAGAATAGAATAGAATAGAATAGAATAGAAATAGGAATAACAGAATTGGAAGGGACCTTGAAGATCTTCTAGTCTAACCCCCCCACTCAGGCAGGAAACCATTTGGGTTGTCCAATCTCTTCTTAAAAGATTTTTAAGATCTATATTCAATAAAAGCTAGAAGTTTTCCTTTTCAAGATTGATGGATAAACAGGTAGAAAAAAGGCAGAAAAGATTATTTCAATAGATAATTACCGGGTGAGATTATTATAGGCACAGAGATAAAAAGATCTGACACTGATCCACTATGGAGGGCTGGATGATGAAGTTGACAGATTTTTTGTTGTTGTTTCCAAATGGATAAACTGACTTTGTTGATCAAAGAAAAGACAACACCTGCATTTATTGGTCCCAAGAAAGCCTCTAATGGATTTTTGCATAACCATAAAAATGAATAAACCTGTGATTGATGGGTTGATTGATTAAAACAGGAGAAATTTTTAAAAAAGTGTAATACAGGCCGTTCTCGACTTACAACATTCGTTTAGTGACCACTCAGAGGTACAACAGCACCGATAAAAAAAAAAGTGACACAACTGTTTTTCACGCTTATGTTTATTTCAGGATTTCCACGGTCACGGGATCCAGATTCAGATGCTTGGAAACTGGCATGTACTTAGGACAGTTGCAGTGTCCCGGGATCACGCCATCCCTTTTTTTGCAACTTTCTGACAAGCCAATTTCAATGGCAAAGCCAGATTCACTTAACAATCGTGGTCCTGATGTAAGAACTGCAGCGGTTCACTGAGCAGTGGCCTGAGAGGTCGTAAAATGGGACAAAACCCACTTAATGGCCGTCTCGCTTAGCAACGGAAAATTGTGGTCCAGTTGTGTTCATAAGTCAAGGACTACGTCTATGCTGTAATTTTAGACAGAGAGAGATTAAATATATATCTATACGTGCTTTGAAAAATCCTGGAAGCCACCTCTGGGTAACTTTTCTCTTTCTTTTCTACTTTTCTTCACCTTTCTTTCCTTTCATACCCTTTTTCTTTTTTTCCTCCCTCCCTTCCTTCATTTTATTTTATTTATTTTTTAGGTTTTAGGTTGTCCTAGTGCTTATCGTCTTGTTGAAAAACTTTTAAGAAAATTATATAGAGACAAGGCAGACAGGCCAGGAGAGAGACGCTTCTTTCTGGCTAGTCCGTCTGGGATTACAGTAATCCACTGTCTGATCCAGCCACCTCTTCGCATTTGCCCCTCCACCGGGCTTTGGAAAATGCTGCCTTCCATCCACACCCGTGATTATCTATCGCTGCTGATGCATCATTATTACACACACACAGAGAGAGAGAGAGAGAGAGAGAGAGAGAGACACATTGCCAAGTCATTCTTTCTTCTTTTTGCCCCCTTTTCTTAATCTCAACGGTGATTCACCCCACGTTCTTGGCAACCCTTTCCAAACTGGGTGACTCTGGGGGAGGGCAGGCCCAGGGCGAAACTCCAGGTCTGTTCTGTTTTCTATTCTATTGTATTCTAATCTGTTATTCTGTTCTGTACTGTTCTGTTCTGTACTATTCTTTTATGTTATTCTGTTTCTGTTTCTATTCTATTCTATTGCATTGCATTGCATTCCATTCTTATTTCTTATTCTATTCTATGCTATTCCATTCCATTCTTATTTCTTATTCTATTCCATTCTTATTTCTTATTCTATTCTATGCCATGCCATATTTTCTCTCTTCTCTTCTCTTCTCTTAATTTCTTATTCTATTCTATTCTATTCTATTCTATTCTATTCTATTCTATTGCATTCTATTCTATTCCATTCCATTCCAATTTCTTATTCTATTATTCTATTCTATGCTATTCCATTCCATTCTTATTTCTTATTCTATTCCATTCTTATTTCTTATTCTATTCTATGCCATGCCATATTTTCTCTCTTCTCTTCTCTTCTCTTAATTTCTTATTCTATTCTATTCTATTCTATTCTATTGCATTCTATTCTATTCCATTCCATTCCAATTTCTTATTCTATTATTCTATTCTATGCTATTCCATTCCATTCTTATTTCTTATTCTATTCCATTCTTATTTCTTATTCTATTCCATTCTTATTTCTTATTCTTATTTCTTATTCTATTCTATTCTATTCTATTCTATTCTATTCTTATTCTATTCTATGCCATGCCATATTTTCTCTCTTCTCTTCTCTCTTCTCTTTTCTCTTCTCTTAATTTCTTATTCTATTCTATCCTATCCTATTCTATTGCATTCTATTCTATTCTATTGCATTCTATTCTATTCTATTCCATTCCATTCCAATTTCTTATTCTATTATTCTATTCTATTCTATGCCATTCCATTCTTATTCCATTCTTATTTCTTATTCTATTCCATTCTTATTTCTTATTCTATTCTATTCTAATTCTATTCTATTCTTATTCTATTCTATGCCATGCCATATTTTCTCTCTTCTCTTCTCTTCTCTTCTCTTCTCTTCTCTTCTCTTCTCTTCTCTTCTCTTCTCTTCTCTTCTCTTCTCTTCTCTTCTCTTCTCTTCTCTTCTCTTCTCTTCTCTTCTGTGCCATGCCATATTTTCTATATTCTATTCTATCCTATCCATATTTCATATATTTCTATTCCATTCCATTCCATGCTGGCTGAGGAATTCTGGGAGTTGGAAGTCCACACATCATAACACGGCTGAGATTGGGGAAAGCCTCAAGAAGTCCTCAACGTACGATCACAGTTCCGCCCCAAAATGTCTGTTATTAAGTGAGCTTCCCCCATGTCACGACCCTTTTTTTGCCACGAATCACTGCAGTTGATAAGTTGATAAGTTAGTAACCCGGTTGTTACTAACCCTCTTGATTTTGCTTATCGGAAGGTGGCATGTCCCCAGAACACAGCGACGGTCATAAATGTGAATCGATTGCCGGGCGTCCGAATGTTAATCCCATGAGGGATGCCGCAAAGGTCCTCCCTGTGGAAAAACAAGTCCTAAGTCATTTTTCACTGCTGTCGTAACTTTGAACGGTCACTAAACAAAGTGTCGTAAGTTGAGGGCTATCTGTAGTTTAGGCCGAAGTCTTGTTCCTTCTTGGCTCACAATTAGCCTCTCCTTGCGTAATGGAGGCGACGCCGAGAGTCTGTCGGACAGAGGAAGTCAACAGCCACGGATTAACAGACTGGCAGTAGGATTAAAGTTAATCTCTCCCAATCCAAGGGTCTGCGTATTTCCCTGTCAAAAAACCTTCCGCTGCTTTTTTTTTCTCCTCCCGCTAAACCAGAGGTAGACTGCCGCTGCGGGTGGAGGTTCTGCTTCATGCAGCAAGAAAGAAGCTCTCTGTTTCCTCTTTTTAAAATGAATAAATAAATAAATAAATAAATTAAGGAGTGCCTTATAACCCTGACTGGCAGTAGATTGCTTATAGTTAAATCTCGACATACGGAGTGAAGAATGTTTACAAATGTAAATCGACTGTATTAAGTTGAATAGCAGTTAACTTGAATTTTTTCCTGGTTTACATGTACAAATATATATCTATCAATAAAAAATATTAATTTAAAAAAAAAGGGAAGGGAGAATTGTTCTTAATTGTGGACCGGAGCACGGCTGAATGATCTGGATGGGACCCTGTTTGGATTTATGACCCTCAATTTACGGGTGGTTCTCGATTTAATGACTGTGAGCCTTTGAATTTAGGATGGACTTCAAAAAACAGTGACTTGCTATTGACGGCCAGTCCTTGAAGTTACAACTTTCTTTCTGTCTCTCATACACTCACTCTCTCTCTCTCTCTTTCTCTTCTCTCTCTCATTCTCTCTCTTCTCGCTCCTTTCTCTCAATCTGTCTCTCTTGTCTCTGTCTCTTTTCTCTCTTCTCTTTCTCTTCTCTTTCTCTCTTCTTTCTCTTTCTCTCTCCTCTCAATCTCTCTTCTCTTTCTCTTTTCTCTTTCCTGTCTCTCTCTCTCCTCTCAATCTCTCTTCTCTTTCTCTTTTTCCTTTCTCTCTCTCTCCTCTCAATCTCTCTCTTCTCTCTTTCTGTCTATTTTCTCTTTCCTTTCTCTTCTTTCTCTCTTCTTTCTTTCTCTTCTCTTTCTCTCTCCTCTCTCAATCTCTCTCCTCTCTCTTCTTTCTCTCTTTTGTCTCTTCTCTTTCTGTCTCTTTTCTCTCAATCTCTCTCTTCTCTTTCTGTCTCTTTTCTCTTTCCTTTCTCTCTTCTTTCTCTTCTCTTTCTCTCTCTTCTCTCAATCTCTCTCCTCTCTTCTTTCTCTCTTTTGTCGCGTTTTCTCTTTCTTCTCTCTTTTTGTCTCTTTTCTCTCTCTTCTCTCTTTCTGTCTCTTCTCTCTCTCCTCTCTCTCTCTCTCTCTTATCTCTCTCACACGCGGTCACTTGTGATCATTTGGAAGTTACAACAGCAGTTAAAAAAAAGTGTCCTATAACTTTTTCCAGACTTGGGACCACTGCATGGTCACACGATAAACATTTGGATGCTTGGCAACTGGCATGTACTTATGACGATTGCAGGGTCCCGGAGGATCACCTGATCCCCTTCAGCGACGTTCTGACAAGCAAAGCCGATGGGGAAGCCAATTTCACCGAACAATTGTGTTCCTAATGCGGTGATTCACTTAACAACCGTGGCGAGAAAGATCACAAAATGGGGCAGAACTCAAATTAACCACTGTCTCACTTAACAACCGACGTTTTGGGTTCCATTATGGTCATTAAGTCGAGGACTACTTGTATTCTTCAAATTAATAATGTTGTCTGGAATTTCGGTGCTAAATCATTGCAGTCGTAAGTCGAGGCACCACGTGACCAGGGCTCCATTTTATAATTGTGCAGCAAGTTGCTGTGGTCTTTAAGTGAATCATGTGGTCATTAGGTGAATCCGGAATATTCAAAAGGCATTTTTTGCCCTCGTCTGCCGAAAACAAAATCAGCAAAAAACATCACGAATCTCAGTCAGATGACTGCAAGGCACGGCAACTGGTCCTAAATGGGAGTCAGATGCCCAGTCTTGAAATGTGATCGATCATGTGCCCGCAGGGTGTGTGTGTGTGTGTGTGTGCGTGCGTGTGTGTGTGTGTGTGTGAGAGAGAGAGAGAGAGAGAGAGAAGGAAAAAGAGAAAAAAGAGAGAAAAGGAAAAAGAAAAAGAAAAAAGAAAAAGAGAAGGAAAAAGAGTGAGAGAAAGAGAGAGAGAGATAGGAGAGAAGGAAAGAGAGAAGAGGAAAGGAAAGGAAAAAGAGAAAGAGAGTAAAAGAGAGCAAAAGAGAGAAAGAGAAAGAAAGGGAGAGAGAAAGAGAAAAAGGAAGAGAGAAAGAGAAAGACAAAGACAGAGAGCGTAACAGAAAGAAAGAGAAAGAGAGAAAGAGAAAGCGTGAATGAAAGAAAAGAGAAAGGGAGAAAGAGTTGTAACTTCAAGGATGGACCGTCAATAGCAAGTCACTTTTTTGATTTTTTTTCAAGTCCATCGCTCACGATCAGGGTCATAAATCCAAAAAAGGATCCCATCCAGATTATTCAGCTGTGCTCTGGTTTCCTTGACTGGCACCCGTGGTGTGTGTGTGTGTGTGTGTGTCTGTGTGTCTGTGTGTGTAAATGTAAGCGGAGTGCCAAGAATTCCTTGCCAGCAGCATTCTCTCCCATGCGTGGGTGGTGCCAGATAACCAAAGTGTGAGTTAAATAGAGGCCCAGCTCCTAAAACCTGTAAGCTTCTGAATTTCAAAGCAGATGCAGCCCCCCCACACACACCTCCCTCCTTTCTCCCCGTTTCTCCCTTGGCTTTGAAAAAAAAAGCCAGGGATGGGGACGCTATCTGGGATAATCTTTTGGGGTTTGAACCCAGCCAATTCTTGTTAAGATTCCTTCCATGGCTTCAAGCCGTTGGCAAAAACGTCTCTGGGTTTCTGGCTTTGCCGACATGGCTTTCTCTCCAGGCAAGACTTATTTTTTATTATCCAAATTTTAAGCAGGCCCATCAAGTTTAATCTTGGCCTCGTCTAGATGGGACTGGGGAGGGGGGAGGAGAAAGAGAGCATTACATCCAAGAAGATAAGCAGAATCTGTTTGTGTATCTGTAGGCCAACTTATTTTTTTTTATTTTATTTTTTTTTAGGCCGGTGGTAAGCTATAAGACTGTGGGTGTTTATTAAAAGCCCAAATATCTTTTGTTTTTTAGGAAAAGCAGGGGTCTTCAGACTTGGCCCTTTGATGATTTGTGGACTTCAACACCTAGAATTCCTCAGCCGGGCACGCTGGCTGTGGAATTCTGGGAGTTGAAGTCCACCAGTCATAAAAGGGCCAAGTTTGAAGATGCCTGCTTGTGCACTTCAACTCCCAGAATTCCTCAGCCGGGCACGCTGGCTGAGGAATTCTGGGAGTTGAAGTCCACCAGTCATAAAAGGGCCAAGTTTGAAGAGGCCTGCTTGTGGACTTCAACACCCAGAATTCCTCAGCCGGGCACGCTGGCTGAGGAATTCTGGGAGTTGAAGTCCACCAGTCATAAAGGGGCCAAGTTTGAAGACGCCTGCTTGTGGACTTCAACTCCCAGAATTCCTCAGCCAGGCACGCTAGCTGAGGTATTCTGGGAGTTGAAATCCACAAGTCATAAAAGGGCCATAGTTCCCTCACGCTGGCTGAGGAATTCTGGGAGTTGAAGTCCACAAGTCATAAAAGGGCCATAGTTCCATCACACTGGCTGAGGAATTCTGGGACTTGAAGTCCACAAGTCATCAAAGGGCCATAGTTCCCTCACGCTGGCTGAGGAATTCTGGGAGTTGAAGTCCACAAGTCCTAAAAGGGCCATAGTTCCCTCACGCTGGCTGAGGAATTCTGGGAGTTGAAGTCCACAAGTCCTAAAAGGGCCATAGTTCCCTCACGCTGGCTGAGGAATTCTGGGAGTTGAAGTCCACAAGTCATAAAAGAGCCAAGTTTAAAGACCCCCTGAAGAAAAAGGATCCTTTGTGGTTCTCTCTATGGAAAGAGTGCAGAGAAGAGCAGTAAAGATGATTAGGGGGCTGGAGGCCAAAAAGATACGAACAACAGTTGCAGGAATTGGCTATGTCTAGTCTAGTGAAAAGAAGGACTTGGGGGTGACGTGATAGCAGTCTTCCAATATTTGAGGGGCTGCCACAAGAAGAGGGGGGTCCACTTATTCCCCAAAGCACCTGAAGGCAGGACCAGAAGCAACGGATGGAAGCTAATCCAGGAGAGAAGCAGCCTGGAACTAAGGAGGAATTTCCTATAAGTGAGAACAATTAACCAGTGGAACAGCTTGCCACTAGAAGTTGTGGGTGCTCCAACACCAGAGGTTTTTAAGAAGAGACTAGACAGCCATTTTGTCTGAAATGTTAAGAGGGTTTCCTGCCTGTGCAGGGGGTTGGACTAGAAGACCTCCAAGGTGCCAGCTCCAACTCGGTTATTCTTTTTCGATTTCTGTTTCAGCGCCCAGCTATGGCACCAAAGTGTATTAAGACAGATTTTTCTAAATCTGCAGCAAACATCTTCACATTTTGCCCGGAACAATTTTACAGAGCGTGGCTTCAAAAGATACCTTGCTGTATAGGTAGTCCTCGACATACAACAGTTCATTTAGTGACCATTCCAAGTTACGACGGCACTGAAAGGACTTGTGACCATTTTTTCCACACTTAACGACCGGGCAGCATCCCCCCCCAGGGTCACGTGATCGAAATACGCCCGCTTGGCAACTGGCTTGTATTTACAACGGTCGCAGCATCCTGGGGGGGGTAACGTGATCCCCTTTCGCAACCTCTCCCGCCAGGCAAGGTCCATGGGGGGAAGCCAGCTTCACTTAACAACCGTGTTCCTCGCTTAGCAACGGTGGTGAGAAAAGTCGTAAAATGGGGGCAAGCCCCACTTAACAACCGTCCTTGCTCAGCCACACACGTGCAGAGGAAAGGAAGGATTCGAACAGCTCAGGAGGGTTGGTGTGTGAGAGGGAGCGACAATGACCTCATTCTTCCATTTTTGTGCTCCAGCTTTCCCGCCAACGTTGGGTTTAAAAAAAGCTTCTGTTGCCCCCCCCCCGAACAAGCCAGCCACCCACCTGGGTCTCTGGCGGAAACCCTAAAAAAAGATTGCCATGTGTGTGTCATCTCCCAAGAGTCCCCAAAATATCCTGTGGGAAAGTAACACAATGCCAACCAGGCCTCTCGCCCACGAGGCGCCAATTTGGTGTCCGACGGGGCAAATTCCCCAACATCTCTCGAGCTGCTAGTTGGGACTAGAAGACCTCCCAGGTCCCCTTCCAAGTCGTGTCATGCCGCTAGTCCCTCCTCCCAAGACCCTGGACAAGGCCTGGCTTTGTCTCCCCTCTTCGATCGTTCCTCATTCCTGGCATCCTCTGAGCGTTGAGTCATGTGGCCGTTCTCCCGTCTCAGCTTTGGCGGAGGTCACCACCCCAAGCCCCCTTTTTTTCCCTTTCCGTGGGATGTGCCCCCCTCCTTTCCTTTCGGCTTCGCTCCAGGCTTGGGACCACTTCCGGCCTCTCCTTTTCTCCTCCCCCCCTCCCGCCCCACCCTCCTCCGGCTGTAAAATTCACTGGCAACACCCCTAACCCCCCCCTTTCCCAAAATAATCCGAACCCTAATGCCCTTTTCCTGGCTGGTTCTCTCTCTTCAGGCACCCCGCTAAGAATTTCTAAAGCTGCATCCGTCTCAGCTCCTTTAAGGGGGCAAACTACATTTCACGGCGCCTTTGATCTCCGCCAAGACAGCCAGCCATCCACCCACCCCGGTTTGCTTCCCATGTCTTTGTTCCTCCAAGACCAGGGGGGAAACGGAGGGGGTGGTCTGTCTGCCTTTTCTCCCTTTAAAAAAGAGAGAGAGAGTGATTGAGAGAGGGAGACAGATTGAGAGAGACAAATTGAGGGAGAGAAGGGAGGGAGAGAGAGCGAGATTGAAAGGGAGAGATTGAGAGAGGGGAGGGAGGGAGGGAGAGAGAGAGGGAGGGAGGGAAGGAAGGAGGGAGAGAGAGAGAGATTGAGAGAGGGAGGAAGGAAGGGAGGGAGAGAGAGAGAGATTGAGAGAGAGCAGGAGGGGGAGAGAGATTGAAAGGGAGAGATTGAGAGAGGGGAGGGAGGGAGAGAGAGGGAGGGAAGGAAGGAGTGAAAGAGAGAGGGGGAGGGAGAGAGAGATTAAGAGAAAGAGCAGGAGGGAGAGAGATTGAAAGGGAGAGATTGAGAGAGGGGATGGAGGGAGATAGAGAGAGGGGGAGGGAGGGGAGGGAGTGAGAGACAGAGATTGAGAGAGGGAGGGAGGGAAGGAGGGAGAGAGAGAGAGAGAGATTGAGAGAGAGCAGAAGGGAGAGAGACTGAAGGAGAGATTGAGAGGGGAGAGTGAGAGAGATTGAGAGAGGGAGGGAGGGAAGGAAGGAGGGAGAGATTGAGAGAGAGAGAGCAGGAGGGAGAGAGATTGGAAGGGAGAGATTGAGAGGGGATGGAGGGAGGGAGGGAGAGGCAGAGATTGAGAGAGAGATTGAGAGAGGGGAGAGGGAGGGAGAGATTTAGAGAGAGAGATAGAGAGGGAGGGAGGGAAGGAAGGAGGGTGAGAGAGAGAGCAGGAGGGAGAGAGATTGGAAGGGAGAGATTGAGAGGGAATGGAGGGAGTGAGGCAGAGATTGAGAGAGAGATTGAGAGAGGGGAGAGGGAGGGAGAGATTTAGAGAGATAGATAGAGAGGGAGGGAGGGAAGGAAGGAGGGAGAGATTAAGAGAGAGAGCAGGAGGGAGAGAGATTGGAAGGGAGAGATTGAGAGGGGATGGAGGGAGGGAGGGAGAGGCAGAGATTGAGAGAGAGATTGAGAGAGAGCAGGAGGGAGGGAGAGATTTAGAGAGAGAGAGAGGGGGGGGAGGGAGGGAAGGAAGGAGGGAGAGATTGAGAGAGAGCAGGAGGGAGAGAGAGATTGGAAGGGAGAGATAGAGAGAGGGGGGAGGGAAGGAGGGAGAGGCAGAGATTGAGAGAGAGATTGAGAGAGAGGGAGGGAGAAAGGAGAGGGCAGGAGGAAGGAAGGGAGATTGAGAGAGAGATACAGAGATTGAGAGACAGGAGAGAGATTGAGAGAGAGAGATTGAGAGAGAGAGATTGGGAGGGAGGAAGGGAGGGAAACAGACAGACAGACAGACAGTCAGACAGACAGACAGAACTGGGCCACTTTCTAACTGTTCAAGCTGCGGCTTCAACACTACAACCAAACTTTCCCCCCCCCCCCCCAATAGCCAAAAATGAAAATTTGGAATGGGAAGAGGAAAAATATAAAGAGAAGGAGAAGAGAGAAATTGTGGACAATAGCAGGCTTCGCACTGTCCCCCCTCCCCCCCCCCCCTTTTTTTTTTAAATGTAAAATAACAACAATCAGCGGGGAAAGCACCCAAGCAGCTTTTTAAATCTTTCAAGGAACTATTGTGTAATCAAAAAGGAACGTGATCAGAAGAGAGGCCAGGATGGAACGAAACAGGGATATTTATGGCTAAGGGAGCAGAATGAGCTGTTTATTTATTTACTTAGTGATTTATTTGATAGACCAGCTGAAGGTTTTCAAGAAAAGATTGGGCAAGCATTTGTCCCTGGACAGAATAAGGTCTTCTGCTTCGGGCAAGGGGTGTGTGTGTGTGTGTGTGTGGATAGGGTGGATTAGAAGATCTTCAGGGTTCCCTGAGATTCTACCGTCTGTAGCTGTCCATCTCGCAAATGAGATTCTGAGAATCTTCCAACACATTAAATACAATGCAGAAAAGCAAGAAAAGAGTAAAAACCTACAGTCGGGACCGCAAAGGATGATCTCACACGCTGCCTTTATTCATTAACCTTGTTTTAAAAAAAAAAAATAAGTCACCCTGGATATATTCAGACATAATGCCAAACCACCATCCTTGGGCCCAACTTTGTGACCTTAGCATGTGTGTTAGAGATTTGTTGCTTGTGGGAACTGCTTTTGACTCTTGCTTGCTGGCATTTTGAGGCACAAATCACTGAATTAAATACATAGACACCCAAGAGGATAAAATCCTCTGGTTTTAAGTTCTAAAACTGTTAAAATGGAAAGATCTCCCCCCTCCCCAATAAAAGGCATATAACACAAGGAATCCCAATGTCTTCCCATCACATTAAAAACCATAAACTGAAGCTGACAAACCACAATGACTAGTTCACACAAGCCACTAAACCGAATTCACAGAAAATGGTTGATGTCTTAGTAGGATGGGTCTCAACTCGGGCTAAAAAAAAAAAAAGTGCTAGAGGACACCAATGGGAAAAGGGGATAAGGTGGATGAAGGAGGAGCCTTGATGTGATTTAAATTAGCTAAATTATTTCTTATTCTCTTGACTAGAAAGCTAAACAGTTTACTGGGCACCTTCCCATTTTCTTTTCCTTACAATGGGTATTTTTCCCTCAAATTAGAAGGAGAGAGAGAGAGACTCACATCAATGTGTTGCCATCTTGTGAGTGGGGAAGGGAGGAGAAGGGAAAGAGAAAGGAAGGAAAGAAGAGAGGGAAAAAAAGAAAGAAAGGAAGAAGGGAAAGAGAAAGGAAGAGGAGAAAGAAGGAAGGAAGGAAGGAAGAAAAAGAAAGAGAAGGGAAAAGGGAAAGAGAAAGGAAGAGAGGAGGAAAAAGAAGGAAGAAAAAGAAAGAGAAAAAGAAGGGAAAGAGAAAGGAAGAGAGGAGAAAGAAAGAAGGAAAGAAGGAAAGAAGAAAAAAAAGAAGGGAAAGAGAAAGGAAGAGAGGAGAAAGAAGGAAGGAAAGAAGAAAAAGAGAAGGGAAAGAATGGAAAGAGAAAGGGAGGAGAAAGAAGGAAGGAAGGAAAGAAGGAAAAGAAAGAAGGGAAAGAGAAAGGAAGAGGAGAAAGAAAGAAGGGAAGAAAGAAGGAAGAAAAAGAAAGAGAAGGGAAAGAGAAAGGAAGAGAGGAGGAGAAAGAAGGAAGGAAGGAAGAAAAAGAAAGAGAAAGAGAGGGGAAAGAAGGGAAAGAGAAAGGAAGAGAGGAGAAAAGGAAAGAAGGAAGGAAGAAAAAGAAAGAGAAGGGAAAGAAGGGAAAGAGAAAGGAAGAGGAGAAGGAAGGAAGGAAAGAAGAAAAAGAGAAGGGAAAGAATGGAAAGAGAAAGGGAGGAGGAGAAAGAAGGAAGGAAGGAAGGAAGGAAGGAAGGAAAAAGAAAGAAAGAAAAAGAGTAACTCACTCAACTTTCCCTAATGTCCTGCAGTCTAGGAGAGTGGGAGTCCCAATCCCCTCTTCCTCGGGAAGACCCAATGAGCGGCCCTATGGACTCGGGGAACAGGGGGATCATTCTTAGCCCCCCACTGGCCCAGGAGAACAAGACCACAAGGGAGGAGTGGATGCCGCGGCCCGACCTTCCATCAGATGGGAGCAGAAGAAGGAGGAGGAGGAGGAGGAGGAGGAGGAAAAGAGGACTGCTCGTTTTTTGAGTCCGGGAACCATTTGCAATACAAAATCCTATCAAACAGATTGCACCCATAAATGCAAAAAAGGAAAGGAAGGGAAGATAGAAAAGAAGAAAGGGAAAGAAGATAGAGGGAAGGGAAGGAAGATAGAAGGAAGGAAAGGAAAGGAAGACAGAAGAAAGGAAAGGAAAGGAAGCTAGAAGGAAGGAAAAGAAAGGAAGATAGAAAAAAGGAAAGGGAAGGAAGATAGAAGAAAGGGAAGGAAAGGAAAGGGAAGGAAAGGAAGATAGAAGAAAGGAAAGGAAAGGAAAGGAAGATAGAAGGAAAGGAAAGGAAAGGAAAGGAAGATAGAAGAAAGGAAAGGGAAGGAAGATAGAAGAAAGGAAAGGAAAGGAAAAAAGAAAAAGTCAGCTGACATCATGTTTTCACAGAGATGGGGGGAGGGGGGAGGGGGTGGGCTGGAAAAGAAAGGAAAAAACTAGGAAAGAGAAATAAATCCGGGTGATGCGAATCCAAACTTGGAGGCCTTCAGCACAAATGAGGTTGGCCGCAGGAGGAGTGCAGCAGAGGCACATGCCTTGGCCTAGAAACAGCCAGTCCTCCGTCCAGCTGCAGAACTCATCCAAGAAAAGGGAGGAACAAAGGATGGTGAAAAAAAAAGAAGGGAGGAGTAAACGAGCAAACCAGCTGTAAAGAGAAAGCAGAGGTGCAAAAGGTGAGGGGAAGCTTGGCAGAGACAAGAGTCAGGAAAATGGGGAGGGGGGGAGAGAAAGGCAGAATGTGTGCTTAAGGAAAGCGGGGGGGGGGGGGGACAAATCAGAGGAGAGGAAAGGAGAGGAAGATAGAAAAGAAGAAAGGAAATGAGAAAAGAAGAAAGGAAGTTAGAAAGGAAGATAGAAAAGAAGAAAGCAAAATAGAAGGGAAGGGAAGAAGGGGAGAGAGAAAACAAGAAAAGAAAGGAAGCTGTAAATGAAGAAAGGAAAAAGTTTAGAAAGGAGGAAAGGAAGATAGAAAAGAAGAAAGGAAATGAAAGGAAGAGAGAAGGGAAGGGAAGACAGGAAAGAAGAAAGGAAAGGAAGTTAGAAGGGAAGAAAGGAAAGGAAGATAGGAAAGAAGAAAGGAGTTATCAATGAAGAAAGGAACGGAAGATCGAAAAGAAGGAAGGAAGGCAGAAGGGAAGGGAAGATCGAAAATAAAGGAAGGAAGATAGAAGGGAAGGGAAGCTAGAAAAGAAGGAAGGAAAAGAAAGGAAGATAGAAGGGAAGATCGAAAAGAAGAAAGGAAAAGAAAGGAAGATAGAAGGGAAGATCGAAAAGAAGAAAGGAAAAGAAAGGAAGATAGAAGGGAAGATCGAAAAGAAGAAAGGAAGGCAGAAGGGAAGGGAAGATCCAAAAGAAAGGAAGATAGAAAAAGAAGAAAGGAAAAGAAAGGAGAAGAGGAAGGGAAGGGAGACAGAGGAAAGGAAAGGAGGAAGGGAGTTGCGGGAGCCGATCAAACTCCCTCAAACCAAACCGGGGAGCCCCGGGAGAGAGAGAGAGAGAGAGACGTGCGCGGCCAGGAAAGAAAGGGACGGCAGCCCAAGACGGCAGCCCCAGAAAACGCCCGCAGCGACCCCACTTGAGGAACGACCGCCTCCCCGCCGCCCCTCCTTCCCTCCCTCCCTCCCGCAAACCCATCGCCCTCCGGGCCGGCGGAGCTGGCGGTGCCCGGAGCGGCGTCGGGCAGGGCGGCGGCAGCGGAGCCGGCAGCACCGCCCGCCACTCACCTCGGGGCTGAACTGCGGGGGGGCGGCGGCGGGCAGGGCGCAGGAGGCCCAGGCGAGCGGCAGCAGCAGCCGGAGGAGGGCGGGCGGCGCCGGCCACATCGCGCGGTCGCTCGGCCTCGAAGGCGGGCAAGAAGGCAGGACGGCAGAGGCGAAGGAGCGCGGCGGAGTTGCTGCTGCTGCGGCTGCGGCTGCGGCTGCTGCTGCTGCGGCGGCTGGAAGAGTTTCTCTCGGCCGCGCCGCCTCCTGGCCCCGCCGCTCCCGCCTCGCTCGGATCGCTGAGCCCGGCCCTTCTGGAGCCGGATCCGCCTCGGGCTCTGGCTCCAATTAAGGGGGCGGGCAGAGGCTCCCCTCGGAGGAGGAGGAGGAGGAGGGAGGGCGAGGCCAGGCCGGTCTGGAGGAGAGGAAGGAGAAAAAGAGGGAGGGAGAAAAAGAGAGCGGCAGGCAGGAGAAGAAGGAGGGAGGATAAGAGAGAGAGAGGCAGGAAGGGAAAGAAGGAGGGAAGGAGGAGAGAGAGAGAGGTAGGGAGAAAAAGAGACGGGCAGGCAGAAGAAGGAGGGAAAGGGAGGGAGGATAAGAGGGGGAGGAAGGGAAAGAAGGAGAGAGGTGGGAAAAAAGAGAGGGGCAGGCAGAAGAAGGAGGGAAAGGGAGGGAGGGAGGATAAGAGAGGAGGAAGGGAAAGAAGGAGGGAAGGAGAGGTAGGGAGAAAAAGAGGGGCAGGCAGAAGAAGGAGGGAAGGGAGGGAGGGAGGATAAGAGGGGGAGGAAGGGAAAGAAGGAGGAAAGAAGGAAAGGAGAGAGCTAGGGAGAAAAAGAGAAGGGCAGGCAGGAGAAGGAGAGAAAGGGAGGGAGGGAGGATAAGAGGGGGAGGAAGGGAAAGAAGGAGAGAGGTGGGAAAAAAGAGAGGGGCAGGCAGAAGAAGGAGGGAAAGGGAGGGAGGGAGGATAAGAGAGGAGGAAGGGAAAGGAGGGAAGGAGAGGTAGGGAGAAAAAGAGAGGCAGGCAGAAGAAGGAGGGAAGGGAGGGAGGGAGGATAAGAGGGGGAGGAAGGGAAAGAAGGAGGAAAGAAGGAAAGGAGAGAGCTAGGGAGAAAAAAAGAAGGGCAGGCAGGAGAAGAAGGAGAGAAAGGGAGGGAGAGAGGATAAGAGGGGGAGGAAGGGAAAGAAGGAGAGAGGTGGGAAAAAAAAGAAGGGCAGGCAGAAGAAGGAGGGAAAGGGAGGGAGGGAGGGAGGATAAGAGGGGGAGGAAGGGAAAGAAGGAAAGGAGAGAGCTAGGGAGAAAAAGAGAAGGGCAGGCAGGAGAAGAAGGAGAGAAAGGGAGGGAGGGAGGATAAGAGAAGGGAGAGGAAGGGGGGAAAAAGAGGGGAGAGAGGTAGGAGAAAAAGAGGGGCAGACAGGAGAAGAAGGAGGGGAAGGAAGGAAAGGAAGGAAAGGAGGGAGGATAAGAGAGAGGGGGAGGATAGTAAAAAGGGGACAAGACAGAATGGGTTTTTTTTTTACTGAAAATAATGAATGCAGGCAGTCCTTGATTTACGACCACAAGGGAGCCCAACATTGCTGTTGCTAAGCAAGACAGTTGTTAGGGGAGTTTTGCCCCACTTGCCACGGTTGTTAAGTGAATCCCTGCAGAGGTTAAGTCAATAACACGGTTGTTAAGTAAATCTGGCTTCCTCCTTTGGCAGAAGGTCGCAGAAGGGGGTCACGTGACCTTGGGACCCAGCAACCGTCATAAGTACATGCCAGTTGCCATCCGAATTTTGATCACGTGACCACAGGAAGGCCGCAGGGTCGTTAAGTGTAAAAAAATGCACATAAGTCACTTTTTTTTTCAGCGCCCGTTGTAACTCCAAACGGCCAGTAAATGGATACCAATAATGGTTACCGTATTTCCTCAAATATAAGCCCCAATGTGTCTTTTGGAGCCAAATATATATAAGACCAGGTCTTATTTTGGGGGAAACACGGTAGAAGAAAATGCTCGATTCATAGAACGGCCTTTAGCCTGTGATTAAACGGGAACAAGTAGTAACAGATCCCCAGTAGGAAAATTATGTTCAACGTATTATAGGAACGGCACTGAGTATTTTACGATAAGTTTCCCTCTTCACAAAGAAGACAGCAGCAACAAGAATTTCCCTCCCTCTCCCTCTCTCTCTCTCTCTCTCTTCTTCTTCTTCTTCTTCTTCTTCTTCTCCTCCTCCTCCTCCTCCTTCTCCTCCTTCCCCTTCCCCTTCTTCCCCTTCTTCTTCTTCTTCTTCCTTCTTCTTCTTCTTCTTCTTCTTCTTCTTCTTCTTCTTCTTCTTCTTCTTCTTCTTCTTCTTCTTCTTCTTCTTCTTCTTCTAATTCTTCTTCTTCTTCTTCTTCTTCTTCTTCTTTTCTCTCTCTCTCATTCTTTCATCTGAACAGTCTTTCTGAACTGGATAATTTCTGGGACTTCAATTCCCAGAGTTCTCAGCAGTGGCTAAGCTGCCTGGGGGGATTCTGGGAGTTGAAGTCTGCCCATCTCCAGGTTGAGAAAAATGTAAGTCCGGAGCAGCTATATATGGTATGACTTGGATCAATCAGCAGGAGACGGTGAATTCTAGTCCCACTTTAAGGATGAAAGGCAGCTGAATGACTCTGGGTCAATCACCAGGAGACAGTGAGTTCTAGTTCTGCCTTAGACATGAAAGCCGGCTGGGTGATTTTTAGCCAATCACCAGGAGGCAGTGAGTTCTAGTCCCGTTTTTATGCATGAAAGCCAGCTGGATGATTTTGGGCTGATCACGAAGTGAGTTCTAGTCTTGTTTTTAGGCATGAAAACTGGTTGGGTGACTTTGGGCCAATCACCAGGAGACGGTGAGTTCTAGTCCCGCCTTGGGCACAAAAGCCAGCTAGCTGAATTCGGGCCAATCACCAGGAGACGGTGAGTTCTAGCCCCGCCTTGGGCACAAAAGCCAGCTAGCTGACTTCGGGCCAATCACCAGGAGACGGTGAGTTCTAGTCCCACCTTAGGCACGAAAGCCAGCTAGCTGACTTCGGGCCAATCACCAGGAGACGGTGAGTTCTAGTCCCGCCTTAGGCACGAAAGCCAGCTAGCTGACTTCGGGCCAATCACCAGGAGACGGTGAGTTCTAGTCCCGCCTTGGGCACGAAAGCCAGCTAGCTGACTTCGGGCCAATCACCAGGAGACGGTGAGTTCTAGCCCCGCCTTGGGCACAAAAGCCAGCTAGCTGACTTCGGGCCAATTACCAGGAGACGGTGAGTTCTAGTCCCGCCTTAGGCACGAAAGCCAGCTAGCTGACTTTGGGCCAGTCACCAGGAGACGGTGACTTCTAGTCCCGCCTTAGGCACGAAAGCCAGGTAGCTGACTTCGGGCCAATCACCAGGAGACGGTGAGTTCTAGCTCCGCCTTAGGCACGAAAGCCAGCTGGGTGACTTTGGGCCAATCACCAGGAGACGGTGACTTCTAGTCCCGCCTTAGGCACGAAAGCCAGCTAGCTCACTTCGGGTCAATCACCAGGAGACGGTGAGTTCTAGTCCCGCCTTAGGCACGAAATCCGACTGGGTGGTTTGGAGTCAGTCCCTCTCTCAGCCCAGCCCACCTCGCAGGGCTGTTGTCCTGGTGGGAAAAGAGGAGGAGAAAGGAACACTTTATTTTGAATGCTTGTCGCCTCGACTTACCTATACAATAATTAAGGCAGGCGACAAGTATAATAAACAAACAAACGTAATTATATATAACGACAGATAACGCACGCAGCATGGGCATGGCCACCTGTTATTTTAGCTGGGCTTTTGAGACAAAGAGTGAGGACAAAAGTGAAGGCCTGCCAGATGGGTGCGGCTGGGATCCAGTGAACCAGCCCCTTGCGACGGTGATGAAAACAGCATTGTTGTCGGTTTAAAAATCCCCTACCTGGAGGAAACGCATTCCAGAAGTATGAGTTTGCATTCATGCGCCCCTGTGAAGCAAGGTAGAAGACTCTCCCGGGAGGAGGAAAGTTGTGTGGCCTGATTGTAGCCCGCAAAAAAAATCAAAACTCGGCCATTTTGCGGAACAGCAAAACCAACCGCTTTCATTCAAGAAAAAAAAATGATCTCGCTTTGTTTCTAGAAGTTCTCGACGTACGATCACAAGTGGGCCCAGAATGCTAAGCGAGACAGTTGTGGAGCGAGTTTTGCTCCATTTTACGACCGTTCTCGCCACAGTCGTTAAGCGAATCGCCGCAGATGTTACATTAGACACACGGTTGTTAAGTGAGGCCGATTTCCCCCCCATGGACTTTGCTTGTCCACAGGTCGCCAAAAGGGGATCACACACAACCCCGGGACAGTGCCACCGTCGTAAGTACATGTCAGTTGCCAAGCGTCTGAATTTTGACATGACCCTGGGGGACGCTAAAACGGCCGTTAGCGGTGAAAAACGGTGACAAGTCACCTCTAATTCCAGGTAGTCCTCAACGTATGACCACAACTGAGCCCAAAATTTCTGCTGTGTTTAAGTGAAACGTTTCTTAAGGGCCTTTTGCCCCGTTTTATGACCTTCCCTGCCACAGTCGTTAAGTGGATCGCTGCATAGTATCACGGTTGTTAAGTGAATCTAGTCTCTCGTGGACTTGGCTAGTCACAAGGTCACTAAAGGGGATCACGTGATCCCGCGGACACTGCAGATCACGTGACCACGGGGGAATGCAGCAATTTTTATTTTATTTTTTTTTTAAATGTTGTTTCGGATTCTTCTGCCCTGAAAAAAGGGTGAAAACGCGACTTTTTTTTCCCCCTTCTTTCTCTTTTCTGCCCTTTTCTCCTTCTTTCTCTCGGCCTTCCAAAGCCAGCTTCCTTTTGTATTTTTTAATCTTATAATAAGATTTTGAAGAGAAAAAAGACAAAGGCCTCGGCTGTCGTGATCTGTTGAAGCGAGCTGCAGCTCAGGGAAAAACACCGCAGCTCTTCAATAAAATTTGTTCCTCCAAAGCAGAAGCTCCCAAGCCGTATCGGATGCGAAGACAAGGCAAGAATATTTGATTTTATTTCCTTTCATTTATTTATCGGCAATGGCAGGCATGCTACTGCCTCTCTAGACTTGAAAGTGGTTTCAGGTTTAAAAATATAGAAATGGCCACAAATTAGATAGGAAGATTTGGTCTAGTTCAGGGCTCTTCAAACTTGGCCCTTTTATGACTTGTGGACTTCAACTCCCAGAATTCCTCAGCCAGTAAGACTTGTGGACTTTAACTCCCAGAATTCCTCAGCCAGTAAGACTTGTGGACTTTAACTCCCAGAATTCCTCAGGCAGCATGCCCAGCTGAGTAATTCTGGGAGTTGAAGTCCACAAGCAGGGGTCTTCAGACTTGGGCCTTTGATGACTTGTGGACTTTAACTCCCAGAATTCCTCAGGCAGCATGCCCAGCTGAGGAATTCTGGGAGTTGAAGTCCACAAGCAGGGGTCTTCAGACTTGGGCCTTTGATGACTTGTGGACTTTAAGTCCCAGAATTCCTCAGGCAGCATGCCCAGCTGAGGAATTCTGGGAGTTGAAGTCCACAAGCAGGGGTCTTCAGACTTGGGCCTTTGATGACTTGTGGACCTCAACTCCCAGAATCCCTCAGCCAGTGTGCCTGGCTGAGGAATTCTGGGAGTTGAAGTCCACAAATCATCAAAGGGCCAAGGTTTGAAGACCCTTGGTCTAGTTCCCAAACTAGGCGACAGTGAGTTCCAGTCTTGGGTCAGCCTCGGGTCAGCTCTCCTCCAACGATCCTGCGAGGTAGCACAGGCAGAACGAAAAAAGGCAATGCCCAGGATTGATGGCAGAGATTATCTGGGCTGACCTCTCCTGCTTGACCAAAATTGGTACCGCTTTGGGTCACCTTTTTAAAAATGGGAGCTTTCAGAACAATGTTTCTCAACCCCAGCGACTTGAAGAGGGGTGGACTTCAACTCCCAGAATCCCCCAGCCTGGGAGTTGCGAGGTTCAGAAACACTGCCTAAGAAGCTGAAAAAAAAATCCATCCTCTCAGAAGGAAACGCAAAGCCTGCCAGAAGGAAAAAAAAAACCCTTAAAGCCCAAAGCTTTTGTTTCTCTCCAAAAATTGTGGGTTTGGGTTGTTGTTGTTTTTTGTCTCTCAGCAGATTATTTCCCCTCCATCTGCCCTCTCCTCCCATCTCTGCCTTTATGATCACTGCCTGACCCCACCCCACCCCACCCCTCCCCCCCACAGCCAGTCAACTGGGAATACTGGGTTGCCCAGTTGACTCAGCCCTCCATTTTTGCTGAGCTGCTAGTTCTGACTTCCGGGGAAAACCGTCGTTAAAAGGGGCTCTGTGCCTTCTGAAAGCTACAGGATCCCTCCTGGAGGGGGGGCTTTTGAAACTCTTCCCTATTCTCTCCCCCAAATAAATAAAATAAATAAATCTCTTTCCCTCTCCCCCCCCCCCCGCCAGATTTATTAAGAATCTGCAATTTCTCTTCCTGGCATCCAGCCATACCCTCCAAAATAAGGAAAGCTTGAAAAAAAAAAGGAAAGGAAAGGAGAAAAAAAAAAACCCTGGAATCAGCAGAATGTAAATGCCAGAAACCACGTCTGGAGCTGGAGAGTGAGGAAAATTTTTTTTAAAAAAATAAAATAAAATAAAGTAAAAACCCAAATCTGTGGAAATGAAGGGGTGAGGGGAAAGAAGAAAGACACAAGACACCTCCGGTTGCCGATCCACAAATCAGAAGCGCTGCAGATTTGGCGGTTTGAGGCCTGCTTGAATAATCTTTTTTATTTTCCAGGAATCTTGTTCTCAGCAGCTTTGAGAATTTACCCCATCTTCCTTTCTCCTCCTGCAATTCCCTCCCGTCTGGGTTTAGAAGAATAATGAGGCTAGGAAAAAAAGATGGAAGGTAAATAAAACCCCAGAAATTCAGAAGGGTTTCAAACAACGTGTCCGGAGGAAATTGGTGGTGTGCTAAAAGGAAATCTGCAATGACCTAGGAGAGTCTGGAGTCAGTGTGGGAAAAGCTGCCTTTTAATCATCCTGGAATATTCACGATATGTTCAGATTTGGGGCCATGGAAGCAGAGTCCTCTAGCACAGGGGTCAGCAACTGGTGGCCCTGAAGCCAAACCTAGCCCTGGGTGTAAATTTTTAAAAGCCCTCTGGGATATAACCGAGTTTTCTCAGGGGGTTGAGGCAGCTGAGGAGTGGAGAAATGAATTAAAGATGTAAATAAAAAGAAGAAATTGAGGGGAGAAACAAAGAAAAGAGCAGCCCAGCCCTGTTTGGGCCTTCCTCCGCCCAATGTTTACGTACGCCCTGCTTTGTGGGTGGATATTTGGCGCCAGTCTCGGCTCAAATGATCTTCTAAGATATCAATTTTATTAAAAGTTTCTCAAAGAACCCTAAAATCACCACAGAAGGAAGAGAGGGGGAGAGAGAGAGAGAGACAGAGAGAGAGAGAATGAGAGAGAAAGAAAGAGCCACAAAGAGAGTGAGAGAGTGAGAAAAAAAGAGAGAAAGAGAGAGTGTGTATGAGAGAGAGTTGTAACTTCAAGGACAGGCAGTCAATGGTCACTTTTTTTGAAGTCCATCATAACTTCGATGAGAGAGAGAAAGAGAGAGAGAAAGACAGAGAGAGAGAGAGAGAGAGAGAGAGAGAGAGAGAGAGAGAGAGAGAGAGAGAGAGAGAGAGAGAGAGTTGTAACTTCAAGGACAGGTAGTCAATAGTAAGTCACATTTTTGAAGTCCATCATAACTTCGATGAGAGAAAGAAAGAGAGAGAGAAAGAGAGAGAGAGAAAGGGAGAGAAAGAGCGAGAGTGAAAGAGAGCTGTAACTTCAAGGACAGGTAGTCAATAGTAAGTCACTTTTTTTGAAGTCCATCATAACTTTGATAAGCGACAGAGAGAGAGAAAGAGAGAGAGAGAAGAGAGAGGGGGGAGAGAAAAAAGAGAGAGAGCGAGAAAGAGAGTTGTAACTTCAAGGACAGGTCGTCAATAGTAAGTCACTTTTTTGAAGTCCATCATAACTTCGATGAGAGAAAGAAAGAGAGAGAGAAAGAGAGAGAAAGGGAGAGAAAGAGCGAGAGAGAGAGAGAGAGTTGTAACTTCAAGGACAGGTCGTCAATAGTAAGTCACTTTTTTTGAAGTCCATCAAAACTTTGATAAGAGACAGAGAGAGAGAAAGAGAGAGAGAGAAGAGAGAGGGAAGTAAAAGGAAATAGGAATGTTCTATCTATACCTGGAAGGGACCTTGGAGGTCTTCTAGTCCAACCCCTGTTCCAGCAGGAAACCTTGAAACATTTCAGACAAATGGTTGGCCAATCTTTTCTTAAGAATCTCCAGTATTGAAGCTCCCACAACTTCTGGAGGTAAGTCATTCCACTGATTACCAACAGTAATAGAATAACAAAGTTGGAAGGGACCCGAGAGGTCTTCTAGTCCAACCCCCTGCTCAGGCAGGAGACTCCATACCATTTTACACAAGCGACCATCCAACTTGATTGATAGATAGATCGATCGATTGATTGACTTTTTATTTTACACCAATGTTTCTCAACTTCAAGAACTTTATGACGGGTGGACTTCAACTCCCAGAGTTCAACATGCTGGTGAGGGGAATTCTGGGAGTTGAAGTCCATCCACCTTAATGTTTCTGAAGTTGAGAATTATTACTGTTCTCTTTTGATCCATTTAGAAAATATTAAGAGTATTTAGAAAGGAAAGCCGATCCCCCACCCCCCATCCAACAAGCCGACATTCACAACCGCATCCTGCATCTGCTAAATTTCAACACATGATGTGTTCGTCCACTCTTGACAACGTAATCTGCTCCTTCAATTAACTCCTTTCTGGATTGACGCTATGCTGGACACTGGATTACGCCACAAGCCAGCTAGATTCTCACCACCAAAAAATAATTTTATACTAAACAAGCCACCATTTTTCAAAAGAGGGTCAGGTTGCTGGGTTTAATTTTCACTGCAGATCCCAGCAATCTCCCAAAAGTTCCAAAGGGCAGGTAGGTCAAAAAAGTCAATATGGTGGCTGCCACTGCAATACTGAAGCCCCAACCCTTTTGGGCGTCAAAGGGATGTGAGGCTTTACTCACGTTGGGGCAGCCATTTTGACTCTTTTGACTCTTTTGAACGTTCTACAAGAATCCTGGTCTTTTTTTCACAACACTTTTGCGTGCAGAAGGATGCAAAGAAACACACGGAAGCATTAAAAGCCAGGAATTGTGAACATGGATGGGAACGAAGGAAAAACAGGAACCATTCCTGCCCCCCCCCGAATGTCAAACTTTTGAGTGCACAAAAGTCCTACCTTGCAGGGGCGTCGTGAGACGAAATGGACAAGATCCAAACGGAGCCCCTTGAAAAGAGAATTGCAGGATTGATGGATTGTTGTTGTTGTTTTTGTTTTTGCGATGGTCGATTTTTGTTTTCCACCTCCTAGGCCAGTGGTTCTCAACCTTTTTCAGGTTGAGACCCCACTTGCGCCGCCCATGCGCGCCGCGACCCCGACCCGCGGTCCGCCATTTTGTTTGTTTTTTTTATTTTTATTTTTTTTTTGTCGCGCGCGCTGCACATGCGGGGTTCGGGCCGGCGCGCGTGCGCGCCACGCATGCGCGGATCGGCCCGTCGCGGTCCGCCATTTTATTTATTTATTTTTTTGATTTTTTTTTCATCGCGCGCGTGCCGCGCATGCGCGGATCGCCCCGCGACAAAAAAAAATTTAAAAAAATAAAAAAAAAACAAAAAAAACCAAAATGGCGGACCGCGACGGGCCGATCCGCGCATGCGCGGCGCACGCGCGACGAAAAAACAAGCAAAAAAACAAAATGGCGGACCACGACGGGCCGATCCGCGCATGCACGGCGCGCACGCGACGGCCCGAACTGCGCATGCGCGGCACGCGCCCGACAAAAAAAAAAATAAAAAAAATGGCGGACCGAAACAGTCATTCGACCCCAAATGGGGTCGCGACCCATAGGTTGAGAACCACTGTCCTAGGCAAAGGGGCATCTTCTCAAGATGTTACTTTTAGGTCGGGGGTTCTCAACCTTGGCAACTTTAAGACTTGTGGACTTCAATTCCCAGAATTCCTCAGCCAGCTTTGCTGGCTGAGGAATTCTGGGAATTGAAGTCCACAAGTCTTAAAGTTGCCAAGGTTGAGAACCCCTGTTTTAGGTGAACATTAAATTTATTTATTTATTTATTTTATTTAATTCAATTTATATGCCGCCCCTCTCCCAAGACTCAGGGCGGCTCACAACAACAAAACAATTTAAAAACACAATTCATTTAAAAATTTAAAGATTAAAGTTTAAATGTTAGCAGACCGCGAAGGTGTGGGTGGAATGGCCCCGGTTTGCAAGCTGCTTGAGAAGCGTCCGACCGCGAACGGTCCAGCGAGCCAATCGATAAAACAGCGATTAGTAACCGACTGACATCGATTTCCGTACGGACATTGTCGATCGTGGGAATCTATTGGGACTGCAGTACCCAGGGAGACCGCTAGAGGGCGACGAGACGGTGGAAGAAAGCCGAGTTCAATGGACAGCGGTGTTTTGTTTTGTTTTGTTTTGTTTTTCAAGCTCGGGCCCTTTAAGAAGCGTGGACTTCAACTCCCAGAATTCCCCTCACCAGCATGTTGAACTCTGGGAGTTGAAGTCCACCCGTCTTAAAGTTCTTGAAGTTGAGAAACATTGGTGTCAAATAAAAAGTCGATCGATCGATCGATCGATCTATCCATCAAGTTGTGGGTGCTTCATCACTGGAGCTTTTTAAGAAAAGACTGGATGCTCGCTTGTGTAAAATGGTACGGAGTCTCCTGCCTGAGCAGGGGGGGGTTGGACTAGAAGACCTCTCGGGTCCCTTCCAACTTTGTTATCCTATTACTGTTAGTAATCAGTGGAATGACTTCCCTCCAGAAGTTGTGGGAGCTTCAGTACTGGAGGTCCTTAAGAAAAGATTGGCCAAGCATTTGTCTGAAATGTTTCAAGGTTTCCTGCTGGAACAGGGGTTGGACTAGAAGACCTCCAAGGTCCCTTCCAGGTATAGATAGAACATTCCTACGCTACGCTGGCTGGAGAATTCTGGGAGTTGAAGTCCACGCTTCTTAAAGGGCCCCAGCTTGAAAAACTACGGCTTTTATAAGCCATTGAAAACAAGACTTAACTGTCCAGGACCTCGTGGGCGCCGGAAGGGGGCGCCAGGCGCTGCCCGACCACTCCATCCCCTCGGGGGATCCTCCGGCCTCACTTTTAAAGGGCCAGCACTCCCTTTTCCTTCCCGCGGGGGGGGGAGGCTCGATCCTTCATCAGAAGCCCCTCTTACTAGTCCTTCCCGCCGCCATTCAACCCCGAGAGCCGCGCGCCCTCCCCCCCTCTCCGGAGGACCCATTCTGGCAGCCCCCACCCCCAAAAGCCCCATTCCCACGACACGCGGGACACCCACCCCCTTCAAAGGATGCAGCTTCGTTGAGAAGGGCAGATCGGGGCTGGGGGAAGGAAGCAAAGCAAGGCCCTCTCCGCCCCCCACCCTCGTCCCTCCCTCCCTTCCTTAGCCGCGAGGCCCGGATCGAGGGCGGAGTTGAGTGCGTGTGTGAACGCAAACGCGGGATGGGCCCGGCAGGAGGAAGAGGCGGCGTCACGGACAAAGTTGCCAAAGCCCGGAAGCGGCCAGAAGGAAACTAAAGTTTCCAAACAGCGCCGAAAGGAGGGGGAGGCCGAAGAAGCCCACCCCCCCCTCCCCTCGCCAGTCGAACCTCCAGCGCCCAGCGCAGCCGGCGGACTCGGGGAGAGGGCGATCGCCAGCTGCGATGGGCCAGTGAAAGGCCGGCGGAGGCAGAAGCGGAGAGGGCCGGGGCTGGGGGGGAGCGGGGGAAGCCGCCTCCTCCGGAGAGACCCCCTGGAAGAGAAGCGGCGGGCCCGAGAGACGATCCTTCCTTCCTCCAGCCGGTGGGCGATGGGTCCCCAGCAGCCCCTCCGGGCGAAAAGCAGGGGTCCCCCCTGCCTCGTTCTTGTGGGGCTCCTCCTGGGTGAGAGCGAACCCCACTTTCCGTCCCCGCTCTGCCTTTCCCACGCTTCCCCTGCCTTTCCCACGCTTCCCCTGCCTTTCCCACGCTTCCCCTGGATTTCCCACGCTTCCGTGTATTTCCCACAGTCCCCTTCCTTTTCCACAATTCTCCTGTATTTTCCACAGGTCTCCTCCATTTGCCACGCTTTCCTTGTATTTCCCACGGTTCCCCTTCCTTTTCCACAGGGTCTCCTTCCTTTTCCACAATTCCCCTGTATCTCCCACAGGTCCCCTTCATTTTTCACGGGTCTCCTTCTCTTTCCACAATTCCCCTATTATTTCCCATGGTTCCACTGCATTTCCCACAATTCCCCTGTATTTCCCATGGTCCCACTGCGTTTTCCATGGTTCCCTTTCATTTTCCATGGTTCTCCTGTATTTTTCGTGGTTCCCTTTCATTTCCCACGGTTCCCCTTCATTTTCCATGGTTCTCCTGTATTTTTCATGGTTTCCTTTCATTTCCCACAGTTCCCCTTCATTTTTCATGGTTCTCCTGTATTTTTCATGGTTTCCTTTCATTTCCCACAATCCCCCTGTATTTCCCATGGTCCCACTGCGTTTTCCATGGTTCCCTTTCATTTTCCATGGTTCTCCTGTATTTTTCGTGGTTCCCTTTCATTTCCCACGGTTCCCCTTCATTTTCCATGGTTCTCCTGTATTTTTCATGGTTTCCTTTCATTTCCCACAATTCCCCTGTATTTCCCATGGTCCCACTGCGTTTTCCATGGTTCCCTTTCATTTTCCATGGTTCTCCTGTATTTTTCGTGGTTCCCTTTCATTTCCCACGGTTCCCCTTCATTTTCCATGGTTCTCCTGTATTTTTCATGGTTCCCTTTCATTTCCCACGGTTCCCCTTCATTTTCCATGGTTCTCCTGTATTTTTCATGGTTTCCTTTCATTTCCCACAATTCCCCTGTATTTCCCATGGTCCCACTGCGTTTTCCATGGTTCCCTTTCATTTTCCATGGTTCTCCTGTATTTTTCGTGGTTCCCTTTCATTTCCCACGGTTCCCCTTCATTTTCCATGGTTCTCCTGTATTTTTCATGGTTCCCTTTCATTTCCCACAATTCCCCTGTATTTCCCATGGTTCCACTGCATTTTCCATGGTTTCATTTTCCACAATTTCCCTGTATCTCCCACAAGTCCCCTTCATTTTTCAGGGGTCTCCTTCTCTTTCCACAATTCCCCTGTATTTCCCATGGTTCCACTGCAGTTCCAATTCATTTTCCACAACTGCCCTTGATTTTCCATTGCTTCCCAGTCTGGTTGCTAGAAGATCAGCTTTGGGGCAAGGAGGCCACCCACCTTTCCTTTTCTCTTCTCTCCCCTCCTCTCTTCTCCGGGATCAGGGTCAGGTTGCCGAGGAAATATAACCTGCTTCCCCCCTCCCCCCCCCTTGTCTCCGGTTCGCAGAGCAGTGACATAAGCAGCGTAGGTCAGGAGTCAGGAAGGCAAAGATGGCCAACTTCTTAAGTGAGCGGCTTCCGGTTTTGTACTTTGTTTTGGCTGAAGAAGCAGCGGCTGGCAGCAGCCAGTTGATTCTGCCTTTTGCCCTCCCACTCCTTTGATCTGTCCGGGCAGGAAATGAAACTTTCTCCTCCTCTTCTCTTCTCATTTTTTTTCTCAGCAATCCAACCTTTCATGCTAACAAAAATGGGGCATTAAATGGCAAAAAACAACAAAAAAAAATAACCCAGTCAAAAAATCTGAATGCTGTAGGATGGATTGGAAAATTGATAATACTATAACAGAATAACAAGAGTTGGAAGGGACCTTGGAGGTCTTCTAGTCCAACCCCCTGCTCAGGCAGGAAACCCTATACCATTCCAGGAAAATCATTGTCCAATCTCTTCTTAAAGACCTCCAATGTTGGAGCACCCACAACTTCTGGAGACAATTCGTTCCACTGATCAATTGTTCTCATTGTCAGGAAGTTTCTCCTTAGTTCTAGGTTGCTTCTCTCCTTGGTCGTTTTCCATCCGTTGCTTCTTGTCCTGCCTTCTGGTGCTTTGGGGAATAGGTTAACTCCCTCTTCTTGGTGGCAGCCCCTCAAATGTTGTTGTTGTTGTTAGTTGCGAAGTCGTGTCCGACCCATTGTGACCCCATGGACAACGTTCCTCCAGGCCTTCCTGTCCTCTACCATCTTCTGGAGTCCATTTCAGCTCATGCCTCCTGCTTCAGTGACTCCATCCAGCCCCCTCATTCTCTGTCATCCCCTTCTTCTATTGCCCTCAAATATTAGAATATAGCTATCATGTCTGCCCTAGTCTTTCTTTTCATTAAAGTAGACATCCCCAATTCCAGCAACCGTTCTTTATATGTTTTAGCCTGCAGCCTTCTAATCATCTTTGTTGCTCTTCTCTGCACTCTTTCCAGAGTCTCAACATCCTTTTTATAGCGTGCTGACCAAAACTGGATATTGTATTCCAACTGTGGCCTTACTAAGCCCTTATATAGTGGTACTAACATTTCACGTGATCTTGAGTCTATCCCTCTGTTAATGCAGCCTATAACTGCGTTGGCTTTAACTAGGAAAAATAACCAGAGGGGAAAAAAAGGTAAAAAGTCTTTTTTTGCCAAGAAAATCAACAGATCTCAGAATGAATAGGAATCGGAGCAAACTTTAAAGATTTTACCTCAATTTAAGCAAGCTCACCTAGCTGATTTCAGCAGTGGGATTTTAAAGTACTAGAAAAATATCTTGGGGCTATTTGGAAAGGAGGCCACTGAGAAATCACACCATTGGAGGCGGGGCTAGCTAGTTGAAAACAAATCCATAGAAAATGACCAAGCGCCTTGGCGTGACTGCAAAGAAATTTTTTCAGGATGTGCTGTCAAACCACGAGCTCAAATCATGACCTCAAAGCTCCTAAGGGCCTTTGTGAGATGCAGCCAAAAAAAAGCAAATTACTCTAGAATAGTGTTGGTCAATCTCAGCCATTTTAAATCGGGTGGACTTCAACTCCCAGAATTCCCTAGCCAGCATGGCTGGCTGGGGAATTTTGGGAATTGAAGTCAACCCAACTGATCATGGCTAAGGTTGAGAAAAACTGCTCTAAAATGTCATTCATTTTGCTTTCTCTTAGGTGTCATTCAGGCTGTGGAAAGTAACCCCTCACGTACAGGTGAGTAAGACCGTAGTAAGGAGGGGGCCAGGTTAGTAATAATAATCAGTGAAACTTATATGCTGCCTCCGAACTCCGGGAGGCACACAACAACGAAAGAAAAGAATTACAATAAAATCAATTAAAAATAAAAGCAACTGGGAGGTCTCACCCGCCTTTGCCAAAACCCTGCTGGGTTTTCGTCATTCTTGAACCATGGCAGGCTTGGGGGGGGGCATCCAGATCGGGCGGGGGGTAGGGAAACCTCATTGCAAAAACCAGGAACTGTCCCAGAGAAAGTGCATTTTCCAAAGTAGTCCGCAACTTACAATTCATTTAGTAGCCGTTTGAAGCTACAACGGCACTCAAAAAGGGGACTTGGGACCATTTTTCACATTTATGATCGTTGCGATATCCCCCGTGGATCAAAATTCGGACATTTTTTGTAACTGGTTCATCTTTATGACGGTTGCAGTGTCCCTTTTTACGACCTTGGGGAGACAGGAAAATAAACCAAGAGGAGATTTTGATTATTTTTTTTTCACACTTATGTCTTCTCCCAATCCATTCGAAGAGATTAAGAAAGCAAGCAAGACAAAGAGAAGTCAGTGCTTTTTTTTTTTTTTAAAGGAAGGATGTGTTATATCAGTGTTTCTCAACCTTGACAATTTTAAGGCATGTGGACTTCAACTCCCAGAATTCCACAGCCAGCAATGCTGGCTGTGGAATTCTGGGAGTTGAAGTCCACATGCCTTAAAATTGTCAAGGTTGAGAAACACTGTGTTATATAATTCAAGGAATTGATTGTGGACTTCAATTCCCAGAATTCCCCAACCAGCCATGCTGGCTAGGGAATTCTGGGAACTGAAATCCACTCCTCTTCAAGGTAAGAACACTTTTAAGAATTTAAGAACCTTTTTGTAAAAACTGAAGGCAAAAGTAACCTTGATTTTTGATTTAAGCCTTTCCTTTTCAAGACAGAGTAAATCCTGTACAGTTCAGTGTACCGGTAGCTGGGTGTATATTTGCCTCCTATTTGTCCATTTCTCCACCTCAGCAACTTTTAAGATGTGTGGTCTTCAACTCCCAGAATTCCCTAGCCAGTATGGTGGCTGGGGAATTCCAAGAACTAAAATCCATACATTTTAAAAGCTGATAAAGTTGAGAAGCACTGCCATAAAGGAAATAATCAGTAATTAACACCACTAAATTTGTAAATGATCATTGCTCTTAAAAGATTCCTTTTATCCTTCATACAAAACGTTGCTTATTTACAGCTATTTGGACATTCCATGTGCAAAACGTCCTGCTTTTTTGAAGTAAGGATGTCTTGTAATTCCAGGAACTGACTGGAACCTTCCTCAGTAACTTTTAAGACTTGTGAACTTCATGTTAAATTTTTATTTGGATTATATAATAATTTTGTTTGATGTAGTGGGTTTTCTTTTGCTTTACCCTGTATTCACTTTGGGAAGTCGGGGGGGGGGGTAGGATGGGGGGGTATAATAATGTACTCAACTGTAACACTTGTAATATATAAGAAAGAAATACTTATTGATATATGAGGGGTTGCTCGGACAGTACCTCTGGACTACATCTGGAGGGGGTTGAGAGGGAGGAGTGGAGGGAAGTAGGGTTGGAGGAGATGAGGGTGGAGAGAGAGGGAGGGAGAGAAGAGAGGAGGAGGGAAGTAGGAGACAGGGAGGAAGGAAGAGGGGGATGTAGTGAAGGGGGTACTGCTGAGCAACACCCATAGTTACTTTATATAAGCATCTAAAAGAATGTTTAAGTTGAGTTGTATTTAATTTGATTCTTTGTTTAAAATTATAAAACCAATAAAATATTTGAAAAAAAAAAAGACTGGTGAACTTCAGTTCCCAGAATTCCCCAGCCAGGCCACAAATCTTAAAGCGGCTGTGATGAAGAAAATCCAGACTGGATTTCTACAATGCCACATCCTCTTGGGACAAGGATTAGAACAGGGGTATTCAGACTTGGCCCTTTTATGACTTGTGGACTTCAACTCCCAGAATTCCTCAGCCAGGCACGCTGGCTGAGGAATTCTGGGAGTTGAACTCCACAAGTCATGAAAGGGCCAAGTTTGAACACTCCTGGATTAGAAAGTGGCAAAATGAGGAGAATCTGGGAGTGGCCAAAGAGCTAGAAAAAGACAGAGTGTGCATCCTTCTCCTGACTTTCTTTCTCCACTTCGGCAGCTGTTTGTCCGGGTTATCCCGATGTCCGGAGAGAACCGCAAGGCCAAATCCATAGCCCTACCTCCCGGGTGATGACTTCCAGCAGCTGTACTTGGGTGATTGTGGGTGGCCCGGACGATATCATTTACATCGGGTGAGCAACTCTTATGTCGAACCCGTGAATTTGCTTTAACGGAGCCTACAATTAATATTACGGGACCTGAAGCGGAGGGGTATTGTTGTTGTTGTTTTCCAAACTCGGCAACTTTTAAGAAGTGTGGACTTCAACTCCCAGAATTCCTCAACCATCCTGGCCGTCTGAGGAATTCTGGGAGTTGAAGTCCTTAGATCAGGGGGGTCTTCCAACTTTTGCCCTTTGATGACTTGTAGACTTCAACTCCCAGAATTCCTCAGCCAGGCACGCTGGCCGAGGAATTCTGGGAGTTGAAGTCCACAAGTCATAAAAGGGCCTAGTTGGAAGACCCCTGCCTAAGATCTTAAAAGTTTGAAAAACACTGACCTAAAACTTGGCAAGCATTGCAAATGTTTATTTTTGGGGAGGGGTCCTTTCAATAATGACTTCCAGTTTGATCTTGATTCTATCCCTCTGTTAATGCAACCCAGCAGTGTGTTGGCTTTTTTGGCAGCTGCAGCACATGGCTGACTCATATCTAAGTGATTGTCCACAAGGACTCCGAGATCCCTTTTGCACAGTTGCTACTATTGAGCAAGGTACCACCTCTACTGTGTTTCCCCAAAAGTAAGGCCTATACCAAAAATAAGCCCTAGCTTGATTTTGGGGGGTGGGCCTATCCCAAAAATAAGCCCTAGTTTTGGGGTTAGGCACACACCTAAAAATCAAGGTAGGGCGAGTGTGGGGATATGTGGATCTATCTCACCCGCCCCACACCCAGGCCTCTCCTCGCTGGCCCACTTCTTCTGAAGCCTCTTCTGCAGCCAGGCCTCCATTTCTCAGTCACGGGGCTTTCTGGAAGGCCTGTGCAGCCAAGAACTATGGGTTCAATCTGTGGCTCGATTCTGCAAGATCTCTGCAGCCGAGCATCAAACTATGGATTGAATCCATAGCTCGGTCCTCAGCTGCTTAGGCCTTCTGGAAAGGCCTGACTGTAAGACGCAGGCCCGAATGCAGCTGCAGAACTTTGGCCCCAGAAGAAGTGGACCGGCTGGGTGGGGCTGTCAGTGCAGGAGGTGAGGTAAGGCCTACCCCGAAAATAAGACCTGGTGCCTCTTTTGGAGGCAAAAAAATAAGGCCTGGTCTTACTTTCGTGGGAAAACAGTACTATATCTGTGCATTTGGTTTTTCTTGCCTAAATGTAGAACCTTACTTTTTTCACCATTGAATTTCATTTTGTTAGATAGCGCCCAGTGTTCAACTCTGTCAAGATCCTCCTGTATCTAAAGCCTGTCTTCTGGAGCGTTGGCTATTCCTGCCAGCTTGGTGCCATCTCTAGAAGACAGGTGTTGCTGGGCTAGAAGACCTCTAAGGACCCTTCCAACTCTTGTTATTCAGAACTCTGATATTCTGTGTTTGTCTGGGAAGATTTCAGATTAAGGGTGCAGCTAAACATTGGTCTTAAGGTAAATGTTACAGGGTTTTCTGCCGGAGTAGGGGGTTGGACTAGAAGACCTCCAGGATCCCTTCCAACTCTGTGATTCGGCATTTTGTTATACCTGCTGCTTTTTCAGCCTCCTGGTATTTTTCATAAACGCCTCTCCAGGACTTCCACGTAGAAAAATAAATTCAATTTGGGTCTGGGGTCTTTTCATTTCTCCCACAGGTTCCAGCAATTCTTCCTTTCCTGCGGGCCGGAATTGCTGATCATCCGTGCGGCCAATCAGCCGTCCAGGAAAATGTGCGGTTACACAGCGCCGGAACCATTTCGAATAAAAGGAGGCAATGTGACCCTGACTTACAGCTGGAAATTTTGGGCAAGGAATGGATTTCAGCTGAAATATGAAAGAGGTAAGGCCAGACTGTGGGGTCCCCAATTCTATAATCTGAGACTAGATCAGGGGTCTTCAAACTTGGCCCTTTTATGACTTGTGGACCTCAACTCCCAGAATTCCTCAGCCAGCATGCCTGGCTGAGGAATTCTGGGAGTTGAAGTCCACAAGTCATAAAAGAGCCACGTTTAAAGGCCCCTGATCTAAGGACTTCAACTCCCAGAATTCCTCAGACGGCCATGATGGTTGAGGAATTCTGGGAGTTGAAGTCCACAAGTCATAAAAGGGCCAAGTTTGAAGGCCCCTGATCTAAGGACTTCAACTCCCAGAATTCCTCAGACAGCCATGATGGTTGAGGAATTCTGGGAGTTGAAGTCCACAAGTCATAAAAGGGCCAAGTTTTTTTTATTATTATTATAAAAATTCTTTTATTAAAACAATCAACATTGAGCATAAAAACCTATTATGCAGCAATCATCATGACACCTGGTATACAATACTAAGTATTAGTCTTTGAAAACGTCTGCATTAGTAAGCCTTTTTCCCCCACTCCTCGCGTCTAGCCTCAACTATACTCCTGTTACATTTTATTTTGATTGGTGTTTCCCCTATCTGTTTCAATATTAATGTGATCAACATTAAACATAAGATCCTATTGCTAAGCAATCATCCTAGAACATAGCATACAACATTAGGTATTAATCTTTGTAAACATCTGTTTTAGTAAACGTTCTTCCCTCCTCCCTTACATCTTCAAGTATACTCCGAATACATTTTGTTTGATTGGTGTTTCTCTTATATATGGTCTATCTACTGTATCTAGTCTATAGCATATTGTGCGTTTGCGCTTCTGAGTTGACTTCATCCCATTACTAGTGCAATCTTTTATGGTCCCCAACCCGAGATCCTGAGGTAAAAGTTTCATATCCTGAGGTAGAGATTCAGTCTACTTTAACAATATTAAAGCAAACAACCTTAGTCCTAAGGTTATGTTAAGAGGCATTAGTTATAGAACATATACATTCAACGTTGGGTGTTAGTTTTTGTAAACATTTGATTTGTTAGCCCTTCATCCCTCCTCCCATCGATCCTTAGCTGAATGCCAGCTGCATTCTGTTTGATTGGTGTCTCTCTTGGATATAGTCTATCCACTGTTTCCAGTCAGTCACAAATTGTTCATTGGTGCGGTTTTTCAAGTATGCTGATATTTTCGCCATTTCCGCCAAATTTGTTACTTTCACAGTCCATTCTTCAATAGGCGGTATTTCCGGATTCTTCCAGTACTGTCCCACCAACAATCTTGCTGCTGTAATTAAGTTCAAGAATAAATTTGTCTCTGAGGTAGTGAAGTCCTTTGTGATCCCTAACAGAAAAGCCTGAGGCAGAAATTCTATACGCTTGTTGAAAATAGTTTGGAGTGTCCACCATATCTTCCTCCAGAATGCTTTGATTTTTCTGCATGCCCACCATATATGAAAGTAAGTAGCCTCCCCGTCCCCGCACCTCCAGCATTTGGGCTGGGAGCCCGGGTAGATGAGTGATATTTTTTTCGGGTCTAGATGCCATCTATAGAACATCTTGTAGAAGTTTTCCCTTAAGTGTTGCGATTTCGTGAATTCTACATTCCTCACCCATATTTTCTCCCACGTGTCCATGGTGATAGGGTGTCCGAAGTCTTGTGCCCACTTTATCATACAGTTCTTGACTAGCTCGGTTTCAGAGTCCATTTCTATCAGAATGCTGTACACTCGTTTGATGTGCATAATCCCCTGTTCTCTAATCTGTTTAATTAGATTCTCGTCGGTCTGGGAGAAGCCCTTCTTCTTGTCTTTACGCCACCTTGATTGTAGTTGTATATATGATAGCCAGGTACTTCCTATTCCTCTGTTTGCTAGCGTTGCTTGAGGTTTCAAGAGGAACCCGTTTTCTTCTCCCAGTACAAGTTCACTGTAGGGCACCACTTCTTGCCCTTGGGATGTGTTCATATCCCCTGTTGCGTGTCCAGGGATCGTCCAGATGGGAATCTTGTCGTGTAGGAGGTGCTTATATTTCTTCCAGACCCATAACAGTGGGATTCGTAATGGGTTCTCCTTGAAGTTCCTATCTGCCTTTTTGTCGTATACTAGGTATGCGTGCCAGCCGAATCGTAGACCATGCCCCTCAACATTCAGAATTCTATCATTTGTCATGTTGATCCAGTCACTAACCGCCACCAACGTTGCTGCATAGTAATATAGCTTTAGATTAGGCATTTTGAGTCCCCCTCTCTCCCTTGCGTCCTGGATGATTTTTAGTTTCACCCTCGGTCTCTTGCCGTCCCAAATAAATCTGTTGATGCTCTTCTGCCAGTTGTCTAAGTCCGCATCCTTCTTGAGTATGGGTAGCATTTGAATAAAAGGGCCAAGTTTGAAGGCCCCTGATCTAAGGACTTCAACTCCCAGAATTCCTCAGACAGCCATGATGGTTGAGGAATTCTGGGAGTTGAAGTCCACAAGTCATAAAAGGGCCAAGTTTGAAGGCCCCTGATCTAAGGACTTCAACTCCCAGAATTCCTCAGACGGCCATGATGGTTGAGGAATTCTGGGGGCTGAAGTCCACAAGTCATAAAAGGGCCAAGTTTGAAGGCCCCTGATCTAAGGACTTCAACTCCCAGAATTCCTCAAGACAGCCATGATGGTTGAGGAATTCTGGGAGTTGAAGTCCACAAGTCATAAAAGGACCAAGTTTGAAGGCCCCTGATCTAAGGACTTCAACTCCCAGAATTCCTCAGACGGCCATGATGGTTGAGGAATTCTGGGGGTTGAAGTCCTCAAGTCATCAAAGGGCCAAGTTTGAAGGCCCCTGGCTCTTTGCGGGTCAGAAACTGGTTGGCAAGGTCGCAAAATAGCGATCATGTGACCCGGGACGCTGCAACTGTCGCAGATACGTGGCCGTGGCCAAACAGTTGAATTTTGGTCATGTGACCCTTGGGGGATGCTTGATGGTCATAAGTACGAGGAGGAGTTGCAAGTCCCTTTTTTCAATAAAATTGTCATTTGGAATGGTTGCTAAATGGATGGTTGTAAGTTGAGGACTTCCTGCAAAGTGGTTTTCCTTTAATGATGCTGCTAGTATCTCTAGAGAGGAATTCTAGACACAGGTTGCAGAGGAGGAAGTTATTTCCTGAGTCTCCTGCTACGTAATAAAAACGGTGTCATCTTTGTTTCTTGTCGTTTCCCTCTGTCTCTGCTTCAGAATCTAAAACGCAGCCTGTTGTATCATGCAATCGCACCTTGGACGACTTCTACGGGGTGATTTATTCCCCAGCCTTCAGCTCGGACTCCTACCTGGGAGCTGCCCATTGCCAGTGGGTGCTGGACGCCCACGACAGCCGCCCCCTCACCATTCGCTTCACAGTCCTTAACTTAGATATCGGGGACTCCTTACGGGTGTACGACGGGTCGCCCAACGGCCCGCTCCGCCCTCGCCTGCTGCGCAACTTGGATTATACCAGCAACAACAAGATTGTGTTGGTGGATTCCCCATCCAGCCAGGCATGGGTCGTCTACCAGGCGGCGCCCGGAACAGAAGGACGGGGCTTCAACGCCACGTACCACGTGCAAGGCTTTTGCGTGCCGTGGGACTTCCCCTGCGGAGGAGACAGTGGTGAGGGTGCCACGTGCTACAGCACTGCTGAGCGTTGCGATGGAAATTGGGATTGTGCCAATGGCGCCGACGAGGATGGTTGCCACGGCTGTCCACCGGGGCAGTATCCCTGCGGTGGACGAGGCATCGGGGGCGCTGTCTGCTACGGTCCCGCCGACCGCTGCAACTACCAAACATTTTGTGCCGATGCTGCAGACGAACGCCATTGTTACACCTGCCAGCCAGGGAACTTCCGGTGTAGAGATGGCCGCTGCATCTACGAGAGCTGGGTGTGTGATGGGCAGGCGGACTGCGTCGATACCACAGATGAAGCAGACTGTTCCTACATCCTGCCCCGCAAGGTGGTGACAGCGGCTGTCATCGGCAGCCTGGTATGCGGTCTCCTTCTGGTCATCGCGCTGGGCTGCACATGCCGTCTGTACGCACTCCGGAGCCATGAATTTGGGTGAGGGGCTAATTGGGGGAAATCAAGGAAGAACGGTGGGATTTTGGAGGTGTGGTGGCTGGAAAGGGGGATGGGAATAGAGTTGATGTGCTAGAGGGGCCAATATGAAGAGGTAGGGCCCATGTTGAGTGGACCAATGGGGCAATGAGTTGAATCAGTGGAGCGGTGCTCAGGGGATCATTAGTAACCCCTAGGGCTGTGTTTCATATTTCCCAATCTCGGCAGCTTTAAGAAGTGTGGACTTCAACTCTCAAATTTTTCCTTCCCCAAGTCTACTGGGGAATTCTAGAAGTCCATGCATCTTAAGGCTGCTTTAGACATTAAAAGTCTTCCAAGATTTAGAAATTTGAATATACCAACCCAGTGAGAATCAAGGACCCAGGGACTGAAAAGGGATTCCTCATCCTGGGAGAAACTGAGGAGATGAAAAAAATAGGTTTTTAAGGAGATTCGCTCTCCCCAACTCAGCTAACCACCGGGAAGGTGAACACATTCCTTAGCATTGGCCATGATGCCTAGGGAATTCTGGGAGTTGAAGTCCACACAGCTGGAGGATGCCCAGTTTCTCCCTACTGCCTGTTACTTCCTTACCATCTTCGCTCTTTAGTGGACCTTACTGTTTCCTTGACTTTTTGCTTGTTATTCATATGTTGAAAGAAACTTTTTTTTATCTTTGACATTTGTTGCAAGTCTTTGTTCATTCTGAGCCTTTGCTTTCCTGACTTCATTTTTGCATGTTCTGGCTGTCTGCTGATAATCAGCTTTAGTTATGTATCCCTCTTTCCATTTTTTTGTACTTGTCCTGTTTGTTTTTCAGTTTGTCAGAGAGATCTTTGTGCAGCCATGCTGGTTTCTTCTTGAATTTCTTGTTTTTCTTTTTCAGTGGTATTGTGCTGGACTGGGCTTTTAGGATCATATTTTTCAGAGTTTATCAAGTTGATAAAGACGTTAAGAAAACAAGGAGGATAGGTGATGGGGAATCACGGTTACGTTCCTAAGACTGGGGCAAGGATTAAATTTCTTCGAATCCTCCTTTTTTAGGGTCTTGGCACCTATGTCCCGGATGGAGGCCCAGATGGTTCAGCAGCAGGCTCCACCATCTTACGGCCAACTCATCGCTCGTGGGGTGATTCCTCCAGTAGAAGGGTTCCCCGTTGAGCATCCAAATCAGGTAAGTGAGCCCTATACTCTTCACATATGTTCCTCAAGACCAGAGATCTCCAAACGTGGCCACTTTAACACTTGTGGACTTCAACTCCCAGAATTCTTAGCAAGTCAAGGTAGGAATTCTGGGAGTTGAAGTCCACAAGTCTTAAAGTGGCCAAGCTTGGAGACTCTGCTCAAGATCAATCTCGGAAGAGCATCGTTTCCCTCCTCATCCTCTTTCCTTAATTTCCTATCCTTATTTTCTGCGGTTGCTGAAAAACTCTCTTAACGTCTTCCATGAAATTATGTCTGAGAAGCAAGATATACAGATAGTCCTCACTTAACAACCGGTCACATTGTGACCATAACCCCCCCCCAAAGTACTTAAGATGTTCCCACCCCCTGCCATCACCCTGCGGTCACCCATTTTGGGTGCGTGGCTACTGGCTCATGTTTACAACTGTTTGCAAGATCTCTTACAGTCACATTATTTTTGATTTTTGACCCTTTTTTTCCCCTTTTGCACATTTACTTCCAGTTACCCATTGGATCAAATGAATTTATTTAATGAGAGGGACCTTGGAGTCCTAGTGGACGATCGCTTAAGCATGAGCCAGCCGTGTGCGGCAGCAGCCAAAAAAAGCTAATACAATCCTTGGTTGTATAAACAGAGGCATAGAATCAAAATCACACGAGGTATTAGTACCCCTGTGTAAATCCTTAGTAAGGCCACACCTGGAATCCTGCATCCAGTTTTGGTCACCACATTACCAAAAAAGATGTTGAGACTTGTTCTGTCTGGTCTCTCTCAGATCATTAAAAACTACGTAAATGTCTTTAAGAGATTTATTAAACACATTTCAAAAGGATTCATTTCAAAGCCAACTGCTGACATTTTGCTGGCAAAAACATCTAAGACTAAGTATTTACAGTTAGATTACAACAAACTCTTTCCAAACATCCCAATTACTCACTCCGTCTTTATCACAGTGGCCGAGACCTCATTATCCTTCGCTAGGTTTTTCAAAACATCAGACTTTCAAAGCATTGCAAAAGTTTCCAAACCTCTCATTGATAAACGTTGCCCGTAACAAGGGCGTAGTCTACTTCCCCCTTCTAATATAGTGTCCGATACGTCACTTCCCCCCATTACTTCCTTTTTCCAGTTAACTGACACCTTCGCTTATCAAACCTTCTGAACCTCGGATCAATCCATTGCTCGTCTTGCTCTAAATCTGACTCATCATTTGGAGAGTCTGAATCAGAATGCATACAAAACTCCTCATTAGCTGATTCGGCTGCCGGGGGGGGGGGAAAATACCCAGAGGGGCCGGCTTGTGCTTCCTCATTCTCTGATATGTCATCATCCAGTCGTGAGACACCCACAACAAGACTTTGGAAAAAAAATGTAGGCAATAGCAACTAAGATGAGTAAAGGTCTGGAGCAAAAACATATGAAGAACAGTTGCAGGAATTGGGTATATCTAGTCTAGAGCAGGGGTAGGCCACCTTGGCTCTTTTATGACTCGTGGACTTCAACTCCCAGAATTCCTGAGCCAGCCATGCTGAGGGGAAAGGGAGAGGTTTCCAAGCTGAGCCAGGCTGGCTCAGGAATTCTGGGAGTTGAAGTCCACGAGTCATAAAAGAGCCAAGGTTGCCTACCCCTGGCCTAGGCCTAGGCCGCTTTATGACTCGTGGACTTCAACTCCCAGAATTCCTGAGCCAGCCTGGCTCAGCTTGGAAACCTCTCCCTTTTCCCTCAGCGTGGCTGGCTCAGGAATTCTGGGAGTTGAAGTCCACGAGTCATAAAAGAGCCAAGGTTGCCTACCCCTGGTCTAGCGGGAAAAAAAAGATTGGGGGGACACGATAGTATTCCAGTATTTGAAACGCTGCCACAAAGCAGACCCATTTAAAAACCATCATAATTGGGCTGAATTACAGTCATAAGTCAATATATATATTCTGGAAAAAAGGATGACTGTAAGGGATGCCAGACCCATGGCCAGGAAGCCACTACATGATTTGACCAATCAGGAAAGCACCTGTAAAGTGGTCCTTTAATTAAGAAAGATCAAAAGGTGAAGGTCGAAGAACAACATCTCAAAAGCTTTGTGGAGCAACTATATATATATTATTGATTTTTTTAAACATAAACACCTTAATATTTGGTAAAGAGTGTGTTGTCTGGACTTAATTTTGCAAAGTAATCACTAACAATCCGTTTCTATATTCCAAAGTCCACATAATAGCTTTGCTTGGTGTTCTCTTCTTCCAATAATATTCTCTCTGCCAACCTTGAATGGGTACAATTTTTATTACTTTGATAGATAACAATTAAAGATAAAAGATTTTTCTAAAAATGTCTACAAATAATAACCACATCAATACCATGCTTCTTTTCAATCCGGTCCTCTTGGTTGCCTCGTCATAAATCCTGTTTACCATTCTTATTTAAATTTGTTTCCCCTACAATGTTCAAAACATTCTTACTGGATTAAAGTTTTCTCAAGGTTAATTACATTTAAGTATTTAAATCTTATTTTCCTCGTACAGGCCATCCCAACACTTTGACATTTCTCTTGTCTTAAAAAGTAAAAAAAAAAAAGAGAGAGAGAGAGAGAGAGAGAAAGGAAGAAAAGAATAAGAAAATAATATACTGTTTTTTGTGATGTTCCTCCTTTGTTGGTTTTCCCAAGAAGTCATCAAACATTCTTGGTTCATCTCTGTTAAGATCTGCTACTTCAGCGGTTCTCAACCTGTGGGTCACGACCCCATTTTGGGTTGAACGACCATTTCACGGGGGTCGCCAAACACCACAGTCCGCCATTTTTTCCCCCTTTTCCCCTTGGCCGGCGCAGGGGGGCGTTGCACGCGTGCCATGCACGCGCGATGCGGGCCGCCGGGGCGCGCATGTGCGATTCGGGCTGTCGTGCGCGCGCCGCGCATGTGCGATTCGGGCCATCGCGCGCCGCCGCGCATGCATGATTCAGGCTGTCACAATGCGCATGCGCGATGCGGGCCGCTGTGCGCGCGCTTCGCATGCGCGGTCCGGACTGTCGTGCCGCGCATGCGCGATGCGGGCCGGCGCGGGCGCTTCGCATGCACAGTTCGGACCGTCACGCCGCGCATGCGCGGTTCAGGTCTCCGCGCATGCGCGGTGCAGGTCGCGGTTGCGCCGCGCATGCGTCGCGCAGGTCAGGGTCTCGGCCTGAAAAAGGTTGAGAACCGCTGTGCTACTTCTTTTTATGCTCTTCTGTAGGCCCTTTCTAAAGGCCTGCCTTTTAACTGTGACCCAACCACAGTAATCACTTTTTAAGTTTCTACCTAGAAGAAATAGGTAATCCTTGACTTAACGACCACCGTTGACCCCAAAATTTCTGTTGCTAAGTGAGACAGTAAAAGACAGCTTTGCCCCATTTTGTGACCTTTCTTGCCATACTTGTGAAGCGAATCACAGCAGATGCTGCAACCGCCGTAACTATGAGTCAGTTGCCAAGGGTCTGAATTCTGAACACGTGATCGTAGGGATAACGTAAGTGTGAAAAACAGCCCCTAAGTCACTTTTCTCCAGGGGCGTTCGGTCACTAAACGGTTGTAAGTCAAGGACTATCTCAAGTTCATCGGACAGTTCCCAGCTTCAGCTTTCTTCAGCTGGTGTACTTGGAGATTGTGAAGCTGAAGATCTAACTTTCTTCTGGGTTCTCGTTTCAGAATTCGGTGCTGGGGAATTTGCGGTCTCTCCTGCACCTTTTTCGACAGAACCCCGCTAGCCCTCCAGGCACCAGGGGGGTACGTCGTCCCCGTCAAAGCCGCTTCATACGACATCTGACGAGGCGCATGCGCCGATTGGGGCTACTCCCTCCCTCCGCCTCCCCTGCCTCGTCTTCTCCCATGGCTGCCACAGCCGCCTCTTCCACTCCTGATGACTTGGAGCCATCTTGTGAGGACAGAGATGCTTCTTCCCAGCTTCCGGAAGACCAACCGTCGCCTCTTCCCATTAAGATCCCGCCAACTCTTGCCGAATCCACATCGGATCCTCACGTCTCACATCCTACTCCACGGTTCACGGGGGTCATGCGTAGTCTCCGAGTCCGGCTTTTCTCCCCCGTGGCCACCTGCTCTGCGGAAGCTGGAGAGCACCCCCTGAACCCATCTCCATTTCCTGATGAGGATGATGAAGTCCTCCTGGTTCCTCTGACGGATCCACAACTCGAGGTCCTTCACGCCGCCGAGAACTGGGATGCTGACGACGAACCTCTCCTGACTTGAAAATGTTTTGTTGGATGTGGCCTTTCAGAAATTTGTCACCAGCGACCGACAATGGACAGTCAAGCTTACTTTTCTTTCCTGCGGATCCTTCCACAATTCCCCCCCCCCCATCAAAAATGAGAGAAATCCTTGGCCGTTTAGATGGGGGAGAAAAATCAAATGGTTTTTTCAAAAAAAAAAATATTTTTCTTCTCGTTGGCGTTTTGACCTGAAGGACTGGTTTCTTTTGGCTTTTTTGAAATCCGTGGTTTTTTTATTGATCTCCAGAGGGTTGGAGAAATACCCTTTTGCCTCATCAGATCAGCAATTTTCTTGGCTTCTTTAAATCTTAAATTTGTAGGAGGGATGATTGTCTTCTCCCATTGCCATTTTTCTTCTCAAGTAAAAACTTAGATCATTTTTAAGAGAGGTTTTTGATTCCTTCGGCCCTGAAGTGGGAGCTTGTGTCGAAAAGTTATCAAAATACCTGCAGGTAGCATTTTAAAGATTGTTCTTACGAAATGAGGAGGAGGAAATAATGAAATGTGTTCTTTGGAGAAACACTGAAGTTATTTGCTTGACTAAAAAAAACGAAGGAAGCAAAGATACAATCCAGAATAATCTTTAGCAACCTTAAGGCAGTTTCTCTAAGAGCAGTAATTTGATTTTTTTTTCTGCCCCTAAAGGCAGTTGGTGGCAATTAGACCCTTCCAAACCGTCCACCGTGTATCGCAACTGAAGATTTATTTTTGTGAATTTATGGAAAGCTGAAAAAAAAATATAATAATTCCACCGGAACTAATTTTTTTTTATTTTTTTTTGCAAATCACGTTTTATGGTGCAATCTTTTTTTTGCTAGCCAATCGTTCTGTTTGCATTCTGTGGGAAGCGAATCCAAGATTTACAAAAACGAACAAAAAACAAAACAAATCCAAAAAGTGTGGGAGAAAAAAGAAAGAAAGGTTAATACTTGGAATCTTTTGTTGATAAATCTTTTGTAAGTAAATTATTTTTTAAAAGCACAGCCAATAGAAAAAAAAGAAAAGAAATTTTGCACATGGAATGTCCAAATAGCTGTAAATAAGCAACGTTTTGTATGAAGGATAAAAGGAATATTTTTAAGAGCAGTGATCAGTTAAAAAAATTAGTGGTGTGAATTGCTGGTTATTTCCTTTACGGCAGTGCTTCTCAATTTTATCAGCTTTTAAAATGTATGGACTTCAATTCCCAGAATCCCTCAGTCACCATGCTGGCTAGGGAATTCTGGGAGTTGAAGTCTACATATCTTAAAAGTTGCTGAGGTGGAGAAACACTACTTAAAGGGACAAATAGGAGGCAAATATACACCCAGCTACACTGAAATAAACATGATTTAGTCCAGGGGTTCTCAACCTTGGCAACTTTAAGACTTGTGGACTTCAACTCCCAGAGTTGAAGTCTTAAAAGTTGCCAAGGTTGAGAACCCCTGATTTAGTCTATTGTGAAAAGGAAAGGCTTAAATCAAAAAATCAAGGTTATTTTTGCCTTCAGCTTTTACAAAAATGCTCTTAAATTCTTAAAAGTGTTCTTAAATGAGCATTTGTCCGAAATGGTGTAGGGTTTCCTGCCTGAGCAGGGGGTTGGACTCGATGACCTCCAAGATCCCTTCCAATTTTATTATTATTGTTGTTGTTATTATTATTATTACTATTACTTCTTTCACACCAATGAAGTCTTTTCCCACTTTTTTTTCTGTATTTCAAATCCAGAATTCTCCAAAACAAAGCTAGCGTACGACTTATGAGGGATGAAATGGTCTGTTGCAGGAAAGCGCAGGTAGTCCTTGACTTACGACGACAGTTGAGCCCAAAGTTGAGGTTGTGAAGTGAGACATTTGTTAAAGTGAATTTTGCCAGTTTTGCAACCTTTTTTGCCTCAGCCGTTCGGTGAGTCACACGGTCGTTAAGTGAATCCGGCTTTCCCCCATTGACTTTGCTTGTCAGAAGGTCGCAAAAGGGCGACCACATGACCCTGGGGCCTTGCGACCGTCATAAATATGAGTCAGTTGTCAAGCCTGTGAATTTTGATCCCATGACTGTGGGGATGCTACAGCAGTCGTGAGTATGAAAAACGGCCATAAGTCACTTTGAACAGTCACTAAATGAACTGACGTAAGTCGAGAACTACTTGTATCCCACATTCAGATCATGGTTTAGATCTGGTTGGCAACCTTGGCTCTTTCATGACTGGTGGACTTCAACTCCCAGAATTCCTGAGCCAGCATGGCTCAGCTTGGAAACCTTTCCTTTTCCCCTCAGCATGGCTGGCTCGGGAATTCTGGGAGTTGAAGTCCACGAGTCATGAAAGAGCCAAAATGGCCTACCCCTGCCCTAGACCAGAGGTGGGGAACAATGGCCCCTTTTTATGACTGGTGGACTTCAACTCCCAGAATTCCTGAGCCGGCATGGCTCAGCTTGGAAACCTCTCTCTTTCCCCTCAGCATGGCTGGCTCAGGAATTCTGGGAGTTGAAGTCCAGGAGTCATAAAAGAGCTAAGGTTGCCTACCCCTGGTTTAGATTAAATCCACTGAAATCCATGTTAACAAATTAGGCATATTTTTTTTAAAAAAATCTCAGCTTTGTTTACCCTGATGCTGACTGGATTCAACTCCATTATTCGAAATACACATAGTCCTCAAATTACAACAGTTCACTTAGTGACCGTTGAAAGTTAACAACGGCACTGGAAAAAGTGACTTATGACCGTTTTTCACACTTAACAACCATTGCAGCACCCCCAGAGGGATCAAAATTCAGATCCTTGACTCCTGACTCACTTTTACGACGGTTGCAGTGTCCTGAGAGCACCTGATCCCTTTTTGCGACCTTCTGACAGGCAAAATCGATGGGGGCACCGGATTCACTTAACCACCATGTTCCTAATTTAACACCTGCGGAAATTCAGTTCACGCATGTGGCGAGAAAAAATGGCACAATGCTGACTGAACAAATTTCTCACTTAGCCACGTAAATTTTGGGCTCGGCTATGGTCGTAAGTCGAGGATTATCTGTACGGTCTGATTTTTTTAAAAAATTATAATAAGAATAATAATAAAGCCGTCTCTCGATTTTAATCATATTTTAGGCAAGAGGGGGAGGAAAAAAAAGAAGAAGGGGAAAAAAAACCACCATAAAATCTGTGCTGAATCTCTGCCCAGTCAGTTTATTTACCTTTATTTTTACGAAAGCCCACAGAATGCAAATAAAGCTGAACATACGTCGCGAGACAAATTGGAAAAGGAAAATGGTAAATTGTACCGTAACTTCTCCCAAGATGGGTAGACATTTTTGAGAGAGGGAGAGAGACCTAGGATATTACAGGTGATCCTCGACTTAACGGTCACAACGGAGCCCCAATTTATGTTGCTAAGTGAGAAGTTTGTTAAGTGACTTCTGCCTTGTTTTACGACCTTCCTTGCCCCGGTTGTTATGTGAATCACTGCCGTTGTGAAGTTAGGAACACGGCTGTTAAGTGAATCCGGCTTTCCCCCTTGATTTTGCTTGTCAGAAGGTCGCAAAAGGGGATCACATCACTCCAGGACACTACAACCGTCATAAATATGAATCAATTGTCAGTCACTTGACCCTGGGGATGCTGCCAATGGTCGTAAGTGTGAAAAACGGCCATAAGTTGCTTTTTTCAGTGCTGCTGTAACTTTTAAACGAACTGTTTGTAAGTCAGGGAGTACCTCTACCTAGGTAGGCAAAATAGTGATCAATAATCTATTTTGCTTCTAACACAGCGGTTCTCAACCTATGGGTCGCGACCCCATTTGGGGTCGAATGACCGTTTCGCGGGGGTCGCCGGACACCGCGGTCTGCCATTTTGTGGTTTTTTTAATTTTTGTTTTGTTTTTTGTTTTTGTTTTTTTTTGTCGCGCGCGCCGCGCATGCACAGTTCGGGCCGTCGGGCGCGCACCGTGCATGCGCGGATCGGCCCATCGCGGTCCGCCATTTTGTGGTTTTTTTTCTGTTTTTTTTTTGTTTGTTTGTTTGTTTGTTTGTTTTTGTCGTGCGCGCCGTGCATGCGCGGTTTGGGCCGTCGCGGTCCGCCATTTTGTTTTGTTTTTTTAATTTTTTTTTAATTTTGTTTTTTGTTTTTTTTTGTCGCGCGCATGCGCGGTTCGCTCCATTGCGCGCGCGCGCTGCACATGCATGGATCGGCCCGTCGCGGTCCGCCATTTTGTTTTTTTGTTTGTTTTTTTCATTGCGCGCGCCCGGGTCAGGGTCACGGCGCGCATGGGCGGCGCAAGTGGGGTCTCAACCTGAAAAAGGTTGAGAACCACTGTTCTAACAGGAATAGGCAAAATAGACCGCCGTCTGTTTCTGATGGATTTCGTCACTGAGAAATTAATAATGTTTTTTTTTCCTCTCTGCCTCCAACGCCACTAACCCGATGGGAAGGTTTAAGTTCCCAAAATTAGCACCCCAAGCTGAAATGAACCCCGCTTTTTTTTTTTAATGGCAGAGTGAAGCATGCTCCTTCCATGAAGCGGAAAAACGGAGGCCTTGGCCTAGTCTAGGGGTAGGCAACCTTGGCTCTTTTATGACTGGTGGACTTCAACTCCCAGAATTCCTGAGCCAGCATGAGGGAAACTTTGGCCCCTTCATGACTCGTGGACTTCAACTCCCAGAATTCCTGAGCCAGCCTGGCTCAGCTCAGCAACCTCTCCCTTTCCCCTCAGCGTGGCTGGCTCAGGAATTCTGGGAGTTGAAGTCCACCAGTCATAAAAGAGCCCAGGTGGCCTACCCCTGAGCTAGTTCCTCGACTTACGACGAAAACTGAGCCCAAAATCTCTGTGGTTCAGTGAGACGTTTGTTGCAGTGAGTTTTGCCCCATTTTGCGACCTTTCTCGCCACCGTGGTTAAGCGAATCGCTGAGGTCGTGAAGTCAGTGACACAGTTGTTAAGTGAGAATCTAGCTTCCCCATTGACTTTGCTGGTCAGAAGGGCGCAAAAAAAATCTTGCCTAAAATATGATGAAAATCAAGACGCCGCTTTATTATTATTATTATTATTATTATTATTATTATTATTACTTTAAAAATCAGACCGTACAGCTAGTCCTCGACTTACGACCACAACTGAGCCCAACGTTTACGTTGCGAAGCGAGAAATTCGTCACGTGAGCTTTGCCCACATTACGATTTTTCTTGTCAGATATATTAACCGAATCACCACAATTGATAAATTAGGAATGTGGTTGTTAAGTGAATCACTGCAACTGTTAAGTCAGTCACGCGGTCGTTAAGTGAGAACCTGGCTTCCCCAAGGACTTTGCTCGGCCGAAGGTCGCCAAAGGGGATCACGTGACACACACACACACACACACACATACCCCGGGATGCTACGACCGTCATAAATAGGAATCAGATGCCCAGCTTTTGAATTTTGATCCTGCCAGGGTCGTAAGTGTGGAAAAACAGTCATAAGTCACGTTGTAACTTTTGAACGGTCACTAAATGAACAGTTGTAAGTCGAGGACTGCATGTGCTGGTCCTCTGGGCGGCTTCTGAGATTCATGTCAAACTCAACTTGGAAGAGGCGACTGAAGTCGATTGTCCTGAAAAATAAGACTTTTGGGACTGATCAATTAATTTATGATCGACTGGATGTCCCGATTTTGCTCAGCCGCTCACCAAATCCTTCACGTGTTTCTGTGTTAACATGTATAAATTCATATATATATATTGTCTATTATTTCTTTGGCTGGCAGAGGTAGTTAAGAAATCACTGAATCAGTGGCCACGTCGGTCGTCCTGCTGTTTTGTTCCTAAAAAACGAGTGCGGGTAACAATGTTTAGAGTATTTGCACTATTGTCTTTTTTGTTCGTGAGCTGTCACCACTAACCGAGGGCTGTTCGGTGTGTAATTTCACCTTCTGTTGCCTTTACAATTTTGCTAAGAGCTTTTTTTTCTTTTTCCTTCCAAAAAGGATGTTTTAAATTGTTAAAGAATAAAGCCAATTTTCCTGTCCTCCTGTGTGCTCGGTGTGGTTTATTTACTTATTTTCTTTCAAATTCCTTTATTTAATGGTGGGCACTCCATCCCTGGAGGTTTTTAAGAAGAGGCTAGGCAGTCACTTGTCTGAGATGGTACTATAGGTTCTCTGGATTGAGTGGGAGGGCTGGACTAGAGGACCTCCAAGATCCCTTCCAGCTCTATTCTATTTTAATTTTATTATTCTATTCTATTCTTATTTCTACTTCTATTATTTCTAATTCTATTCTATTCATTTTAATTCTATTCTATTATTTCTATTCTATTCTTATTTCTAATTCTATTATTTCTATTCTATTCTGTATTCTATTATTTCTAATTCTATTCTATTTTATTCCATATTTTCTATTCTATTTTATTCCATATTTTCTATTCTATTTTATTCCATATTTTCTATTCTATTCTATTTTATTACTATTCTATTCTTATTTCTACTTCTATTATTTCTAATTCTATTCTATTCTTATTTTAATTCTATTATTTCTATTCTAATTTCTAATTCTATTAATTCTATTCTGTTCTATTCTGTATTCTATTCTATTATTTCTAATTCTATTCTTATTTCTATTCTATCCTATTCTTATTTCTAATTCTATTCTATTTTATTCCATATTTTCTATTCTATTCTATATTTATTACTCTATTATATTATTTCTACTTCTATTTCTAATTCTGTTCTTATTTTAATTCTATTCTTTTATTTCTATTCTTATTTCTAATTCTATTCTGTATTTTCTATTATTTCTAATTCTATTATTATTTCTATTCTTATTTCTAATTCTATTCTGTATATTATTCTATATTCTATTCTAATCCTTATTTCTATTCTATTCTATTCTTTATTTTATTATTCTGCTCTATTCGTTAGTAATAGCATTGTTAAGTGAATCAGGCTTTCCCCCTTGACGTCGCTTGTCAGAAGTTTGCAAAATGGGATCACGTGACTCCGGGACACTGCAACCGTCATAAGTACATGCCAGTTGCCAAGCCTCCAAATGTTGATCATGTGACCACGGGAGAGGCCGCAACGGTCATAAATTTGAACCAGTTGCCAGATGTCTGAACTTTGATCCCATGATCAGGGGATGCTGCAACGGTCGTCACGATGAAAAACGGTCGTCAGTCACAATTTTCAGAGCCGTTGTAACTTTGAACGGTCACTAAACGAAGTGTACTTCTCAAGCATCTGCAAACAGGTTCCCCAGCTCCGTCAGTCAAAACCCGGTGAACACTATTCATTATTTTATTTTGGGGAACGGCAGTAGATCATAAGAGTTAGTATTTTAATGGGCAGAAACTGCACCAGGCATGGAAAGGAAGGGGAGGGGCTGTGGTCTGCAGTGGGTGGGGCCATATGGCACCTGAGTGAAGTTATTTGGAATTTGAATACAAGGAGTTCTTGATTTATGACAAGAATTGAGGCTGTCATTTCAGTCCTAAGTTCTGCCGGTTGCTAAGCTGGTCGCCAAAATAACCAGTCTACCCCATTTTACGATCCCCCCTTTTTTTAGCGGTCATTAAACCAATCCGTTGTCCATCGTGGGCGTGTTTTGCTAGAAACTAGAAATAAACACCAGTTTATGGCTGAAATATAAATTGTGGTTCTATGACTGTTAAGATGCTGTGAATGGACAGACATAAATTCAGGCTGATTGCCGGCCACCTAAATCGCAATCCTGTCAGAAGCAGCTGTCAGAATTCGAATCCAGGTTGCAAGCAGTCCTCTGGAGGCCTGTTGTAATTTCAAACAGCAACTACGCAACTGTCTATAAGTCAAGGACTACCAGTGTAGGGAGAAGTCAACTCCCATAATCACCATACAGGTAGTCCTTGACTTACAACCGGTGGCTTAGTGGCCGCTAAGTGGCTACTGTATAGTGATTACAGGAAGTGACTACTGTCGACTAGTATTTACAAAAAGCAGCGACATCTTATTAGGAGTAGATCTGCCCTGGTTCTGAAGGAGACAGCGAGTGGGAGTTCCTCAGACATGGGGTCAGGCTGGATGACCTTACATTACCCTCTTTCTCAATTCTGATTGCCCCCAGCTATCCCAGAAAAGCTATCCTCTCCTGCTTGTGGATGAGATGGAATTTTTAAGTTCTATTTCAGTTCATTCCCCGGGGCCAAAAAAATCTCACTTTATTCTTAGGTTTCCTTGCCACTTTAAATTGTCATGGCACCCGCTGAAGTCAGAAACTAAGTCATTTAATTTTGAAGCAATTCACCCCAAAAGACCTCGATTTTAAGGGTGAGAGCCAAACCGCAAAGCCTTCCCTGGAGAGTTCATGTAGTTTTTTCCCCCAGCCTGAAGGATTTCAGCCACTCCGGATGAAATTAGCTGGTGGCTGAAATTTGTGGCCTTCCATATGCAGCCTCTGCTCTGGACTGGATCCAGCCTGTTGCCCTGCCAACTAATCAGAAATCTGGAGAACCAGCCCGGCAAGAATCCGGGGAGCATCCTAGCCATAGGCAGGCAAGGGGGTTGTTTACATACACACACACACACATACACCTTCAATCCAGAGCCACGGGGGGGGGGGGAAAGCCACCAGGGCTGCAAACACCCATCCGTGCATCCATTCACACATTATCCTGGTCCACAGCTCAGCTTAACATAAGAACATAAGAAGAGCCATGCTGAATCAGGCCAAAGCCCATCGAGTCCCGCATTCTGTGTCCCACAGTGGCCCACCAATTGTACATGGGGATCTTGAGCAGAAAGAGAAGGCAAAACCCTCCCTTTCCCTTGACCCCCAACAAATGGTACTCAAGGGAATCCTGCCTGCCTCAACCAACATAGAGGCGGCACATGGACATCCGTTCAACTCTGATTAGCTGTGTCTCCAGGCTGAGCTGGGAATAGGGGTGGGCATTTCTCTCTAATTGTCTGGCAGGCATTAATTATGCCTCATTAGTACCTTCCCACCCACGACTAACAGTATAATTCTCCCCTGTAGCCTAATTAGATTGAGCAGCTAAATCAGCATCTTTAAAGAGAAGGGCTCTTCTCTTGCACCCAACCGTGTCCTCCCTCCTCCTCATTCTCCTGGCTGCCCATCTCGGCTTGTGGGAAAGGATCCCTCAGCGAGATGGCCCCTTCGTATATTGACGGTGAAGGAAGTTAGCCCAGAGAAGGAAATATTAAAAGGGCAGAAAAATATATTTTTCCTCAAAAGGATTTTTTAAAAAAAAAACCAAACCTGGCCCCAAATCTATCTCTCTGCCCCAAGCAAGAGCTAGCCCCATACAAGTGCAGATGTAAAACCATCAGAAAGTTGAAGCCAGAGCACTCAAGAAGACAAAGAGAAAATCTGCATGCCCCACCCAAACTCCAGGAGTCATAAGCCCCATCACCTGGGAAGCAGGCTATGATAATAGGATTAAACCACAGCTATCAAGGCCTAGAAAAACACTCAGAAATAGCCTCAAGGTTCAGGCCACAGGAACAGGAAACTATTCCAAACAAGGCTAGAGCAGCGGTTCTCAACCTATGGGTCGCGACCCCATTTGGGGTCGAACGACCGTTTCGCGGGGGGCCGCCGGACACTGCGGTCCGCCATTTTGGTTTTTTTTTGTATTTTTTGTTTTGTTTTTTTCGTCGCGCGCGTGCCGCGCATGAGCAATTCAGGCCGTCGTGCGCGCACGCCACGCATGCGCAGATCGGCCCGTCGCGGTCCGCCATTTTGTTTTTTGTTGTTGTTGTTTTTGTTTTTTCGTCGCGCACGTCGCGCATGCGCAGATCGGGCCGTCGCGGTCCGCCATTTTGTTTTGGGGCTTTTTTTTTCGTTGCACGCGCCGTGCATGCGCGGATCAGCCTGGCGCGCGGCGCGCATGGGCGGGGCAAGTGGGGTCTCAACCTGAAAAAGGTTGAGAACCACTGGGCTAGAGGGGGTATAAAAACCTGCTGCCCATGTGCTCAAGCCCTCTTTCCTCTCCTCTGCTCTTCCTTGCAAGGACCATCTTTCTGCTTCTTCAATAAACTGTAACCTTCTTCCCAAAGCAGTCGCCATGTTGCTTATTTATCCCCGGCTTGGATGAACCAGGATGAAGACTTACTTCTGACAACGGAGAGGACTGATTCATTCCCCGGGGGGGGGTATAAAATTTTACTGGGTTTTTCCCCCCCCTGGCCTCCCTGTTTGGGCTGTTAATTTAGCCATCCGTCCCCGGCGATTTAAAGTAGCCGCGTCAGGTTGGATATTCATAGTCTTTTTTTCAAACTTGCGTTTTAGTTCACTTGGTGGCCATCCACCTTTTCTTCGACAACTTCTTCTCTCCTACCTTTTGCTTTTGTTTTAGATTTTTTTTTTAATTTTAAAATTATTTTGTATAAATCACACCAGGGGGTGAACGTCCCTGATGCTCCGTTCTCCTCTTGTTTTCCCCCAAACAACCACCCTGTGAGGTAGGTTGGGCTGAGAAAGAGAGGTTGGCCCAAAGTCACCCAGTTGGCCTTCAAACCAAAGACGGGACTAGAACTCGCCGTCTTCTGGTGATTGGCCCAAAGTCCTGCAGCCTTCTTTCAGGGATAAGGCGGGACTAGAACTCGCCGTCTCCTGGTGATTGGCCCAAAGTCCTGCAGCCTGCTTTCAGGGATAAGGCGGGACTAGAATTCGCCGTCTCCTGGCGATTGGCCCAAAGTCCTGCAGCCTGCTTTCAGGGATAAGGCGGAACTAGAACTCGCCGTCTCCTGGTGATTGGCCCAAAGTCCTGCAGCCTGCTTTCAGGGATAAGGCGGAACTAGAACTCGCCGTCTCCTGGTGATTGGCCCAAAGTCCTGCAGCCTGCTTTCAGGGATAAGGCGGGACTAGAACTCACCGTCTCCCAATTTCTAGCCTATTCCTTTACCATTAGACCAAACTGGCCCTCTCAAAGTTGTACTAACACACAGTTGTAAGATACGCTGGATAAACCAGGTTTTCAGTTTCCTCTCTCTTCTATCTCCTTCTAACCGTCCGTTTCTCAACCTTGTCTCCCCTCCTGCGTCTCTCTCAGTATGCACCCATGCTCTCTCGGCTTGTGTGAGACTTTGTAGAACCCACAAAATAGGCAGTCCTCCACTTACGACCGCAACTGACACCAGGATTTCCGTCGCTAAGCCAGGCAGTGAAGTGAATGGCGCCAGATTTTGCAACCTTTTTTCCAACAGTCGTTAAGCAAATTGCTGCGACCGTTACTTGACTCGTGCAGTCGTTAAGTTAATCCAACATCCCCCCTCCATTGACTTTGCTTGTTGGGGAGGTCACAAATAACAGCCACACAACCCTGGGGATTCTGCCCCTGGTTGCCAAGCATCCAAATTTTGATCGCACAATTGTGGGCACACTGCAGTGATTGCAAATGCGAGAACCGGTTGTAAGTCATTTTTCATTGCCATCGTAACTTTGAACGGTTGCTAAACTTTTGGACCGCTTGCAGTAGGGATCACCAAGAACTCGACACACATCAAATCAAACACAATCTGCGATAGGTAAACGCAGTCATAGTCCAACTGTCTTTTTCCTGCAATCCATAATTCTTGACTGGGCTGGAACATAACTTGGCTCACTTTTTTGAGTTACCTGCAGAGTTGTTTTTTTATTATTCAAGGGGCCCTTTCTATTGTCCCAGAATCCTTTGTTCCCCCCCATTCACGTGGCCAATTGCAATTCACTCCCCAACTCCAGCCAGATGGCCGACACCCCCCCTCTCCTCCAGGAAGCCATGTTATAACCGTGGTTTGCAGTCATGTAGAATTGTCAAGAGCAGGGCTTTTTTTTTCTTTTTTTATCCTCTGTTTCTTTTTTTAATTATTAACATTTTCCTTTATACAGTACATATTCAGCAGACTATGTCATTTTTATATACTATGGATCTACATTCTATACAATATATACACTGTGTACATTCAATCTAATCCACAGTAACCTAATTTGCACAATAACCTTATGTATATTTCCAATTTTTGTTTCTATTGTCTATCCAAATATACCAATTTTCCCAAACTGCATAAAATTCCGAATCATCTTTTTCTTTTAATTCTAAGGTGAGTTTGTGTCCATCTCAGCACATTCATAAATTTTCTGATTATTCTGGTGGTATATTGCGTTCCTTCCACTATTGCGCGAATGCAATTCTTGACGCAGTTAGTATATGTAAAATCAGATATCTTATTTTCTTATCAAATTTCTTTTTAAGTATTCCCAGGAGAAATGTTTCCGGATTTAATTCGGTTTGACATTTTGTTAAGTCTTGTAGCCACCCTTGTATTTTAATCCAATATTTTTTCGCTTCAGGGCATAGCCACCGAGCATGGGCAAAAAACATAAGGCACAATTACAGAATTAGAAGATTGGGAAAGAATTTGGAATAAAAATCACAAAATAACAAAATCCGCTGCATATGAGGAAAATCAATATAAAATGCTATATTGTTGGCACCTAGCCCCTGCAAGATTAACCAAAATGTATCCGAACCAAAGCCCAAATTGTTGGAAATGTAATTATCGTAGAGCAGGGCTTTTCAACCTTTTCACCCATTGTACCACTTTTAGGATATGGCAACATCCGAGTACCACCAGCAAGGTGTGAAAAACTTGATGACCCCCTCCCCCCCAAAAGTGATAAAGTACAGATAGTCCTCGACTTACAACAGTTCGCTTAGTGACTGTTTGAAGTTACAATGGCACTGAAAAAAGTGCCCCCCCCCAAACCACAGCCGAGCAAGACATCTGCCTGCCTACCTGATGGCGTTCTTCCTCCTGTCGGAGATTTTCATTGTTGTGAGCATTTCTGTTGGGGATTGGCAGCGGGGGTGGGGTGGGGGGGTTGGTTTTATTCCCCCCGTCTGCTGGGTGGTTGCAGCAGGTTTTGGTCACTTCACATGACCCTGGGAGACTGTGACCGTCATAAATATGAATCGGTTGCCAAGCATCTGAATGTAAGTCATAAGATCCTGGAGATGCTGCAACATTCCAGCTGATTGGCGCTTCTTAAGGGCTCAGCAGAAGCGCCAGGATCAGCGCCGAGCTCCAGCTGGAAAGCGGCACTGATCCTGGCGCTTCCGCTGAGCCCTGACAGCCCTGCAGCTCCAGCCATCTCTCGCTCAGGCTTGTGCGGTGCTGCCACCGGTTCAGCTCATTCCCCTGCCCCTGCTACCACTTTTCTAGGATGGTCGCGTACCACCTGCCAGGTGCCAATGTACCACAGGTGGTACCCGTACCACTGGTTGAAAAGCCCTGGTCTAGATCCACATCAACTGCCACGCTGTACCCTGGGCTGATAACTCCCAAGAACAAGATTCACAAGACCCCCCCTCCCCCGATAAGGTGGAACGAAGCAAATTGCCTTGGGGGGCTTAGTGTGAAGACCCCCACCCCTCCCCATGCTGGCAGACCACTTCCTTCTCTCTTTTCCTCTTGGCTTGTCTGTGATCTCTCCCACCACCCTGTTTTTCACTCCCTCGATTATAACCCATTGATTGATGCTTCCTGGTGCAGACGTTTCAGCATATGCAGAATCAGCTAGAAGGGACCGGGGGGGGGCTTCTAGTCCAGCCCCCTGCTCAAGCAGGAGACCCTATATCAGCGGTTCTCAACCTATGGGTCACGACCCCATTTGGGGTCGAACGACCATTTCGCGAGGGTCGCCGGACACCGCGGTCCGCCATTTTGTTTTTTTTATTTTTTTATTTTTTTATTTTTTTTCATCGCGTGTGCGCCGCGCATGCACGGATCAGCCCGTCGCGGTCCGCCATTTTTTTGTTTTTTTTTTTGTTTTTTTGTTTTTTTTGTCGCGCGCGCGCCGCGCATGCGTAGATCAGCCCGTCGCGGTCCGCCATTTTGTTTTTTGGGTTTTTTTTGTTTTTTTATTTTTTTTGTCGCACACGCGCATGGGTCGGGGTCGCGACGCGCATGGGCGGCGCAAGTGGGGTCTCAACCTGAAAAAGGTTGAGAACCACTGCCCTATATCATTTCAGACAAGTGACTATCCAGTCTCTTCTTAAAAACCTCCACAGCTTCTGGTGGCCAGCAGTTCCACCGGTTAACTATCCTCACGGTTACGAAGTTTCTCCTGAATTCCAGGTTGCTTCTCTCCTTGATGAGTTTCCATCCATTGTTTCTCGTCCTGCCTTCTGGTGCTTTGGAAAATAAGTTGACCCCCCCCAACCCCACTTGTTCTTTGTGGCAGCCTCTCAACTACTGGAATACTGCTATCGTGGTCACACCCCTAGTCCTTAGCCAAACCCAATTCTTCCTATGTCTTAGTCTCCAGACCTTTAACCATCTTAGTTGCTCTTCTTTGTATTTTTTTCCCCTCAAAGTCTCAACATCTGTCTTCTAATGTGACCAAAACTGGACGCAGGATTCCAGGTGTGGCCTTATTAAAGCTTCCCTGCAGTGATAGCTTTCCAAACGCCTTTATTATACCTTCCCTAGAGATCTATCTCCTGATCACACACACACACACACACACACACTGTCGCCTTCCATCTGGTGATGCTCCTTCCTTGGGGGGGGGCTCCTTCCAGATCTCCTCCAATCGCTTCCAGTCCCTCCAGCTTCCTCCAAGCTGGGGCCTCAGCCAGAAACACACCCCCTCGCCTGGATCTACCTGCCTGTCATCTCCACACTCCCTTCCTTCCTTCCTTCCTTCCTTCCTTCCTTCCTTCCTTCCTTCCTTCCTTCCTTCCTTCCTTCCTTCCTTCTCAGCAGGGTGTGCCAAAACACCCCTCCCCCCAAAACCCCCCCCAAAGGCAAAAAACCCACAACCCAGAGAGGTGCAGAAAACAGGTGCGTTAGGAGACACTGAGGTGGGCAGGGCAGCCTCCCCGTTTGCAAAAGCACGGGGGGGGGGTGTCTCTCTCTGGTTTTTGTCTTGCCCTCCCCCCACCCTCTCCTTTGGCCGAAGTGGGGAGGGGGAATGAGGAGGAAAGAGGGAAGCCCCTTTTTTTTAAAAAAAAAGGGGGGGTGGGGTGGGGGCGGCTGGCCGTTCCTTCCAGAGCATGCAGGAAAGCCATTTGGCAAAGCCAGGGGCGATCCCTTTCCTCTTTCTCTCCCCCACCCCCCACTCCTCCATCCCTCTTTTTTTTCCCTCTCCTGGATCTGCCAGACGGTGGGAGGGTGGGGAGGGGGTGGGGCGGGGTAGGGTGGGGTAAGTGGGGACAAAGGAGAGCCCCACCCGCGAAGGAAAGAAAGGAAGGGGGGAAACCCCCTCTGGCAAGGATTTGGGGAAGGAAGGAAAGAAGGAAGGAAAGAAAAAAAAGGAGGCACGGGTCGCTTTTGGGGGGGAGGGGGCGCCTAGGAAGCGCGGCGAGCAGCCAGCGATCCAGCGGAGAGCTTTGTGGGGGAGGGGGATCGAGCGGCTGGTGGGATCCAGGTGCCAGCCGGCGTGGGGGTCCCCGGGAGAACGTGGCAGATCGTGGGTGACCAACAAGGGGGGGGAAGCTGGGGAGGGGAGGGGGCTGGCGAGGAAGCCGCTTCCACCTGGAGCTGGCAGGTAGCAGCCAGCCATCCGAGGTAGGTGGGGGCGGATGCTGAACGCTTCAACCTCCCCCCCCCAGACACACACACACCCGCCGGCAGCAGCCCTTAATACCAGATGCCTCTTTCTTTCTTTCTTTCTTTCTTTCTTTCTTTCTTTCTTTCTTTCTTTCTTTCTTTCTTTCTTTCTTTCTTTCTTTCTTTCTTTCTTTCTTTCTTTCTTTCTTTCTTTCTTTCTTTCTTCCTTCCTTCCTTCCTCCCTCCCTCCCTCCCTCCCTCCCTTCCTTCCTTCCTTTCTTTCTTTTTAGCAAACTTCGCAACACGTTTGCCACTCGTGATCGAAAGCGTTCTGGGATCGTGCACGAAGCCGCGACGGGGGGGGAGGGGGCGGCGGGAGCAGAGTGTGCCCCCCCCTTTGCCACGCGCGGGGCTTGTGCGGGGTTTTTCAGCTGGCAGGAAAGGCTGGCACCAAAAAAAAAAAAAAGGAGGAGGAGGAGGCTAGGAAAGCCCCGGCAACAACAGGCGAGAGGTCTAGTCAGGGGGACGAATTAATTCAGGAGGTTGAATTGGATCCGTCGTCCTTTCGGGTGGCTTTAAAGGAGGGGGGGCTGAATTTCCCTCGCTCGCTTTCTCTTTCTTTCTTCCTCTTTCTCACTCTCCCCCCCTCTCTCTTTTTCTCTTTCTCTCTCTCTCTCTGCCTCTCTCTTTCTCTTCCTCTTCCTCTTCCTCTCTTCCTCACTCTCTTTTTCTCTCTCTTCCTCTCTGTTTCTCCCCCTCTTTCTTTCTTTCTATCTCTCTTTCTCTTTTTCTCTTTCTCTCTCTGCCTCTTTCTCTTCCTCTTCCTCTCTTCCTCTCTCTTTTTCTCCCTCTCCCTCTCTCTTTCTCTCTCCCATTTTCTCTCTCCCTCTCTTTTTCCCCCACTCTCTTTCTTTCTATCTCTCTTTTTCTCTTTCTCTCTCTCTCTGCCTCTCTCTTTTTCTTCCTCTTCCTCTCTTTCTCTCTTCCTCTCTCTTTTTCTCCCTCTCCCTCTCTTTCTGTCTCCCTTTCTCTCTCTCTTTCTCTCTCTTTGTCCCCCACTCTTTCTTTCTTTCTATCTCTCTCTTTCTCTCTCTTCTCTCTCTTCTCTCTCTTTCTCTCTCTGTCTCTATCTTTCTCTTCCTCTTTCTCTCTTTTTCTCCCTCTCCCTCTCTCTTTCTCTCTCTCTCCTTTTTTCTCTCTCTTCCTCTCTCTTTCCCGTTCTCTTTCTTTCTATCTCTCTCTTTCTCTCTTCCTCTCTCTCTTTTTTCTCTTTTCCTCTCTCTTTCTCCCCCACTCTCTCCCTCCTTTCTCTCTCTCTCTTTCTTTTTTCTCTCTTCCTCCCTTTTTCTCCTCTCTCTCGCCCTTTCTTTCTCTCTTTCTCTCCTTTTCTGTATCTCACACACACGCAGAGACACGCATACAGAGAGAGAGAGAGAGAGAGAGAGTAGATAGATAGATAGATAGATAGATAGATAGAGAGAGAGAGAGAGAGAGAGAGAGAGAGAGAGAGAGAGAGAGAGAGAGAGAGAGAGAGAGAGAGAGAGAGAGAGAGACGCCCTTTTATACTGCCCTGTTTCCGAAGGTCTTTTCTTAAGCTGCTCCCGGCGTGGTAATTAAGAGAGAGCAGCCTTTCCGCTTGGATTGGATTCGGAAAACCGTGACGGCCACAAGTAGAGAGGGGAGAGATGTCTGTGGAAAAGCCCACCCTGAAGGTGTCCGCAAGTGTCTCGGGAGGCATGGCTGGAAGCAGGTAGGAGCCGGCTGTGCGAATGGCAAAACCCGTGTCTCGCGCCCAAGATGCGGGAGAAATCCCGTGGAAGGTTTTATAAAAGGCTTTTTTGTGTGTGTGTGTGTGTGTGTGTGTGTGTTTTGTGTGTGGGGGGGGCTTGTGGGGGCCTTTTGAACACCCCGGATGGCGGTGCCTGCCTTTCTCTCTTGGGCACGTGGGGATGCTCAGCAGCCTGCTGGAACTGGGGTGGGGGGGGAGGGTGGGGGCGTTTGCTTGTGCGGTCCGTAAAGTCGCCTTCTCGGGCTGCTTTTTGTGCGGGAGACACACAAAAAAGGAACAGCCGATTCCACGGCTTGTGGCTGGGAGGTTTGATGTGCAATTGCCAACAAAGGAGACTATTTGAAGCTCGGGGTTGAAAATGGAGGGTCCTGGGTGTCCTCTGAGCTTGCTGGTTTCCTTGCAGACGTTTCATGGCCCAACTAGGTGATATCATCAGTGCTGGAAGGAGTGAGGTTGGAGGAGGAGGAGGAGGAGGAGGAAGAGGAAGAGGAAGAGGAGGAAGACTGTGGGATCTTCAGCACCCTCTGAGCTTGTTTGTTTTCTTGCAGACGTTTCATGGCCCAACTAGGTGATATCATCAGTGCTGGAAGGAGTGAGGTTGGTGGTGGTGGAGGAGGAGAAGGAGGAGAAGGAGGAGGAAGGCTGTGGGATCCGCAGTCCCCTCTGAGCTTGCTTGTTTCCTTGCAGACATTTCATTCCCAAACTAGGCAACATCATCGGCGCTAGTAGTGCACTGTGCACAGTGCGGTGCGATTGTTTTGATCAGTGCAAAAGACGCGTTGGGTTTGAAGGCAGAGAGGCCTGTGTGCGCTACCCCGGGCACCCATATCTGTGTGAACCCAGCAAACGGGTGGCCTTTGTGAGTCTGAAGCTGGCCTGGAGACAGATTGAAGTCTGGGCAACCGCTGCTCCGTTCTGCATCTTCCTTGCAAAAAAAACCCACAAAGATTGGGCTTGTGTAGAGGCTTTTGTGTACTGCTCTGTGTGTGTGTATGTCTCTCTCTCTGTCTCTCTGTCTCTCTGTCTCTCTGTCTCTGTCTCTCTCTCTGTGTGTGTGTGTGTGTGTGTGTGTGTGTAAACCAGGACTGGGTTTTGGGGAGAAAGTCTAATCCCCACTGCTTGCCAGAGCCTGCTGTTGTGCAGTTACCACAACGGGGATGCGATATTAGCTGGGCTAGCTGTGCTTCGGTGTGGGTGGGTGTGTCTGTCCTGTGTGTGGAATTGTTTTGCCTCCGGACGATTTTTGGAAATGCAGAAAGGAAAGCCAGGGGAGGCCCTCGAAGTGCATTCATTAACACTGTTTGTGTGTGTGTGTGTACGTGTGTGTGTGTGTGTGTGTGTGTGAGAGAGAGAGAGAGAGAGAGAGAGAGAGATACCTGGTTGTGGTTGGAAAGAGCGGAGGCATGCAAACCCATTGTGTAGATTTATTTAGAACACGGTCTCTCAAGCGCGGCAGCGTGAAGGCGGGTGGACTTCAACTCCCAGAATTCCCCAGCCAGCCAAGCTGGCTGGGGAATTCTGGGAGTTGAAGCCCACCCGCCTTCACGCTGCCGAGCTTCAGAAACACTAATTTAGAATTTCAAAGCTGGCAATTTTTATTCTATCCGCTTCGTGCTCATTGATTTCTTCTGCTAAAATGCATTTCTGGGAGGGCCCCTGTGCCGTGCCAAAGATGTGCACTACAGGCAGAAATTCAACTGGGGAAGCACTTGCTCCTTCTGGCAGCGGGAGAGAGGGATGGAGGGGGGGGAGGGAAAAAGAAGCACTTTGATTTAATCAGACTCTTTTCCTCCTTTATATCTGAATAAATCTCAAGGGCAGAGCCCAAGCAGGCGTCCTGATGCCTTTCGTGTCCGTTCTGAGTAATGTCTCAAGGAAGTGAGCCAAGCTATAAAAAGTTCATAACACTTTCCCCCTCAAGTCAAGATAGAATCTTGGTGAATGTACGGATGAGGGATATTGTCTTCCTGTATTATCTTCCGCAGTGTACCGTATCATCCTCTTTTTCCCGGGGTGCTTTTATTTATTTATTTAATTTATTTATTTATTTATTTGACTTATATGCCGCCCTTCTCCCCAGACTCAGGGCGGCTTACAGCAAAATACAAGTACAAATATAATATAAATTAATTAAAATACAAATATACAGTATAAAAAAACCATATAACCACTCATACAACATACAATCCAATCAGAGGCCCCGGGGCAGAGCGCAGCTCACACACCCCAAACCTGTCTGCATAAATGAGTTTTTAAAAGTTTTCGGAAAGCTAGGAGGGAGGGAGCAGTACGAACCTCTGAGGGAAGTTGGTTCCAGAGGGCTGGGGCAGCAACAGAGAAGGCCCCGCCAGACGACATTGTCTAACAGACGGGACTCGTAGGAGGCCAACCCTATGAGCCCTGACCGGCCGCTGGGATTCATGGGGCAGAAGACGGTCCCGCAAGTATCCTGGCCCATTGCCATATAGGGCTTTATAGGTCATAACCAACACTTTGAATTGTGTTCGGAGACCAATTGGTAGCCAGTGCAGCTCACGGAGGGCTGGGGTGATATGAGCATGTCTTGGGAGACCCAAGATGGCTCGCGCGGCCGCATTCTGGACTACCTGCAGTCTCCGGACATTCTTCAAAGGTTGCCCCATGTAGAGAGCATTACAGTAGTCGAGTCTCGAGGTGACAAGGGCATGGGTGACTGTGAGGAGTGACTCCTGGTCCAAATAGGTCCGCAACTGACGCACCATTAAAATGTCCTCTTTTTTCCCCCGTTGCAACTCTGGGCTTTTTCGGTGGTCTCCTATCCAAAGTCTAACAAGAGGCAATCCTATCTGAGTTATTCAAAGCTGGCTAGCTACTGCCATCCACTTCAATTCTTGGAAATGCAGGAAGGTGTTTTCCCAGCCAGCCCTTATAATATTGGTAGGCTGGGTATTTATCCTGTTTTGTTTTGTGTTTTTTTAAAGGTTTTTAAATCAGATTTGTTATCTGATTTGGGATTTTTCCAACGAGCAGCAGAGAAATCCTTTTATCAAATAGGCAGTCGGGCCTTTTCTGCCTTCAACTTCAGAAGAATCAGCCATGTTTTGGGAAAGGAATTGAAAATATGATGATTATTATTTTTTAATTAGATAACACAGATACCCAAATGAAGTAATAGAGATTTTTTTCCCCCTTTCTAGCTGAGGATTTTCCAACAATACAAGTCCTCTAAGCCATACATGGGGATGCTCAACATCTTCCAAGATTTGGGGATTGTTTGTGCAATCCTAAAGAGCCCCCCTCTCTTTTCAGCTGATTTTGTGCGAAGACACAACAAACTGCAATTTCGATTGCTGGTGTGAGGTTGATGTGCAATTGATTCGGTGCAAAAAAAAAAAATCAACATGGAGACACTTTGCACTGGGTTGCAAAGCAGAGAAGCGTGTGTACGCGATCCCGGGCGCACGTATCGGTGTGCAAATGTGAGTCTGGGAAGCGATTGAAACTGAGCAACGTTCAGCAATACAATCGCACAGTGTGTAGGGCAATGCAGAATTAATGAAGTAAGGAATGGAGCAGATGAGCCATGAGCTAGGCAAATAGATTGGGCGTGTGTAATTTGTGTGCCTTTGAGCTGCTGATAGGGAATTAATGAGCCCGACGTGCGCAGAGCGATGGAGGAAGAAGACATTAATGTAACACGCATGCAGCTAAGTGCTTTTCTTGTCTCCCATCTACCTCAGAAGTGCGAGCACGTGCGTGCTTTTTTAAAAAAAAAAAATGGTTTATGCACAGCAAATGGGTGGTGCCATATAGAAAATCTGTGCCTTGCACACATCCAGCGGTGTCTGGTTCATCTTCTTTGGTGTATCCATCAATGGGAGTGTGTGCTTTCACAAATAAACACACACACTCGTAATCCGATTAGCAAAGGAACTTGGTTTTTTGGGGAATTGTGCCACGCACTGGATCCTAGACGCAGCAAGTGGGCGAGGTCCATCTAAGCTAAGACTAAGCCAGCGTTGCATGTGGTTGGAAATGCAGGTTTTTTTAAGCTGGCCCCAGTTAGATATTTTGCAAAGGCAGGTCATTTAGTGGTTAAGGGGACCTTACTGTCTATCCCGGGGACAATTTGGGAGGAAGGTGTGTTTTTAAAACGTATCCAGGTTACCACCAGATAACTTTCTTTTTCTGGGTTCATGGCAACTGAACTGAGCTTGTGTTTGCGGTAGGTTTTTCTGCAGCGTTGTGCCTATTTTGGGCCGTGGGATGTCAGGTTTTGCACTCAGGGAGTTCAGGAGTGAAGGAGGTTGTGTGAATTCAACTTCTTAACTTTTCTAGATTTCTTGCATCCCTTAAAGGTGACCAAAGATCTCTAGGCAATTTAGCATGTCTGTCTGTCTTTATCATCTATTTGCCTGCCTATCTATCTACAGTATCTATCCGTCCTTCTATCCATCCATCCACCCACCCACCCACCCATCCATATCTGTCTATTATCTACCTACCTACCTTCCTATCTATCTATCTATCTATCTATCTATCTATCTATCTATCTATCTATCTATCTATCCATCTATCTATCCTTCTATCTATCCTTCTATCCATCCATCCATCCACCCACCCACCCATCCATCCATATCTGTCTCTCATCTATCTATCTACCTACCTACCTACCTACCTTCCTATCTATCTATCTATCTATCTATCTATCTATCTATCTATCTATCTATCTATCTATCTATCTATCTATCTATCTATCTATCCTTCTATCTATCCACCCACCCACCCACCCATCCATATCTGTCTATTATCTACCTACCTACCTTCCTATCTATCTATCTATCTATCTATCTATCTATCTATCTATCTATCTATCTATCTATCTATCTATCTATCTATCTATCTATCTATCTATCTATCTATCTATCTATCTATCTATCTATCCTTCTATCCATGTCAGGTTTTGCACTCAGGGAGTTCAGGAGTGAAGGAGGTTGTGTGAATTCAACTTCTTAACTTTTCTAGATTTCTTGCATCCCTTAAAGGTGACCAAAGATCTCTAGGCAATTTAGCATGTCTGTCTGTCTTTATCATCTATT
>JARGCV010000481.1:22500-277500 GCA_034064705.1 Bothrops alternatus | reverse complement strand
GCCTCCCAATTCAGACCTCTTCAGCCAACGCCATGGAAGCAAACCACATGCTCTCTTTCTGAAAGGTAAATCCAATTGATAAGCCACAAATGATGGCTTGGAAAGGACATTAACTAGAGTTCACCTGACATTGAAACCTCAAAATGAAGCAAGTTAAGCCGTGATTTAAAAAGATGCTTGAACCTAGTCACCTGGATTTACTAAACTTATTTAAGTAAACCTGGCTTCCCCCCATTCACTTAGCTTGTCAAAAGCCGGCTTAAGAAGGTCACAGTTGATCCTGGGATGCTGCTGGTTGCCAAGCGCCCGAATTTTGATCACGTGACCATGGGGGAAGCTGTGATGGTCGTAAGTGCAAGGACTGGTTGCATTTCCTTTGTTCCAAGGCTATTGTGACTTTGAACGGTCACTAAACAAATGGCTGAAAACTGAGGACCCCTTTCCTATATTGCTTTTCTACACATTTCAGAAATTTCCTGTGTGTGAACGTGTGTGTGTGTGTGTGTGTGTGTGTGTGTGTGTCTAACAGTTTTACAAGTTCGCATGCTGCCCTGAAAGAGTGAAATATCTCCCCCCCAAAAAAGAAAAATAATCAAAAAGTGTCTGCTAGCACCTTTTCCGTCTTGCCAATTCTATATAAAAGGTAGGCGACACCTTCCGATTGTTTGGTTAGCCGAGATTAACACAGCTCGCCGCCTTCTAGGTCTCAAATGACAGTTTGGTTTTTCGTAGCCATGATAACCAACCAGGTTGGCCCTTCTTGCAGGAATTGGATATGTCTAGCGGCTAGCCTAATGAAGAGAAGGACGAAGGGTGACATGATAGCAGTGTTCCGATATCTCAGGGGCTGCCCCAAAGAAGAGGGAGTCAAGCTATTCTCCAAAAGCGCCTGAAGGCAGGACAAGAAGCAACGGGTGGAAACTAAGCAAGGAGAGAAGCAACCTGGGCATTTGCCCAGGTTCGCCTGGTTCACCAGTTGCGCCCTTATTTGGATCGGGAGTCTCTACTCACAGTCACACATGCCCTTGTCACCTCGAGGATCGACTACTGCAATGCTCTCTACATGGGGCTACCCTTGAAGAGTGTTCGGAGACTACAATTAGTACAAAATGCAGCTGCACGAGCGGTTGTGGGCCTGCCCCGTCGTGCCCACATTTCACCAACTCTCCGCATGCTGCATTGGCTGCCTATTGGTCTCCGAGCGCAATTCAAAGTGTTGGTTATTACCTATAAAGCCCTATATGGCTCTGGACCAGGATACTTACGGGACCGTCTTCTGCCACATACTTCCCTTCGACCGGTGAGAGCTCACATCTGGCGGGTCCTAGGGGGAGGGCCTTCTCTGTTGTGGCGCCCACCCTCTGGAACCAACTGCCCCTTGAAGTCCGCGTTTCCCCCACTCGCCCGGCCTTCCGGAAGAATTTGAAAACTTATCTATGCCGGCAGGCCTGGGGATGATTGTGATTGTGTCTGTATGATTAATGTGTTTGGGGGGTCTTTTACATGCTTTGTCGACTGGGTTTTTGGTTTTTAAATGCTATGATGTTGTTTTTTGTTCATGTTGTTAGCCGCTCCGAGTCCTTTGGAGAGGAGCGGCATAAAAATCCAATTAATAAATAATAAATAAATAAACCTAGAACTAAGGAGAAACTTCCTGACAGTTAGAACAATTAACCAGTGGAACCACCTGCCTCCAGAAACGGTGAATGCTCCAACACTGGAAGTTTTTAAAAAGAGACTGGATAGCCACTTATATGAAATAATAATAATAATAATAATAATAATAATAATAATAATAATAATAATAATAATAATAATAATAATAATAATAATAATAATAATAATAATAATGTTGGAAGGGACCTTGGAGGTCATCAAGTCCAACCCCCTGCTCAGGCAGCTAACCTAGAACAGATGACCCCAACCTTTGTCGGTTGGCAAACCAGAGGAAAAGGGAGGGGGAAGCATTTTAAAGGCGTGCATGTGTGCACGCACGGGGCTGCGACCATGCATGCACCGCAAACAGGGTGGGGCTAGCATGTGTGTGCGCCTTGCTTCTGCGCCCCGCAGTGTGACGGCAGCCATTTTTGTACCTTGCAGTGCGGCGGTGGCCCGGTTCGGCACCCCGCAGCAGCCGCAGCACTAGCACAGCCAGTGGGGTGTGCACGCACATGCTCACGCACTGGCCAGCCTGTCCTGTGGCCCAGTAATGGCCCACTGGTTAGGGATCCCTGGACGAGAAGACCTGCAAGGTCTCTGCCAGCTGTATTCTGATTGATTGATTGATTTTGATTGATTGATTGATTCCTTGGGAAAATAAGCCCAAACAGCATCTCTTGTGGAGCTCATAAACCTGTGTCCGCAGATCTTGGTCAGATGTGAGAATACAGATTATTTTATTTATTTATTAATTTAATTTCTATGCCGCCCTATTCCGGAGAACTCATTATGTATGTGAGATGTGAGAATACAGATTATGTATGTGAGAATACAGATGTGAGAATACACAATTAAGGCCAAAATTTATGCTGCTAAGACATTTGTCAAGTGAGTTTTGCCCCGTTTTACGGCCTCCCTTGCCACAGTTGTTAAGTGAATCACAGCAGTCGATAAGTTAGTAACCCGGTTGTTAAATGAATCTGGCTTCCCCTATTGGCTTTGCTTGTCAGAGGGTCGCAAAAGGGGACCACGTGAGCACGGGACGCTGCGACCGTCGTAAATACGAGTCCATTGCCAAGCGTCCAAACTTTGATCACGTGACCATTGGGGATGCTGCAACGGTCGTAAGTGTAAAAAATGGTCGTACGTCCCTTTTTTCGGTGCCGTTGTAACTTTGAACGGTCACTAAATGAACTGAGGTATGTCTAGGACTACCTATAGTCCAGGGGTAGGCCACCTTGGCTCTTTTATGACTCGTGGACTTCAACTCCCAGAATTCCTGAGCCAGCCATGCTGAGGGGAAAGGGAGAGGTTTCCAAGCTGAGCCAGGCTGGCTCAGGAATTCTGGGAGTTGAAGTCCACCAGTCATGAAGAGGCCAAAGTTTCCCTCATGCTGGCTCGGGAATTCTGGAAGTTTAAGTCCACGAGTCATGAAGGGGCCAAAGTTTCCCTCATGCTGGCTGAGGAATTCTGGGAGTTGGAGTCCATGAGCCATAAAAGCGCCAAGGTTGCCTACCCCTGACCTATACAGCCACCGTATTTTCTTGGCCAAAAAAATATATGAAAGCCAAACCTGAAAACAGGGCAAATTTGAAAGTGGTTCATAAAGACCAGAAAATATACGTAACTGTTTTAAGTTTATAATTGGGTTTTTCAAAGGGAAAATTCCGGATCACAGCTAAGACTGTTGAAAAACAAAAATGAAAGACATGCAGGTAATCCTCAACCTACAGCAATTCGTTTAGTGACTGAAGTTACCACGAGCACTGAGAAAGGTGACTTGTGACCATTTTTCACCCTTAACGACCGTCGCAGCGTCCCCGGGATCACGTGATCCAAATTTGGCCGCTTGGCAACTGACTCAGAGTTACGACGGTTGCCGGGTGCTCTTTTGCAACCTTCTGACAAGCAAAGTCACAAGGGGGAAGCCAGATTTGCTTAATGACCGTGTGGCTAACTGAACCACTGCTTGAGGAGGGGGTTGGACTAGATGACCTCCAAGGTCCCTTCCAACATCATCATCATCATCATTGTTGTTGTTGTTGTTGTTGTTACAGTGATTCACTCAGCAACTGTGCCAAAAAGGTCGTAAACTTCGGGCAAAATTCAGCTGTTTCATTTAGCAAGAGAAATTTGGGGCTCAACTGTCATAAGTTGGGGACTGTCTCTAGATCGAAAAGACGGGCTCGCCGGCTGGAGGGGTTGGGGGTCAGGGGCACTGTTTTGCAGTGGTTCACCTCCTACCTCACTGGTCGGTCGCAGTCGGTGTTGGAGGGGGTCAGAGGTCGACCCCTAGGTTCCTCCCTTGTGGGGTCCCTCAGGGATCGGTCCTCTCCCCTCTGCTGTTTAATATCTACATGAAACCGCTGGGTGAGATCATCCAACAACACGGGGTGAGATATCATCAGTATGCTGATGATACCCAGCTTTACATCTCCACCCCGTGTCATTTCAATGAAGCAGCGGAAGTGATGTGCCGATGTCTGGAGGCTGTTAGCGTTTGGATGGGTGCCAACAGGCTCAAACTCAACCCCGACAAGACGGAGTGGCTGTGGGTTTTGCCTCCCAAAGATAATTCAATCTATCCGCCCATCAACCTGGGGGGGGAGTTTTTGACCCCCTCGGAGAAGGTCCGCAACTTGGGTGTCCTCGATCCACAGCTAAATCTGGAACATCATCTTTCGGCTGTGGCGAGGAGGACATTTGCCCAGGTTCGCCTGGTGCACCAGCTGCGGCCCTATTTGGACCGGGAGTCTCTTCTCACAGTCACTCATGCCCTTATCACCTCGAGGCTCGACTACTGCAATGCTCTCTACATGGGGCTACCTTTGAAAAACGTTCAGAGACTTCAGGTAATGCAGAATGCAGGCGCGCGAGCAGTGTTGGGCCTGTCCAGAAATGCCCACATTTCGGCATCACTCCGTGAGCTGCATTGGCTGCCAATTGGTCTCCGAACCCAATTCAAAGTGTTGGTTATGACCTATAAAGCCCTACATGGCATCGGACCAGGTTACTTACGGGACCGTCTGCTGCCGCATGAAACCCAGCGACCGGTTAGGGCCCAGAGGGTCTGCCTTCTCCAGGTCCCGTCAGCCAGACAGTGTCTCCTGGCGGGGCCTAGGGGAAGAGCCTTCTCTGTTGCGGCCCCGGCCCTCTGGAATCAACTCCCCCCGGAGATCCGTATCGCCCCCACCCTCTCCGCCTTTCGCAAACTGCTCAAGACACATCTTTGCCGACAGGCCTGGGGCAGTTAACACCTTGCCCCTAGCTAGTGTATGTTTGTGTGTATGTTTGTTGGATGATTGGTTTTTTTTAAATTCAGGGGTTCTTTTATATATATATGTATTTTAATGTTAGATTTCTATTCATGCTGTGAGCCGCCCTGAGTTCCTGGAATAGGGCGGCATACAAATCCAATAAATGAAATGAAATGAATGAAATAAAGGATTGTCCTTTGAAAGGAGGGGCGTGCGTTCGTTTAAATGGAGCTCTGATAATTTTTTTCATCTCTTGCAAGTAATTCTTGTCTAGAACGCTTGGAAATCGGGTCCTTATTTGAGGGAGTTTGGAGGGGTGCAGATACGGGCTTCACCCCCATCTCGAACGTCTACCATCTTGTCTCCCATTGCCAAAAAGTATCTGGAACCTGGGTGACTTCGTGGAGAGCCCAGAATTGCTTGGGTGCCTCGCTTAATGACTGTTACGATGTAGGACTGTCCTTCTAGACTCAGTTGTGGTCCTTAAGTCAAGGATTAGCTGTAGTTTGGCATGGCTTCTTTTCCCTACAAAAGTTGGTGATCTCCTGGTGGTCTCCCATCCCCTCCAACCGAAGATGAAATCAGGCGGGTGGCACCGCCACCACCCTGAACCCTGATCTGGTAGCAAAGTCTCCTTCGCGGTCAACCTCCCTTCTTGTCTCTCCCTTTGGGCAGCTCCCGGTCAGCCATGATGTTGCCCCCGGTGTTGGCAGGGGCGGGACCTCGCCGTGGCAGTATGCCCCTGCCAATCAAACACCAGCTGGTGAGGGCCTCAGCAGTGGACGAGCTGGACTCTCCGCCGAGTTCCCCGGAGTTCAGCAGCCATGGCGGTGCCAGTCCGGCCGGTGGGCGAGGCCCATACAAAGTCATGCTGCTGGGCGAGAGCGGAGTGGGCAAGACGACGTTGGCCGCCATCTTCGGGGGCATGAAAGGAGTCACCCACCACGAAGAGGACCACATAGGTAAGGTGGACCGGAAGCCAGAGGGGTCCTGTTTTATTGAGAGACACCCTAAAATTTACTCTTTGCTTTGCTGGTTGGGAAGAACGAGGCACATGCAAGAACAGTAAATATTTTCTGGTTTGTTAAATGTGTCTATATCTATATCTATACATCTATATATCTATATATGTTTTCTGAGGTTTTCGCGGGTGTTTGTATGTAGGTCTTTGGTTCTTTGGGTTTTCTCCCACGTAGAATTTGAAGTGTCTTGGCGACGTTTCGACGAAGTCCCATTCGTCATCTTCAGGCTGGTGCTTTCAGCTTCGTGCTAGAATGGGACTTCGTCGAAACGTCGCCAAGACACTTCAAATTCTACGTGGGAGAAAACCCAAAGAACCAAAGACCTACATATCTATATATCTATATATCTATATATCTATATATCTATATATCTATATATCTATATATCTATATATCTATATATCTATATATCTATATATCTATATATATGTATATCATCGATATCGATATAGATCTATATAGATATATAGATATAAATATAGATATAGATATATATAATATGATTTGGTTAAGTGTTACAGTTAAAAACAGAAAGAAAAGAAAAAAGGAAGGAAGAAGAAGTAGAAAGTGCAGAGAAAAAAGTAAAATAGAAGGAAAAAGTAGAGAGGAAAGGGAAAAAAGAATAGATATGAAGGAACGACTTCCCCTTCCTCACAAGTCTAAACTATTTTAGTGACTTGTCACCTTCTCTTAAAATACAAAAAAGGATCTCTTCTTCCCATATCCTGTCTCTTGTCTATTAACAAATCCTGAAAGCCTCCCCTTTGATCCTGATTAGCAAAACTCCATTAACGGTTACCAGATAAAACAATATATCTATTTTAACCTTGATCAAATAAATCAACTATAGATTCCTTCCTTTTACTTCTAACAAACTTGATCTACAGCCCCTTCAAATAATGTGCTAAAACATGATTTCATTTTCTCTTTGTTCCTCCTCACAAAATCCTTCCTATATCCATATATTGGATGTGTGTGTATATACATACACACGCACGCACACACATATATACGCACACATGCATTTATACACATACATATAAATGTATGACCTACATACAAACACCCACGAAAACCTCAGAAAACAAATACATATAAATATACAAACACACACACACACACATATGTATACAATATATACACACACACATACACACACACAAACACTCAACCCCTGTCTATCTGAAGAACCCCTGTCTATCTGAAGAACTTCAAAAAGTCCCCCCCCCTCAGGCTGGTTTTTTTCTCCCCCTCACATAAATGCAAATTCCTTTTGAATTCCTACCTGTTAAAGCTACATGAAAGTTATGGGAATCTTCTTTTTTAGAAAGCAAGAAGGAAGGAAGGAAGGAAGGAAGGAAGGAAGGAAGGAAGGAAGGAAGGAAGGAAGGAAGGAAGGAAGGAAGGAAGGAAGGAAGGAACAAAAGGAAGGAACAAAAGGAAGGAACAAAAGGAAGGAAGGAAGGAACAAAAGGAAGGAAGGAAGGAAGGAAAGAAGGAAGAAAGAAAGAAAGAAAGAAAGAAAGAAAGAAAGAAAGAAAGAAAGAAAGAAAGAAAGAAAGAAAGAAAGAAAGAAAATATATCTCACCCCCAAGAGCCACTTCAGACTTTGGGGTTGAACTTTTTAATGCAATGTTGCTAATCTGGTATGGTGTCAAGGTGATGAGGTTCCAGAAATTTAAATTATGTAGGAAAGCACAGGTTTGTGTTTGTTTGTTTTTTGCATTACAGCAAAATTGCTCTGCTGTGTGTGAAGGGCTAAGCTTCATTAGACCAATTAAATGATTTTGCAGTGCTCCCAAACATAGTTTAATTTACCAAATTTCTCCCAAGGATGCTAGACAAAATGAAAAATAAACCCATCCCAGACCAGTCAAATACGGATAATTAAACTGAAGAAAAACTAAGGAGCTGTTTGGCATCTCCCATCGTTACTTAACGGACCATCGCTTTGGAAAAATTTGCACTCGTAATAAATGATAAAAAATCTCAGAATAGTTCTTTATTCTGCTAAATCAGGATCTACTCTGACCACCATCCACCCAGCAGTGAAAGCTCTTAAATTAATAAAGGAATAATATCCTGCAGATTGCTTCAGGCAGGATAAAGGTGGAGGGGGAAAAATAGGAATAACCAGATAGCTATTAATTATAATTTAATTTTAATTCAACGTCGATGCTAAATCCAGTAATTTCCTTTGTCGTATAGACCCAGCTGCTTTCCGGAATGTTGTGCTTTGCATATTGCTTTATTCTACTTTTTTTGCAACCATGGGTTGTTTGAAGCCAGCTTATCATGGGGTTTTGGCTTAGCTATAAAATATGTAAGAGGTTTCTGAACTGATAAGATTAATAGTTTATAGTCTGTTTAACCCTTTGGGGAATCTGCTGCCCTCACAGGGATGAAATAGATGGAGGACACATTTAATTCTCTTGTGATCTCCAAAATATATTTCTCCATGAAGTCTGTGTCAGTTGACTGGGAAGGGGAAGGGAGAGGAAAAGGGAAACGGAGAGAGGAAGGGGAAGAGGATGGGAAAGAGGAAGCAGAAGCAGAATTGAAGAAAAGCATAGGGGAAGGGGAAGTACCAATTAAGGAGAATCTTTGTAGCTCAGGATTGACATGAGGGAATAGAATAGAATAGAATAGAATAGAATAGAATAGAATAGAATAGAATAGAATAGAATAGAATAGAATAGAATAGAATAGAATAGAATAGAATAGAATAGAATAGAATTAAGGAATAGAATAGAATAGAATAGAATAGAATAGAATAGAATAGAATAGAATAGAATAGAATAGAATAGAATAGAAATACGGAATAGAAATACGGAATAGAAATAATAGAATAGAATAGAATAGAATAGAATAGAATAGAATAGAATAGAATAGAATAGAATAGAATAGAATAGAATAGAATAGAATAGGAAGGGACCTTGAAGGAAGCAGGAAAGGAATTGAAGAAGGGGAAAGAGGAAGAGGAAGCAGAAGGTGAATTGAAGGTAGAAAGGGGAAAGGGAAAGGGAAAGAGGAAGGGGAAGATGTAGAGGAAGGGGAAGAGGAAAGGAAAAGGAAAGGGAATGAAGAAGGAGAGAGGAAGGGAAATAAATCCCTTCACCTTTCCTCCAAAATAACAGAGTTGGAAGGGACTGCGAAGGTCATCTAGTCCAACCCCCTGCTCAGGCAGGAAACCCTATACCATTTCAGACACATGGCTGTCCAATCTCTTCTTAAAAACCTCCAATTTGGAGCATCCACACCTTCCAGAAGCAAGTAGTTCCACTGATTAATTGTTGTAATTAATTGTGGGAGAATTCCTATGGATTTCTCTCCTTGCTTGTCCCAAGGGGCCATAATTCAGAAGATTATTTTGCTCTCCTTTGCAAACCCAAGTTAATACACAATGGCAAGGGATTTCTTCTCTGAATCAGGGCCCCTGGAGCACCCCGAGCGTCTTCATTGCTAACACGGCCACTAGAAATATGGGGTCCTTTGTAGACTCTTAAAATCCCAGGGAAGGGATGTTAGTTTCAGAATCAATGCAGTTTTATTGCTTGCTTCTTTTTCCATCTTTCTTTTCTTATGCAAGATAATAGCCTGCCTATCAGGCAGAAACTGAAATCTCTGCATTATACTTTGATTTCTTGGGCTGCTTTGTCTGAAAACACTGTTTGATCAAATCATCAATAGAATAGAATAGAACAAAATAGAATAAATAGAGTAGAACAGAACAGAACAGAACAGAATAGAATAACAAAATATAGAATAGAGTAGAATAAAATAGAATAATAAAATACAGAATAAAATAATAAAATACAGAATAGAATAGAATAGAATAGAACAGAATAGAATAGAATAATAAAATACAGAATAGAGTAGAGTAGAATAGAACAGAACAGAATAAAATAAAATAAAATACAGAATACAGTAGAGTAGAGTAGAATAGAATAGAATAGAATAGAATAGAATAATCAAATACAGAACAGAGTAGAGTAGAGTAGAATAGAATAGAATAATAAAATACAGAATAGAGTAGAGTAGAATAGAATAGAATAGAATAATAAAATACAGAATAGAGTAGAGTAGAATAGAATAGAATAGAATAGAATAGAATAATAAAATACAGAATACAGTAGAGTAGAGTAGAGTAGAGTAGAATAGAATAGAATAATAAAATACAAAATACAGTAGAGTAGAATAGAATAGAATAGAATAGAATAGAATAGAATAGAATAGAATAGAATAGAATAGAATAGAATAGAATAGAATAGAATAATAAAATACAGAATACAGTAGAGTAGAATAGAATAGAATAGAATAATAAAATACAGAATACAGTAGAGTAGAATAGAATAGAATAGAATAGAATAGAATAGAATAGAATAGAATAGAATAGAATAGAATAGAATAGAATAGAATAGAATAGAATAGAATAGAATAGAATAGAATAGAGCTGGAAGGGACCTTGGAGGTCTTCTAGTCCAGCCCCCTGCTCAAGCAGGAGAACCTATACCATCTCAGATAAGTGACTGTCTACTCTGTTCTGAAAAAACTCCAGTGATGAAGCACTCAGAACTTCTGGTGGCAAGCTGTCCCACTGGTTAATTGTTCACACTGTCAGGAAGCTTCTCCTTAATTCCAGGTTGCTTTTCTCCTTGATCAGTCTCCAACCGTTGTTTCTTGTCCTGCCCTCAGGTGCTCAAGACCAAATTGTTCCCACCCACCATCTTTTTTAAAAAAAGACATCCCCCCGTCCGTAGAAATACAATTGTACTGATCAGATGTTCACTTCTTTTTTTTCTACCAGAAGATTCATACGAAAGAAGATTCTACGTAGATGATGAAGAAGTTACCTTAACATTGTACGACATCTGGGATCAGGTATGACTTCCCGCCTCCCTCTTTTCATCCGCCAGTAGAAGGATAAAATCCGAAAGGACAATCCAAAAGGGCAAAGATCCGAAGCTAATCAAAGCCTCTGATTTTTTTCCAGAAGGCAACGGGACTGTTTCTTTTTTCCTTGAGGAAGAAGAAGAAAAAGAGATTTCGCTTTTTACCCAAGAAGCTTCATCAGTTCTGGCAAGATGGGGATAATTTTTCTTCGCAATCATCTGGTCGTTAGTATTCTCCCTGAGAGTTCTTGAGACCACTTGGAGATTCAAAATCCTATTTCTTTGTAATCATCTGGTCGTTAGTATTCTCCCTGAGAATTCTTGAGACCACTTGGAGATTCAAAATCATATTTCTTTGTAATCATCTGGTCGTTAGTATTCTCCCAGAGAGTTCTTGAGGCCACTTGGAGATTCAAAATCCTATTTCTTTGTAATCATCTGGTCGTTAGTATTCTCCCTGAGAATTCTTGAGACCACTTGGAGATTCAAAATCGTATTTCTTTGTAATCATCTGGTCGTTAGTATTCTCCCAGAGAGTTCTTGAGGCCACTTGGAGATTCAAAATCATATTTCTTTGTAATCATCTGGTCCTTAGTATTCTCCCAGAGAGTTCTTGAGACCACTTGGAGATTCAAAATCGTATTTCTTTGTAATCATCTGGTCCTTAGTATTCTCCCAGAGAGTTCTTGAGGCCACTTGGAGATTCAAAATCTTATTTCTTTGCAACCATCTGGTCCCTAGTATTCTCCCTGAGAGTTCTTGAGACCACTTGGAGATTCAAAATCGTATTTCTTTGTAATCATCTGGTCCTTAGTATTCTCCCAGAGAGTTCTTGAGGCCACTTGGAGATTCAAAATCGTATTTCTTTGCAACCATCTGGTCCTTAGTATTCTCCTTGAGAGTTCTTGAGACCACTTGGAGATTCAAAATCGTATTTCTTTGTAATCATCTGGTCCTTAGTATTCTCCCAGAGAGTTCTTGAGGCCACTTGGAGATTCAAAATCATATTTCTTTGCAATCATCTGGTCGTTATTATTCTCCCAGAGAGTTCTTGAGGCCACTTGGAGATTCAAAATCTTATTTCTTTGCAACCATCTGGTCCCTAGTATTCTCCCTGAGAGTTCTTGAGACCACTTGGAGATTCAAAATCGTATTTCTTTGTAATCATCTGGTCCTTAGTATTCTCCCAGAGAGTTCTTGAGACCACTTGGAGATTCAAAATCGTATTTCTTTGTAATCATCTGGTCCTTAGCATTCTCCCAGAGAGTTCTTGAGGCCACTTGGAGATTCAAAATCGTATTTCTTTGCAATCATCTGGTCCTTAGTATTCTCCCAGAGAGTTCTTGAGACCACTTGGAGATTCAAAAATCGTATTTCTTTGCAATCATCTGGTCCTTAGTATTCTCCCAGAGAGTTCTTGAGACCACTTGGAGATTCAAAAATCGTATTTCTTTGCAATCATCTGGTCGTTAGTATTTACCTGAGAGTTCTTGAGGCCACTTGGCGGTTTAAAATCCTATTTCTTTGCCGTTCAGCTGTCTGCAAAGAAATATGTTCCTTCCAGCCCTTCTCCCACATCCTGTCAGAAATAATCTTTTCATACCCCCCCCCCTCCACCACCATCCTGCCAGAACCGATGACGCTTTTTGGAAACCTTTTCTTTTTTCCCCTCAAAACAGTCCAGTTGCCTTTAAAAAAAAACACCTTTGAGACAACTAAGACCTGGATGACTGAGAATCTCCACAGACATTAAGCCCTTCAAAGGTCACCTTCTTATACCCTGACGTTATATCCGACGTGGTGCGTTGCGGTTGCTTCAACCCACACGCAATGTCTGTGGAGTTTATGCACTGTTGATGTAATGTCTGACATGGGCCCAGATCTTATTTTCGGTAAACGGTCTGCCTGTGAACGCAACAAGCAGCATTTAATTTGAAACAGAAGGTTAGACTTTTGGTGAACTGGATCAGATTTGAAACCTTCCAATTAATCACAGAACGTAAAATAACAGTGGGAAGGGACCCTGGAGGTCTCCTAGTCCAACCCCCTGCTCAAGCAGGAAACCCTAGGGCACAGGTCTTCAAACTTGGCCCTTTTATGACTTGTGGACTTCTACTCCCAAAATTCCTCAGCCAGGTATGCTGGCTGATGGATTCTGGGAGTTGAAGTCCACAAGTCCTAAAAGGGCCATAATTCCCTCACGCTGGCTGAGGAATTCTGGGAGTTGAAGTCCACAAGTCCTCAAAGGATCATAGTTCCCTCACGCTGGCTGAGGAATTCTGGGAGTTGAAGTCCACAAGTCCTCAAAGGATCATAGTTCCCTCACGCTGGCTGAGGAATTCTGGGAGTTGAAGTCCACAAGTCATAAAAAGGGCCATAGTTCCCTCACGCTGGGTGAGGAATTCTGGGAGTTGAAGTCCACAAGTCATAAAAGGGTCATCGTTTCCTCACTCTGGCTGAGGAATTCTGGGAGTTGAAGTCCACAAGTCATAAAAGGGTCATCGTTTCCTCACTCTGGCTGAGGAATTCTGGGAGTTGAAGTCCACAAGTCATAAAAGGGTCATCGTTTCCTCACTCTGGCTGAGGAATTCTGGGAGTTGAAGTCCACAAGTCATAAAAGGGCCATAGTTCCCTCACGCTGGCTGAAGAATTCTGGGAGTTGAAGTCCACAAGTCATAAAAGGGCCATAGTTCCCTCACGCTGGCTGAGGAATTCCGGGAGTTGAAGTCCACAAGTCCTCAAAGGATCATAGTTCCCTCACGCTGGCTGAGGAATTCTGGGAGTTGAAGTCCACAAATCATAAAAGGGCCAAGTTTGAAGACCCCTGCCCTAGACCATATCTGACAAATGGTTGTCCAGTCTCTTTTCGAAAGCCTCCACAGATGGAGCACTCACAATTTCTGAAGTTGCAATTCAAAAGAATTTGCAATTCAATTACCTAATCAATTGCAATTCAGAAGTTGCCATTCCACTGACCTAATCGTGCAAGGTAATTAATAATAATAATAAAAAACCATTGATTTATCTTTAAGCAGAGGTAGGAACACATTTTAAGAGATATCTACATTTTACGCCTGCCAGGAAGCAGGTTTTCATCTAAAATGCCGATCTGCAAACTCGAGTGCTCTAAAAATACTTTCTTCTGGTCTTCAACAGCCTTCGTGTACAAATTGTCTTTTCAACTCAGTAAGTTGAAAGAATTCAAATTTGAGCATCTTCTCCTTTTTAACAAATAGTAGGTGGACCTGGATCAGATTTGCGTGGCTGAAGGAAAAAGTGATCTCAATGTCTTCATTAATGGCCCCCAATCAAATTAAAACACAGTAGAACACACACACACACACACACTGAAAAGCGAGCAAGAGGCACAATTTTTTTTCTTTAGCTGGTTGAAAATTGACACTCATTAGATTTGTATGGAATACAGGAGGATGTTGACAGTGCTTTAAGCTACCCAGCCTGAATTTCTGATTTCCATGTAAGCCCATTAAAGTTGCAGGCACAGGAATCAGGAATTCAGACATTCCGAGAAACTCTATTGAGCGAGTCATGTTTCTAGTCCTTAAGACTAAGTGATTCTGCGAACGACTCCTCGTGAATTTTTCAGAGAGTTTAGGGTGAGTGTTATTAAAGGGCATTGCTTATGGGTTAAGAGTTGCCTTTTAATTTTGAGTTCGCTTTCAGCCAGGAAGGAAAGTCATCTCTTCACTGAACATGGATTTAAGCAGCAAATGTGTCGGATTTTTTATTATTATTTGCACAAAGTTTAGTTTACTCAGCAGAGGGAAAAGATAACAAAAGAAGGCTGAATGGTTGTTAAGGAAAATGTGGGGAGTTAGGAATGTTTTCAGTAAATATTTTTTTAAAAAAAGGAATTCGACAAATAAGCAGCAAATTTAAAATGCTCCAGTTTTTGGCACAAGTTATACGGATGCCAGATTAATGCAAAAATGACCCACAATACAGAACCATCCAAGCGAAGGCAAACGAGCTGCTTTTTAAATTTAAACATTTAGTTGGAGACCTGGCAACAATTTCACAAAATCCCTCAAATGGGGGAAGGCAGTAAATGAACGTATGCAAATGAGACATCTGCTTGGAAACCATGCATGCAAATAGAGTACTATGGTACACAGATATATATGCAAATTGATATGCAAATGCAGCCCAGGCTCTCCAGGTAGAATGGCAGCCTTCTATGTTATGCAAATCTTTGCAAAAAAAAAATTGCATACAAGGGCATTTTTAAGAGGCCATTTAATTCCTATTTTCTGCCTCCCGAGGCAAATGCATTTGTCAGGGTGTCTTCGCAAATCCATTTAATTCTTCCATTGCTGCGACCCGGCTTTTCAAGCTTGGCTTATTCGAATTTTATTGTTTGATTTTCATTTTTTAAGGGGGAGGGGTTTTTAACCCTTTCAGGCAGGACAACATAATAAAATCACAATAGCCCCCCTCCCATTTATCCATCTGCATTCTGTTAGTTACAGACAAAACAGTCTTTTAAATATTTAGACAGGCGTTCATATAATGAGCTGTGCACAAGCACAGATTTTTTTCCCCATAGAAATATAATTTCCTCTTTAACTCTCAGCTACTCAAAAGGATGCTAATTTTTTTTTTCTAGAAAAACAGGGCACTTATTGTTGTTGTTGTTAGTTGCGAAGTCGTGTCCGATCCACCCCATGGACCACGTTCCTCCAGGCCTTCCTGTCCTCTACCATCTTCTGGAGTCCATTGAAGCTCACGCCTCCTGCTTCAGGGACTCCATCCAGCCACCTCCTTCTCCGTCGTCCCCTTCTTCTCTTGCCCTCCATCTTTCCCAGCGTCAGGCTCTTCTCCAATGAGTCCTTCCTTCTCATTTGGTGGCCAAAGTCCTTGAGTTTCAACTTCAGGATCTGGCCTTCTAAAGAGCAGTCGGGGTTGATCTCCTCCAGGACCGACCGGTTGGATCGCCTTGCAGTCCAGGGGACTCGCAGGAGTCTTCTCCAGCACCAGAGTCCAAAGGCCTCCATTCTTTGGCGCTCAGCCTTTCTTACGGTCCATCTTTCACAGCCATACGTTGCAACTGGGAAAACCACGGCCTTGACTGTACGTACTTTTGTTGGCAGGGTGACGTCTTTGCTTTTTAGTGTGCTGTCTAGATTTGCCATAGCTTTCCTCCCCAGGAGCAAGCGTCTTTTAATTTCTTGGCTGCAGTCCCCCTCTGCGGTGATCTTGGAGCCCAGGAAGATAAAATCTGTCACTACCTCCATTTCTTCCCCATCTATTTGCCAGGAGCTGAGAGGGCCGGATGCCATGATCTGGGTTTTCTTAATGTTGAGCTTCAAGCTAGTTTTTCCACTCTCCTTCTTCACCCACAGGAGAACCCGTGCCGTCTCAGACAGGTGAATGTCCAGTCTCTTCTTAAAAATCTCCAGTGATGGAGCGCCCACGATTTCTGGTGACAAGCTGTTCCATTGGTTGATTGTCCTCACTGTCAGGAAGTTTCTCCTTAATTCCAGGTTGCTTGTCTCTTTGATCAGTTTCCAACCATTGTTTCTCGTCCTTCCCTCTGGTGCTTTGGAGAATAATTTGACCCCCTCTTCTTTGTGGCAGCCCCTCAAATACTGGAACACTGCTATCATGTCTCCCCTATTTCTTATTTCTTTAGACTAGCCAAACCCAAGTCCCGCAGCCCTTCTTCATATGTTTTGGTCTCCAGGCCTTGGATCGTCTTAGTTGCTCTTCTCTGAATTTTTTCCAAACTCTCAACATCGTTTTCCTCCTCCTCCTCCTCCTCCTCCTCCTCCTCCTCCTCCTCCTCCTCCTCCTCCTCCTCCTCCTCCTCCTCCTCCTCCTCCTCCCCTTCCTCCTCCTCCTCCCAAAATTTCTTTTGCTAAGCAAGACAGATGCTAGGTCGCTTTTGCCCCACTTTACAATCTTTCTTGTCCAGGTCCTTAAGCGAATCAGGCAGTTGTTAAATCAGTATCACGGTTGTTAAGTGAATCTGGCTTCCCCCATTGACTTTGCTTGTCAGAACGTTGCAAAGGGGGGGCGGGTCACATGACCCCGGGACATTGCAACTGTCGTACCTATGAGTCGCTTGCTAAGCATCCGAAGTTTTGATCGTGTAACCATGGAGAGGCTGCGATGGTTGTCACTGTAAGAAAACAGTCATGGACGACTTTTTTTCAGGGCCATTGTAACTTTGAAGGGTCACTAAACCGACGGTCGTAAGTCGAGGACCACCTGTAACCCACAGCTTCCCAACTTTGATGTTGTCTTTCTCCACTCACCAGGGAGATTCTGGAGGGTGGATGCAGGAATCCTGTCTCCAGACGGGCGATGCTTTCCTGGTGGTCTTCTCGGTGACCGATCGGCGCAGCTTCACCAGGGTGCCCCCAACCCTCTTGCGCCTACGGGCCGGGAGCCCTCGGACTGATCCTCCCATCATCTTGGTGGGGAACAAGAGTGACCTGGCGCGTTCCCGGGAAGTCTCTCGAGAAGGTGAGTTACCCAACCTTTGCGGGTGAAGGTAGAGAGAGGTGGTGGGCATGAGACCTTGGCACCAATGATGCCTGCTCATCTTTAGCGAAGGGTGTGAAACCGGTGTCTGCATTTCCTGCATCGGATGAGGAGAGCACCTCTTCCTTCTCCTTCTCCTCTGCCTTCTCCTCTTTTCCTTCTCCTCCTCCTTTTCCTTTTCCTTCTCCTCTTCCTCCTCCTTCTCCTCCTCCTCCTCTTCTTCTTCCTCTTCCTTCTTCTCCTTTTCCTTCCTCCTCCTCCTCTCCTTTTCCTCCTCCTTCATCTCCCTCTTCCTCCTCCTCTTCCTTCTCCTTCTCCTTCTCCTCCTCCTCCTCCTCCTCCTCCTCCTCCTCTTCCTTTCCTTCTCCTCCTCCTCCTCTTCCTCCTTTTCCTTCTCCTTCTCCTCCTTCACCTTCTCCTCCTTCTTCTTTTCCTTCTCCTTCTCCTCCTCTTCCTCCTCCTCCTCCTCTTCCTTCTCCTTTTCCTTCTGTTTCTCCTTCTCCTCCTCCTCGTTCCGTCCACTTTTTATGGAGGCACGATTGAGAGTGTTTTTAACAAACTGCCTCTGACAGAAGGTCCATGCAGAGAGTGGTGAGGACAGACAAAACAAGTGTAGGAAGCTTGCTTCCCGTTAGTTAGGATACTGCTTATAAGCGCTTATATGCTCGGAGTACGAGGAAAGTCGCAAAATGGGGCAAAACTCAGTTAACAAACATCTGACTTGGCAGCAAAATGTTAGACTCCATTGTGGTTGCGAGTCAAGGACTCTGTGTATAGCCTTTGTCTTTTGTTCATTGCAGGTCTTTTGCGTAGCCTCTCTTCCACACTTTTCAGAGTCGTGAGATTGCAGATGGAGATAAACCCGACAACGATTTAAACCGGGGTTGTTGTTTTTTTAAAGATAACCTGGGCGGAATTGAATTCACAATCTTGGGGAGGGGAGGGGCGGCGGGATGGATCCAAAAACACCCGACACCATCCCAGATGGCTAAACCGCTCTCCTCCCTTTTCCTCTCTCCATCCTCCAGAAGGCCGCGGCTTGGCGGTGATGATGAACTGCAAACACATCGAGACCTCAGCGGCCTTGCACCACAACACCGAGGAGCTCTTCGAAGGCGTTGTGCGCCAGATCCGCCTCCGTCGTTGCCGAAGGGAGGGCGACTCCCTGAGCAAAGAGGGCGCCATCGGCCGGCGCGAAAGCCTCACCAAAAAAGCCAAGCGGTTCCTCTCCAACCTGGTCCCCCGCAACGGACGCTTCTTCAAGCAGAGGTCCAAATCCTGCAATGACCTTTCGGTGCTATGAGCACCTTCTCTCCGAGGAAAGACACAAAGACGCACCCTTGCTTCGCGCATCCCCGGGTAGCGTCCTCTGCTGCCACTACTACGTCGGAACAGGCCCGCCCTTCAGCATGTGGCAGGATGCTCCGCGGAGGCTCAGACCTCTCTGATCTGCTTTGATGCCTAACTTCTCGAGCTTCACTTTTTTCGCACAGCACCGAAATGTTGACGACGACCTTTGGGGGGAATTTTGATGAGGGTTTTGGGAAGGTGGAGGGTGGGGAGGTCCAGGTTTTGAAGACGGTCTCAGATTCTGAAATTGAGCCAAGATGGAAGAAACTGCTCACCTCCGAGCTCAGCTGTAAATCTCCTCCCCACATGAGAAAAACCGTTCCACCCTTGCCCTCCTAGAAGTTCTCCTCTTTGAACAAGGGGGTTAGACTAGATGACCTCCGTGGTCCCTTTCAACCCTATGATTCTATGTTCTATGACAGCGGTTCTCAACCTTTTCCGGGGCTCGACCCCAGCCCGCATCACGCAAAAAAAAAAATGGTGGGGCCGCACCGCGCATACGCGGCGCGACGGGGCACATTGCGCATGCGCAGCGCGACGGCCCGCATCGCGATAGGAAAAAAAATGGCCGACCAAAAAAAAATGGCCGACCAAAAAAAAAATGGCGGGCCTGCACCACGCATGCACGGCGCGACGGGGTGCATTGCGCATGCGTGGCACGACGGCCCGCATCGTGATAGGGAAAAAAATGGCCGACCCAAAAAAAATAAAAAGGCGGACTGCGGTGCTTGGCGACCCCCGTGAAATGGTCGTTCGACCCCAAATGGGGTCGCGACCCACAGGTTGATAACCGCTGTTCTATGAGATGATTCTTAGTGTGTGTGGGGTGGGTGATGGGGTGACGAAGGCAGGACCCCCCACCATAATGTTGTAAAAGTGTCACACGGGGCTAAATCTCTTGCTTAAAAGACTCAGGAGTTTTTCTTGATCTGCCTTCCTTCTCCTCTCTCGCAATTCTGCCTTCCTTTTAAAGGTGTTGTTTTTTTTTAAATAATAATAATTGTCAAGGCTCCAGCTAGGGGGAAAAAAAACAAAAAAAACCAACGCGCACCATCTGCGTGTACAAACGAACAAGGATCATTTTCGCCGTACAGCACTTGTCCCGTCCCAAAGGTTAAGAGAGCCGTTTTGTGGCGCCTCTTGTGCAGCCGCTCACTTCCGCGCAACGCTCTGGCTTCCACACAATTGCCAACCTCACCTCCACGAGGCCTTGCTCAAAGCCATGGACCACGCGGGCGTAAACCTTCCGCCCTTTCCTTCTGCGGGCGAGAACGGTCTCACCTTCGGCTGCTTGCCGAATTTATGGAAAAATCTTTTTTTTTTTCAGCTCTGAATTTCCACGTCACGCAAGAGAGAGCGCCTTGACAGGCACCGCCACGGGCCAGATTCAATTAGAGCATTGCTGCTTTGGCCACCACGTTTGCTTCCCCCACTGCTTCTCGTTTTCCTTTAAGCAAACGGTTTCACAACTTCGGTAGAGGAACGTTGCCATTTTCTAGGCCTGGTGCGCCAAGGGGCTATTTTTGCAGTGAGGGGGCTTTTCAGCGTCTTGTCCTTTTCAAGAACATCAAATTGTTGCGTCCTTCTCGTTCCAATTGCCAACGTTGAATGGCAAAAAAAAAAAGAAAGAAAAAAGAATCCTTATATTAATCCCGCTGTGCGTTCTCGATTTCTCCTTTCAGACGGCTGAGTGGAAGGCAGAGCACGTTCTCCTTTAGCTGATATCCTTTGACGATGGTAATGATTGAGGATAAGGATAATGTTTTAATTTTGATCGTGCCAGGCGTGTCAAGGAAGCACCCCGGATACGAAGCAGCTCTTAAAAAGGACTTTTAAATCTGTGTAGAGGATGTTGGTTCAGATTCTGAAAAGATTTGAGATGTTAAGGATGGATCCAGAATGGGTCCAAAAAAAAAAAAAAATGGAGAGAGAATGTCTGACCACAGCGGATTGTGTGTCCTTATTTTCAATTAAAGCCATTTTCTACTATTTTGTGCCATTCTTCTCAAAGGCCATTAAAGGCCGTTAAAGTGCCAGGAGGGAGGACATGGGAAGAGGTGAAGGGAACAAATGAGAGTAAGAATTACAGGTAAGTCCTCGACTTACGACCACAATTTTAGGTTACTAAGCAAGACATTTACAAAGTGAGTTTTGTCCCAGTTTTATGACCTTCCTTGCGACGATTGTTAAGTGAATCACTGCAGTTGTGAAGTTAGGAACACAGCGGTTCAGGAAATCTGGCTTCCCCATTGAGTTTGCGGGTCTGCAACCATCATAAATATGAACCAGTGGCCAAGTATCTGAATTTTGGACACGTGATCCTGGGGATGATGCAATGGTCGTCAGTGTGAAAAACGGTCATAAGTCGCTTTTTTCAGTGCTGTTGTAACTTCGATCACTAAGTCAATGGGTGTAAGTCGATAACTATCTGGAATAATGCAAGTCCCATGTCTATCATAACCAGGAAGCCCCTTGACTCGCCACCACCAAAAAAAGATCTTGAGAGTTTGGAAAAAATTCAGAGAAGAACAGCTAAGATGATCCAAGGCCTGGAGACTAAAACATAAGAACGGCTGCAGGACTTGGGTTCGGCTAGTCCACAGGTCGGCAACCTGCAGCTCCAGAGCCGCATATGGCTCTTTGAGCCTTCCCCTGTGGCTCCCAGCCTCCTCTGCCATTTGAAGAGAGAGATAAGACAGAGAGAGGCACTTGCGCTTCCCTGCTTCTCTCTCTGTCTCTCTCTCTCTCTCTCTCTGTTTGTGTGTGTGTGGGTGAGTGGACTCAGAGTGTTCTCCGACTAGCTGAAAAGCTTTTGGGGCAGGGCTCCTTCCTTTGCTGCATCTTTGCAGGAAGAAGGAAGGGCAGGAGAGAGCTAGCTAGCCCAGCTATGTTGACTCAGGAATTCTGGGAGTTGAAGTCCATGAGTCATAAAAGAGCCAAGGTTGCCTACCCCTGAGCTTGTTGGAGAACAGCTTGAAGCCAGCTTGCCAGGTGAGCAGAAGAATAATAATAATAATAATAATAATAATAATAATAATAATAATAATGATAAAGTTGGAAGGGACCTTGGAGGTCATCTAGTCCAACCCCCTGCTTCGGCAGGAAACCCTATACCATTTCAGACAAATGGCTGTCCAGTCTCTTCTTAAAAACTTCCAGTGTTGGTGCATTCACCGCAGGCAGGTTGTTCCACTGGTTAATTGTTCTAACTGTCAGGAAGTTTCTACTTAGTTCTAGGTTGCTTCTCTCCTTGCTTAGTTTCCACCCGTTGCTTCTTGTCCTGCCTTCAGGCACTTTGGAAAATAGCTTGACTCCCTCTTCTTTGGGGCAGCCCCTGAGAGATTGGAACACTGCTATCATGTCCCCCCTCGTCCTTCTCTTTGTTAAGATTGGAGAGAGGGAGAGAAAGGGGGGAAGAGAGAGAGAGGGAGGGAGGGAGGGAGGGAGGGAGAGAGGAAAGAGAGAGAGAGAGAAAAAGAGGTATAAAGGTAAAAAAAGGATGTATCTTCATTTTAGATATCAAAAAGGTTTTGTGGCTCCCAGTATTTTGTTTTCAGTGGGAAACGGGTCCAAGTGGCTCTTTGAATGTTTTGGGTTGCCTACCCCTGGGCTAGTCTAAAGAAAAAGAAGAAATAGGGGAGACAGGATAGCAGTGTTCCAGTATTTGAGGGACTGCCACTAAGAAGAGGGGATCAAACTATTCTCCAAAGCACCAGAGGGAAGGACGAGAAACAATGGGTGGAAACTGATGAAAGAGAGAAGCAACCTGGAATTAAGGAGAAACTTCCTGACAGTGAGGACAATCAACCAGGGGAACAGCTTGCCTCCAGAAATCGTGGGCGCTCCATCACTGGAGATTTTTAAGAAAAGGCTAGACAGTCACTTGTCTGAGATAGTATAGGTTCTCTTGCTTGAGCAGGGGGCTGGACTAGAAGACCTCCAAGGTCCCTTCTAGCTTCTATTCTATTCTATTCCTATTCCTATTCCTATTATTTCTTATTCTAGTCTAGTCTAGTCTAGTCTATCTAGTCTAGTCTAGTCTATCCTCTTCTCCACTTCTCTTCCCTTCCCTTCCCTTCCATCCCACTCCATTCTACCTCCAAAGTCCGTTCCAGCTTTTCTCTTCTCTTCTCTTCTCTTCTCTTCTCTTCTCTTCTCTTCTCTTCTCTTCTCTTCTCTTCTCTTCTCTTCTCTTCTCTTCTCTTCTCTTCTCTTCTCTTCTCCTCTCCTCTCCTCTCCTCTCCTCTCCTCTCCTCTCCTCTCCTCTCCTCTTCTCTTCTCCTCTCCTCTCCTCTCCTCTCCTGTTCCATATTTTCTATTCTGTTCTGTTTCTATCTCTATATCTCTATTATTTCTATTTCTATTCTAATGGTCATCAAGATTTCTGCAGCCCTCAGAGGACCAAAGTCAAAGGTTTCTACCCAACTCAAGAGAGAGAAGAGAGAGCGAAGGTGACGACCCGGGCAGTCAAGAAGGAACTTTTTAAAGATGCAAGCTGTGTCTCCCGAGATCAGCCAGGAGACAGGCTGATGGCTGAAGTTGTCATCGTTTTTCAGAAGATCTTCCCACGCCCGTTCTTGGAGAACAGCACCTGCAACAAAGAACATCAATCCCTTCCCACGCTTCTAACCCCCCAGGTTCTTCCTTCTCCTTACCTTCCCGTGTCTCTGGAGACATCCAGGACACCGTTACATCAAAGGTGTTTTTTCCAGGAGGCAACTGGACTTTCTGTTTTTCCTTCTAAGACAGCGGTTCTCAACCTTTTTCAGGCTGAGACCCTGACCTGCGCTGCGCATGCGCGGTGCGGCGCGACCCCGACCGACACCGTGCATGCGTGGCACGATGGCCCGCTTCGCGCATGTGCAGCGTGACGGCCCACACCACGTATGCGTGGCACGACGGGCCGAATCGCGTATGCGCAGCGCGTGCGCAACGGCCCGAATCACACATGCGCGGCGCGATGGGCTGAATCGCGCATGCGTGGCACGCGAATGACAGCCCAAATCGCACATGCGCAGCGCGATGGCCCGAATCGCGCATGCGTGGCATGACAGGCCGAATCGTGCCTGCGCGGCACGCACGCGACGGGCCGAAAAAAATGGCGGAGTGCGGCGTTTGGCGACCCCCGTGAAATGGTCGTTCGACCCCACAGGTTGAGAACCGCTGTTCTAAGACGTTTCGCTTCTCATCCCAGAAGGAAGGATTTATACTCCTTTGCAGTCATCTGGTCATTTGCATTCTTTTAGAGGATTGTTCAGGCCACTTGGAGGTTTATCTGTGTCCTCAGGATCCTCTGAGTGGTGCAAACGGGTGGAGCCTTCTTGGAACTGCTGAAAGGGCTGTGTGGTAGACTGGAGATGGATGATGTTGTATACTTCTCTCTGTTGAGAGAGGGCTGTCACCCATTTGCACTACTCAGCTGACCCTGAGGACACAGATAAACCTCCAGGTGACCTCAGCAACTCTCCAAAAGAAGGCAAATGACCAGCGGTCTGCAAGGAGTATATAAATCCTTCCACCCTCCAGTCAGAGCGGAAGAAGCTTCTGCGAGGAGACGCGAAACGTCTTCAACAAAAAAACAAGGAAGTCCAGTTGCCTCCCGAAAAAAAGCACCTTTGGGACAACTGAGGACACAGATAAATCTCCAGGTGGCCTCAACGACTCTCCAAAAGAAGGCAAATGACCAGCGGTCTGCAAGGAGTATAAATCCTTCCGTTGACCCACCCTCCAGTCAGAGCCAAAGAAGCTTCCGGGATGAGAAGCGAAACATCTTCAAAGGAAAAACAAGGAAGTCTAATGACCTCTTGAAAAAAGCATCTTTGGGGTCACCTTCCTGGGGTGTTTTCCTTCCGTGACTACTTCTCAAGTCTCCCCCCCCCTTTGTGGAGAATCACAATCTAGGCCAGAGAATGTGCCTCCCACTGATGTTCCTCCCCCCTCCCAGTCCTGGACTATAGTCCTACAATCAGCTGCATCAGATATGTCAAACACAAGGCCCGGGGGCCGGATGCGGCCCGCGAAGTGGTTTCATGCGACCCGCAAAGCCATCCTGGAAACTGTGAGGGAACAGCCTCCGCTGCCTTGGCCCTGGCCGAGGCCGGCCGGGAGGGAGCCAATGTACAATTTTGTGGTGGCCATCTTGGCACTTGCCCCGGTGGACCATGCCTTGGCACTTGCTCCGGTCCCACCCCCATCTGCCGGAGACCCTCAGATCTGTCCCACTCCTGCCCCGGCTTCCATAGGGACTCTTGACGTGCATTTATTTATTTGTTTGTTTGTTTGTTTGTTTGTTTGTTTGTTTGTTTGTTTAAACTTATATGCCGCCCTTCTCCTAGGACCCAAGGTGGCTCACAATAACAATACAAATAAAAACATAAACATAGAATCAATTTAAAATTACTAATTACAATGCTGTATAAAAACTAGATAAATTTATTACACTCATACAGCACACAATCACAGTCAAAGGCCCAGGGGCAGAGTGCAGCTCACACGCCCTAAGCCTGTCTGGCATAAATGCGTCAACAGTTTCCGGAAGGCTAGGAGGGAGGAAGCTGTACGAACCTCTGAGGGAAGCTGGTTCCAGAGGGCTGGGGCAGCAACGGAGAAGGCGCTTGTCCTAGGACCCGCCAGATGACATTGTCTAACAGACGGGACCCGTAGGAGGCCAACCCTATGTGCCCTAACCGGTCGCTGGGATTCATGAGGCAGAAGACGGTCCCGCAAGTATCCTGGTCCATTGCCATAAAGGGCTTTATAGGTCATAACCAACACTTTGAATTGTGTTCGGAGACCAATAGGTAGCCAGTGCAGCTCACAGAGAGCTGGAGTGATATGAGCATGTCTTGGGAGACCCAAGACAGCTCGCGCGGCCGCATTCTGGACTACCTGCAGTCTCTGGACATTCTTCAAAGGTTGCCCCATGTAGAGAGCATTACAGTAGTCGAATCTCGAGGTGACAAGGGCATGGGTGACTGTGAGGAGTGACTCCCGATCCAAATAGGGCCACAACTGGCACACCAGGCGAACCTGGGCGAATGCTCCCCTCGCCACAGCCGAAAAATGGTGTTCTAAGCTTAGCTGTGGATCGAGGAGGACACCCAAGTTGCGAACCCTCTCCGAGGGGGACAAAACTTCTCCCCCCAGGGTAATGGACGGACAGTTGTCATTGTCCTTGCGAGGCAGAGCCCATAGCCACTCCGTCTTGTCGGGATTGAGTCTGAGCCTGTTGGCACCCATCCAGACCTCAACAGCCTCCAGGCACCGGTTCATCACTTCCACTGCTTCGCTGTAATGACGCGGGGTAGAGATATAAAGCTGGGTATCATCAGCATATTGATGATAACTCACCCCGTGTCGACGGATGATCTCACCCAACGGCTTCATGTAGATGTTACAAAGCAGAGGTGAGAGAACAGCATGATGTAGAACTGGCCGCGCCCACCCAGTAGGCCACACCTACTCCCTCCACGCCCACCCAGTAGGCTGCACCCACCCACTCTGGCCAGACCCCTCACCCGCCCCAGGGCAGCCGCAATGCTGATGCGGCCCTCAGTGAAATTGAGTTTGACACCCCTGACCGACATGATTCATATACAGGTAGTCCTTGACACAACATGGGGACATAGCTATATCTATAGGATTGGGGCTGGTCAGGCTGCATATTGTAATCGGAGTAACAGGATACGGTCTCAAACTCAAAAAAGGCCCACCTTCGTCTTTCATCCCTTCTCTTATGACTTTTAACGCCGGAGCTTGCTTTTTTTTTTCCTCTGCCCTCCTCATCTCCTTATCCTTTAATGCAACGGTTCTCAACCTTTTTCAGGCTGAGACCCCACTTGCGCCGCCCATGCGCGGCGCGACCCCGACCCGTGCCGTGCATGCGCGGCGCGACGGGCCGATCCACGCACACACGCGCGACGGGCCGATCCGTGCATGCGCGGCACGTGCGCGACGGGCCGATCCGCGCAGGCGCGGTGCGACGGCCCGATCTGCGCATGCGCGACGCACGCGCGATGGCCCGAATCACACATGCACGGCGCGACGGGCCGATCCACGCACACACGCGCGACGGGCCAATCCGTGCATGCGCGGCACGTGCGCGACGGGCCGATCCGCGCAGGCGCGGTGCGACGGGCCGATCTGCGCATGCGCGACGCACGCGCGATGGCCCGAATCACGCATGCGCGGCGCAACGGGCCGATCCACGCACACACGCGCGACGGGCTGATCCGCGCATGCGGGGTGTGCGCGCGATGGCCCGAATCACGCATGCGTGGCGCGACGGCCCGATCTGCGCATGCACGATGCGTGCGCGACGGCCCGCGTCGCGCATGCGCGGCGCGACAGGCCGAACGGGGAAAAAAATGGCGGACCAAGGAAAAAAAATGGCCAACCCCCCCAAAAAATGGCAGGCCCGCATCGCGCATGCGCGGCGCAACGGCCCACATTGCACATGCACAGCGCAACGGCCCGCATCGTGCATGCGCGGCGCAACAGCCCGCATCGCAAAGGGGAAAAAATGGCTGACCAAAAAAAAATGGCGGACTGCGGTGTTTGGCGACCCCCATGAAATGGTCGTTCGACCCCAAATGGGGTCGCGACCCACAGATTGAGAACCGCTGCTTTAATGTAATCCAGCGCTATCTCGTTCTTTCTGAGTGATCCTCAGAATCTTTGCAGCTGGAGAACGGGATGGGCATGCTTTAAATACATTCTACAGGCTTGTGAGATAAAAGAGTTGTTGTTTTTTTCCCCCAGAAGTGATTGATTTGCCGTTGCCTCCATTTTAGGGCCGAGAGAAAGTGGCTGGCCCAAGGTTGATCAAGGCAGGACTAAAACTCATACATTCCTAATTTGTGTGTGTGTGGGGGGGGAATTTCTGAGGCCTTCCCTGATCAACCAATCTGACCCTGATCCGGAAGACGTCTCCCTCCCCCAAATCATCAAAGCATGCAGCTGGAAGGGACCTCGGAGGTCATCTAGTCCAACCCCCCTGGCCAAGTCAAGGAATCGGTTCAGGACTGGGGGGCAATACTGCATCCAGTTTTAGTCGCCACAATGTTAAAAAAAAAAAAGATGTTGAGACTCTAGAAAGAACGTCGAGAAAAGCAACAAAAACGGTTAGGGGACCGGGGGCTAAAACAATAGGAAGAACGGCTGCGAGAATTGGGTATATCTAACTTTAAAGAAAAGAAGGACGAGGGGGGTGGTGGACGTGATAGCAGTCTTCCAATTATCTGAGGGGCTGCCTAAAAAAGATGGGGGTCAACTTATTGTCCAAAGCACCCAAGGGCAGGACAAGAAGCAAGGGATGGAAACCAATCCAGGAGAGAACCAACTTAGTGGAACTGAAGAGAGGCATTTTTCTGACAATTAGAAGAATTAATCAGTGGAACAGCTTGCCATTTGTCCCATACGGTATAGGGTTTCCTGCCTGAGCAGGGGGTTGGACTAGACGACCTCCGAGGTCCCTTTCCACCCTGTCACTCTGTTCTTCTTTTTCAAGTTATCCCTATGGAAGTAAGTGAACAAACGGGATGGGTGGGTGGGGGGATGAGATTTAGAGAGATGGATGCTCGGTTTGATTGACTGCTGCAGAGCTGCCTGTTCTTTCATGCTCCCCAAAGTCAAACGTCTCCCCTTCCTGCCTCCACTTCCCCCCCCCGCCACTGTCGTCCCCCCCCCGCTACCCTCCTCCATCAAGCTTCCCAGGGCTCACGACTCCCGAAAATGAACGAGTTTGCCAAGGGGGAAGGGGACAAGGCATGAGATACCCATCGCTTTGCCATGGAAACGTCCTTGTGGTCCCTGCTTGGGGAGTTGCCACGGAGACAGGATGTTTCCCGTTGCTGTGGCAACCAACTTCTGCCTCTTAGCGACCAGCCAAGCCGCAAAGGTGCCCAGCATTCAGCCTTGGGGAGCAGGGATCAGGGAGGAGGGAGGGGAGGTAAGAGAAAGGAACGGGGAGGAGAGAAAGGAACAAAGGGGGGGTGTTTAAAGCAAAGTGGAGCCTCGGTTTCTAGTCCCCAAGATGGAGAGGTTCCCCCCCCACACACACACACAAGACTGGGCAAAGTGAGGGAGCTGAATTGTCAATGGTCTGCATGTCTAGTTTGGAGAGAAAAAGGACGTGTGTGTGTGTGTGTGTGTGTGTGTGTGTGTGTGTGTGACATGATGGCGGTCTTCCAATATTTGAAGGGCTGCCCCCCCAAAAAGAGGGGGGGCCCTGGGGAAACTGAATTGTCACTGGCCTGCATCCAGAGCCATCCAAACCCCGCCCCCGCCCCCCAAGAGCAGGCAAGACAGAGAAAGAAAGAGATACTAGGTAACAATGACACACAATCCTTCCAAAATCAATTTTGTCTGCCAGCAAAACCAGACTCAAATATGCTAAAACGTACAAAGAACGGTTGCGGGAATTGGGTGTGTCTAGTCTAGAGAAAAGAAAGCCTTAGGGGGTGATACGATAGCAGCATTCCAATATTTGGGGGTGCTGCCCCAAGGAAGGTATGTGTGTGTGTGTGTCAACCTGCTTTTTCAAAGCACCTAAAGGCAGGATGAGAAACAAAAATTTCTCCGAGAGTGAGAACAATTAACCAGTGGGACAGCTTGCCACCAGAAGTTGTGGCTGCTCCAACACCGGGATATTTTTAAGAAGAAATTGGACAGCTGTTTGTCTGGAATGGTATAGGGCAGCGGTTCTCAACCTATGGGTCGCGACCCCATTTGGGGTCGAACGACCGTTTCGCGGGGGTCGCCGGACACCGTGGTCCGCCATTTTGTTTGTCCGCCATTTTTTTGTCGCGCGCGCGCCACGCATGCGCGGCTCGGGCCGTCGTGCGCCGCGCATGCGCGGATCGGCCCGTCGCGGTCCGCCATTTTGTTTTTTTGTTTGTTTGTTTTTCATCGTGCACATGCGCGGATCGGCCCGTCGCGCTCCGCCATTTTGTTTTGTTTTTTTGTTTGTTTTTCGTCGCGCACATGCACGGATCGGCCCGTCGCGGTCCGCCATTTTGTTTTGTTTGTTTGTTTGTTTGTTTTTCGTCGCACGCATGCGCGGATCGGCTCGTCGTGGTCCGCCATTTTGGTTTTTTTTTTGTCGCGCGCGCACCACGCATGCGTGGATCGGCCCGTCGCGCGCGCATGCGCGGATCGGCCCGTCGCATGTGCGCGCGCGCATGCGGGTCGGGGTCACGCCGCGCATGGGCGGCGCAAGTGGGGTCTCAACCTGAAAAAGGTTGAGAACCACTGGTATAGGGTTTCCTGCGGAGCAGGGGGTTGGACTAGATGACCTCCAAGGTCCCTCCCAGCTCTGTTATTCTGGGTCATCAAATCCACTGCTTTTTTGTGTGTCTCAGCGACGCTTTATGGCATCTATGGCACCAACTGTGGAATCAGGAACGTGGCCGCCTCCAGGGCGATGGGACCAGAAAGAACATCGGTGGCTAGTCCTCTATTTATAACCGTTTGTTTAGCAACCGTTCCAAATGACACCAGCACTGTGCAGTGATTTATGACGGGAGCTTTTGGGCCTAGTGTGGTTGTGTGATCAAAATCTGTGACCTTCCCAGCCGATTTCCGAAAGCAAAGTTAGCGGGGGAAGGTGGATTCGCTTAACGCCCGTGCGATTCACTTAGCGACTCCAATGATTTCCTTCACATAAAATCATAAAACCACCCACAACTCATCCACCGTAATAACTGCCTTGCTTAAGGGAACAAAATTCTAGTCCCAGCTGTCTCTGGAGATTCTCAACTGTAGTCTTTTTCTCTCTCTCCTGATCTCTATATAGAATAGAATAGAATAGAATAGAATAGAATAGAATAGAATAGAATAGAATAGAATAGAATAAAATAGAATAGAATAGAATAGAATAGAATAGAATAGAATAGAATAGAATAGAAGGGACCTTGGAGGTCTTCTAGTCCAGCCTCCTGCTCAAGCAGGAGAACCTATACCATCTCAGACAAGTGGACTGTCTAGTCTCTTCTTAAAAATCTCCAGTGATGAAGCACCCACAGGTTCTGGTGGCCAGCTGTTCCACTGGTTGATTGTCCTCACTGTTAAGAAATTTCTCCTTAATTCCAGGTTGCTTCTCTCTTTGATCAGTTTCCACCCATTGTTTCTCGTCCTGCCCTCTGGTGCTTTGGAGAACAATGTGACCCCCTCTTCTTTGTGGCAGCCCCTCAAATACTGGAACGCTGCAATCATGTCTCCCCTATTTCTTCTTTTCTCTAGACTAGAAAAAAAACCCAAGTCCCACAGCCGTTCTTCGTATGTTTTGGTCTCCAGGCCTTGGATCATCTTAATTGCTCTTCTCTGAATTTTTTCCAAACTCTCAACATCTTTTTTTTGTGATGTGGGGACCAAAATTGGCTGCAGTATTCCAGGTGTGGTCTCACCAGCGGTTTTATACAGCGGTACTAATAGCTCGCATGATCTGGACTCTAGGCCTCTGTTTATACAACCCAGGATTACATTATCTTTTTTGGCTGCCGTTATGTCAAGAACTCCCTGTGTGAATTTCACAGTTGCTTCTGCTCATGGAGAGTTGGGGGCGAAAGGGAAAGAGACCCCCCCCAGCTGAGGGTGGGGAAAGAACGTTTTCCCCGTGGAAAGCGTTCCATGGGGAAGGGGGAAACAATAAGGCGCGGCCGGAGACAGCACAACTCAAAAGCAAACAAGGCAGGTGGGAAAGTGGGGATTAAAGCAGCCCAACCTGTCTCCGGGATGCCCATTTGGGGGTTCACTCATTGCCGAATTTCTCTGGCTCCCTGGCGAGCTGAAAGGCTGAGCCGCACCGATGCGGCTCATGGGGCAACAAGGATAAAATGAAGTCAGAGAATTAAGTGGGTTGGGAGCTACATTAAATCCCACAGCCCAGAAAAGAAGCCCACTTGATTAATACTTTGTTCCTGGCCTTCAATCAGAATAGAGCAGGAAGGGTCCTTGAAGGTCTTCTAGTCCAACCTCCTGCTTGAGCAGGAGATCCTGGACCAGGGGTAGGCCACCTTGGCTCTTTTATAACTGGTGGACTTCAACTCCCAGAATTCCTGAGCCGGCATGAGGGAAACTTTGGCCCCTTCATGACTCGTGGACTTCAACTCCCAGGATTCCTGAGCCAGCATGAGGGAAACTTTGGCCCCTTCATGACTCGTGGACTTCAATTCCCAGAATTACTGAGCCGGCATGAGGGAAACTTTGGCCCCTTCATGACTCGTGGACTTCAATTCCCAGAATTCCTGAGCCGGCATGAGGGAAACTTTGGCCCCTTCATGACTCGTGGACTTCAATTCCCAGAATTCCTGAGCCGGCATGAGGGAAACTTTGGCCCCTTCATGACTCGTGGACTTCAACTCCCAGAATTCCTGAGCCGGCATGAGGGAAACTTTGGCCCCTTCATGACTCGTGGACTTCAATTCCCAGAATTCCTGAGCCAGCATGAGGGAAACTTTGGCCCCTTCATGACTCATGGATTTCAACTCCCAGAATTCCTGAGTCGGCATGAGGGAAACTTTGGCCCCTTCATGACTCGTGGACTTCAATTCCCAGAATTCCTGAGCCAGCATGAGGGAAACTTTGGCCCCTTCATGACTCATGGATTTCAACTCCCAGAATTCCTGAGCCAGCATGAGGGAAACTTTGGCCCCTTCATGACTCATGGATTTCAACTCCCAGAATTCCTGAGTCGGCATGAGGGAAACTTTGGCCCCTTCATGACTCGTGGACTTCAACTCCCAGAATTCCTGAGCCAGCCATGCTGAGGGGAAAGGGAGAGGTTTCCAAGCTGAGCCAGACTGGCTCAGGAATTCTGGGAGTTGAAGTCCACGAGTCATAAAAGAGCCAAGGATGCCTACCCCTGGCCTATCTCATTTCAGACAAGCCGCTGCCCAGTCTCTTCTTAAAAACCTCCAATGATGGAGCAGTCACAACTTCTGATGGCAAGTTGTTCCACTGGTTAATTGTTCTGTCAGGAAGTTTCTCCTTAGTTCCAGATTGCTTCTCTCCTTGGTTAGTTTCCATCCATTGTTTCTTGTCCTGCCTTCAGGGGCTTTGGAGAATAAGTTGACCCCCTCTTCTTTGTGGCAGCCCCTCAAATACTGGAATACTGTTATCATGTCGTCCCCCCCCCGTCCTTCTTTTCTCTAGAGTAGTCAAACCCAAATCCAGCAACCGTTCTTCACATTTTAGTCTCCGGGCCTTTGACCATCTTAGTTGCTCTTCCTTGTCTTAAAAGGAGCAATTTTTTCCCTTTAATCTCCCCTACGGAGAAACATTTTAACTATTTTGCATATCTGAAATCAAACATACTTTGGAGAGTGGGGAGAAAGGAAGAAAGAGGGAAGGAAGGATGCATTAAAACAATACACCTTTTAATAAAATAAATGAACTTGATTAAATAAGGTTTAAACAAAGAGCAGGGAGGCAAGCAACGCTGTGGGTCCTGTCCCCTAAAGAGATACGTCTGGCAGGACTCAGGAGGGCCTTCTCCGTGGGGGCTCCCTCTCTTTGGAAGGTCATCCCTTGAGGAATTAGATGGGCCCCCACTTGGACCCTCTTTCGTAAGGCCCTGAAGGAACTCGGGATGGGATGGAGCCCATCAATTGGCTATTTGATATTTGATTGTGTGTTGTCGCCAGTGAGGTGGTTTCCCCCACCTACCGTATGTATTTTATTGTTTGTAGGCTTCCTAGAGTTGCTGTGAGCAAATAGGCAGCTATATTTAATTTTCTAAAAAAGATTAGATAGGCAGACAGATGATAGATAAGACAGGTAAGACAGACAGATGATATAAATAGATGATACATAGGATGGATAGACAGAACAGATAGGCAGATAGATAAGACAGGCAGACAGATGATATAGATACATGATAGACGATAGATAGGATAGATAAGACAGACAGATGAGAGATAAGACAGACAGATGAAACATAGGATGGATAGACAGAACAGATAGGCAGATAAGACAGACAGATGATATAGATAGATAGACGATAGATAGGATAGATAAGACAGACAGATGAGAGATAAGACAGACAGATGAGAGATAAATAGATGATAGAATGGATAGACACACAGACAGATAGGACACATAGGCAGACGATAGATAGGACAGACAGGCAGATGATAAGACATAAATAGATGATAGGATAGATAAGTCAGAAGATATAGACGATAGATAAGACAGAGACAGATGATAGGATAGATATAGATAAGACATGATAGAGATAGATAGGATGGATAGACAGATAGGCAGACAATAGATAGGACAGACAGGCAGACAGATGATAGAGATAAATAGATAGGATAGAGAAGACAGATGCTAGAGATAAATAGATGATAGGATGGATAGACAGGACAGACAGATGCTAGAGATAGATTATAAACTATAGATAGGAGAGATAAGACAGGCAGACAATAGATAAGACAGACAGAAGATAGAGATAAATAGATAGGATAAGATAGGTAAGACAGACAGATGATTGATGATAAAGACAGATATATATAGACCAGCGGTTCTCAACCTTTTTCAGGCTGCGACCCCGACCTGCGCCGCGCGTGCGCAGTGCGACGGCCCGCATTGCGCACGCGCAGTGCTACCCCGCGAATGCGCGGTGCTGCCCCCTGCGCTGGCCGAGGGGAAAAGGGGGGGGAAATAGCGGACTGCGTTGTTTGGCGACCCCGTGAAATGGTCGTTTGACCCCAAAAGGGGTCGCGACCCACAGGTTGAGAACCGCTGATATAAACAGACAAGACAGAGATTGATTTTGAAAACACTGATCAAAGTAAGGAACTACAGACTCCTTTCCTTTCTTGCTTGGACTCCATGATGTTGAGAAAAACCCCTCCCTCCCCAAATATTTTACCCTCATCCTAAAGGCTTTTTCCTCTCTTTTCAGGAGAAACTCTTCCCAACTCCTTGAAAGGGAAAAAGAAAAGAGCAGTCGTAGGCACGGTTCCGTTTGGTGACTTTTATTATTCGTTTATAAGCAAAAGAAGAAAAAGAAGAAAAAAAAAGAAAATCGAAAAGAGATAAAAAAAAAACAAAACCAAAATACACCTTTGAAAATCTGGAAAGGACGGGATGGGGTGGGGGTTCCTCTGAAGGATTCCGAGGACGGGGGAGGGGGGCTGCAGCCAGAAAAACGGGGGAGACACCAAGAAGGGGAGACGAGTGTCGAGAAAAAAGGGAGGAAAAACACCCAAACATCCCCACGGGGGTTATGCAGCCTCTTTACAGATTGAGGAAAAGGGGGAGGGTGGGAGAGAGAGAAACGGGGAAGAGATATACACCGTGTGGGCCTCCCACCCACACGCCAGTCTGCGCGCCTCTCCGGTCTATGTACAATGTGCGCACGCACACAGACAGATCCCGTCTCGGCCGCCAGGGCTAGCCAAAGCCATCCAGCCAAGCCTCACAGCCTGATCCGAGAGCAGGAGAAAGAGAGAGACAGACAGAGAGAGAGAGAAAGAGAGAAAGAAAGGGGGGGGGAGGAAGGAGCCAAGGTCTTCCTGCCCCCCCAAAAGCCCAAGAGGCTTAGTTGGAGAGCAAGAGAAGCTGCAATTCCAATTATTGGGGGGGGGGCGGAGCTCCCTCCGGTCTCGGTGAAGCTTCCCCCCAGGGAGATAACGCACCCTCCAATTACAGTTTGAGGAGGAGGGGGGGAGAGAGAAGGGGGGGTTCTCGCTTGGCGGGAGGGAAATTCGGAATAAAATCAAAAGTTCGTGTTAAGAAGGGTTTCTTCCCCCCCCGCTCCCCAAAGAGAAGGAGCCGATCTTCTTTCAAAGTCCGTCCCCCAGCTTTGGAATCCAATTGGGGGGGCTGGTTGTCCAGATGAGGCTGTTAACGGTGTGGAGATGATTATTCCCCCCCCCTTTTTTTCCGAGCTCCGTGGGAGAGGAAGGGCAAGAAATGGGGGGGGAGAGAGACTGGGTGGGCCTTACCTGCAAAACAAGGGAAAATAAGAGAGATTAGCAACCTTCCTCTCCACCCGGCCTTGTTTTCATCCCTCGCCAAGGTCCTTCTCCGTTTCCTTTTTATGCCTCGTCCTTACCACTTGAGCCTTCTTTTTATGCCTCATCCCCGCCACTTGAGCCTTCTTTTTATGCCTCGTCCCCGCCACTTGAGCCTTCTTTTTATGCCTCGTCCCTGCCACTTGAGCCTTCTTTTTATGCCTCATCCTCACCACTTGAGCCTTCTTTTTATGTCTCAGCCTCACCACTTGAGCAGGGAGGAACGTGGACTGGAAGACCTCGGAGGTCCCTTCCAGTCCGATCTCACGTAAAAACAGGGCAGAGGGTGGAAAAGTAAGGATGGGATGGAGAACCGAGCGCCGGGAGGGAAGTTACAGGGCCGAGGCGCAAATCCGGGCACTGGAGAATCTGCAAGGCGAGAGTCACTCAGGCCACTCCTGGGGCAAGCCAGTGGGATATACCGGTTGCCCCCGAACTTACGACGCTTCATTTAGCGACCAAAGTGACAACGGCCCCCCAAAAAGGGACTTAATCTAGCACTGATGATATTACCTAGTTGGGTCATGAAACGTCTGCAAGAAAACAAGCAAGCTCAGAGAGCACCAAGGACCCCACAGACCACCTCCTCCTCCTCCTTTCTCCATAAATCTCACTCCCTTCTAGCACTGATGTTACCTAGTTGGGTCATGAAACGTCTGCAAGCTTGGAGAGCCCCCACCACTATCACCCTCCTCCCTTCTACCACTGATAATGTTATCTACCGTAGTTGGGCCATGAAATGTCTAAAAGGAAGCAATCACGTTTAAGAGAGCCGCAAGGACCTCCCAGTCCCATCCCTCCTCCTCCTCCTCTTCCTCTACTCCACAAAGCCCACTCCCTGCTAGCACTGATGATGTTACCTAGTTGGGTCATGAAACGTCTGCCAGAAAGCAACCAAGTTTGGAAGCACCAAGTCGTCCTATCACCTCTGAATTCTCCTCCTCCTCCTTCCTCCACTTTGCAAACTCCCTACCACCACTGATGTCAGCTAGCTGGGTCATGAAACATTGAGAACCAAGATCAGAGAGCACCCCCCAGTCCTCCTCCTGCAAACCCCACTCCCTGCTAGCACTGATGATGTTACCTAGCTGGGTCATGAAACGTCTGCAAGAAAGCCACCAAGTTCAGAGAACACTGAGGATCCCACAGTCGTCCTCCTCCTCCTTTCCACCTACTTCTCCACCACCACCTTTTGTTCCTCCTCCTCCTCTACGCCACAAACCCCACTCCTGCTAGCACTGATGATGTTACCTAGTTAGGTCATGAAACGTCCGCAAGGAAGCAACCAGGTTCAGAGAGCACCAAGGATCCCACGGTTTCCTCCTCCTCCTCCTCCTCCTTTCCACCTACTTCTCCACCTTTTGTTCCTCCTCCTTCTCTACTCCACAAACCCCACTCCTTCCTAACACTGATGATGTTACCTAGTTAGGTCATGAAACGTCCGCAAGGAAGCAACCAGGTTCAGAGAGCACCAAGGATCCCACGGTTTCCTCCTCCTCTTCCTCCTTTCCACCTACTTCTCCACCTTTTGTTCCTCCTCCTTCTCTACTCCACAAACCCCACTCCTTCCTAACACTGATGATGTTACCTAGTTGGGTCATGAAACCTCTGCAAGAAAACCACCAAGCTCATTTTGTCTTGTGAAATTGCTCACAGAACATCTAAGGGCTGCAGGGAACTTTGGGGTTCACGGGTCGCCTGGCTCAGATTTTGGGGGGGGGGACGAGGCAGAAAACCCTAGCTATTTCCCCCCCCAATGGGGATCCTTGACCCCTAAGTTTGGAGTGATATTGCTAGCCAGCTAAAACTTGCTAAAAATATCACTACTCAGCTATTGGATCTGGAAAATCCACGGATGGAGACTGTACTTGCCTAAGAGCCAAACTTGCGTGTCTGTCCTGGGCGAGATCAAGTCAAAAACTGGGATCTCTATGGTCCAGGACGGGCGTGGCAACGTTGGCTGACTTGATCTGATTGGGCAGGAATACAATCTACACCCATCCGTGGATTCTCCACTCCAAGTGCTGGAGAAGACCTGGATTTTCAGGTATCTGTTTGGCAAAAATCCACCCCGGGTCGACTTATAGATCTTAGTTAGGTCCCCCCAAACCCAAACGCCCCCCCCGACTTTGCTGTTTAGCAACTTACATTGTTTGGGGACTGAAGAGTCCTGAAAGTTGGAAGCACTGGGAGGCCAGTGTCTGTGAAGCCAGGTTCAACGCTGGGCTAAGAGCTGTAGGGGTGAGAGAAAGATAAACAAAGTGTTAGGAACCCGGGAATAATTTCCCAGGGGAGAATTAAAAAAAAAAAAGACACTAAAGGGAGATATTTGGTGCAATGCAAGAAGCATTCATTGGATTAGTTTACGCACGTGGCGACTTTACAATGTGTGGACTTCAACTCCCAGAATTCCCCAGCCAGCAAACTTTAAGATGTGTGGACTTCAACTCCCAGAATTCCCCAGCCAGCAAACTTTAAGATGTGTGGACTTCAACTCCCAGAATTGAAGTCCAACCGTCTTAAAGTTGCCGAGTTTGAAACACACTGAGCCAGTGTTGTTGTGATGCACTCACTGTCCTTGGGACCACTCCCAATTGCTCCTGGGTTCCCCCCCCCATCTTACCTGTCAGGGCAGCTGGATTCAGCGCTCCCAAAGGTATTGCTCCGTTCAGCTGCAAAGCAGCGTGAGCCGCTGCTGTGGTGGACAGGGGGAGCCCAGAACCTGCTGTGTGGGGCAAACACAAGACAAGATATTTGGGGCTGGAAGAACAAGGCCGCCGCGGGGCGGTTAAAAAGACCGCCCTCTTCCCGAGGCGGGAGAGCATTCGAGCTGTGACCGATGGGAGTTGGCGTCCCCCACGCATGATTTTGGTCCAGAACATAAGATAGGGTTGGGTCATAGTTGAAGGGCTTTCTTGAAGTTGCTCAGTCGTGACCGTCGCTCGGAAGGAAAGAAAATAGATAAAAATACTCCTCATAAGATGAAAGGCAGTTAGTCCCCGACTTAACGGGCAAATTGTTTAGCAGCTGTCCCAAGACGTCACGACGGTGCTGAAATTACCGGTAAGTGATTTCTGATCAGACGCCGCGCTTACAATTGTTGCAGTGAGGGCTCCCTGGTGCTCTCTTGAGCTTGGCTGTTTTCTCCCGGACGTTTCGTGAGCCAAACTAGGTAACGTCATCCGTGCAAGCCCCCCTCCTCCCTCCTAGCACGGATGACGTTACCTAGTTTGGCTCACGAAACGTCTGCAAGAAAACAGCCAAGCTCAGAGAGCACCCAGGACCCCCCCAGCCACCCTCCTCTTCCTCTCTGCACAATTCCCCCCTCCCTTCTAGCACTGATGATGTTCCCTAGTTGGGTCATGAAACGTCTGCAAGAAAACCATCGAGTTCAGACAGCATCAAGGACCCCACAGTTCTCCTCCTCCTCCTCCTGCTGCCCCCCTTCCCTCCATCCCCTCCTTCTCCCCTCCTCTCTTTTCACACCTCACTCCCTTCTAGCACTGATGATGTTCCCTAGTTGGGTCATGAAATATCTGCAAAAAAACAACAAAGCTCAGAGAGCATCAAGGACCCCATAGTTCTCCTCCTCCTCCCACACTCCCTTCTAGCACTGATGATGCTCCCTAGTCTGGGTCATGAAATGTCTGCAAGAAAACCACCCAAGCTCAGAGAGCACCAAAGACCCTACAGTTCTCCTCCTCCTCCTCCTCCCCCCCTTCCCCTCCTCTATCTTCATATCTCACTCCCTTCTAGCACTGATGATGTTACCTAGTCTGGGTCATGAAACGTCTGCAAGAAAACCACCCAGCTCAGAGAGCACCCAAGCCCCACAGTCGTTGTCCTCCTCCTCCTCCTCCTCTCTCAATCCCCCCTCCCTTCTAGCACTGATGATGTTCCCTAGTCTGGCTCATGAAACGTCTGCAAGAAAACCACCCAGGCCCAGAGAGCACCCAGGGCCTCACAGTTGTCGTCGTCCTCCTCCTCCTGCTCCTCCTCCTCTCTCAATCCCCCCTCCCTTCTAGCACTGATGATGTTCCCTAGTCTGGCTCATGAAACGTCTGCAAGAAAACCACCCAGGCCCAGAGAGCACCCAGGGCCTCACAGTTGTCGTCGTCCTCCTCCTCCTGCTCCTCCTCCTCTCTCAATCCCCCCTCCCTTCTAGCACTGATGATGTTCCCTAGTTGGGTCATGAAATATCTGCAAAAAAACAACAAAGCTCAGAGAGCATCAAGGACCCCAGTTGTCATTGTCCTCCTCCTCCTCGCTCCACAATCCCCCCTCCCTTCTAGCATTGATGATGTTACCTAGTCTGGCTCATGAAACGTCTGCAAGAAAACCACCCAGGCTCAGAGAGCACCCAGGGCCTCACAGTGTTGTTGTCGTCGTCGTCCTCCTCCTCCTCTCTCAATCCCCCCTCCCTTCTAGCACTGATGATGTTCCCTAGTCTGGCTCATGAAACGTCTGCAAGAACACAAAGCCAGCTCAGAGAGCACCCAGGGCCCTCATCTCAACCCCGAGCTACATCCTTTATCGGAACCGTGGTAGCGTCCACGGTTTATGTGACTGTGACTTGGCTGCTTGGCAACCAGCACGTGTTACAATGGCTGCAGCGTCCCGGGATCGCACGACTGCCATCTGAGGTCTCCCTCCACCCCACCCCCCCCGCTGGCTTCGGACAAGCAAAGTCAACGGGGCACAAAGCCAAATTCCCTTAAGGACCACAACACGAACGAGGGTTATAAAACCAGGCACGGTCTTGAGACAATTCACTTGAAAAATCGTGCTGCTCAGCAAATGGAAAGTTCCAGGACCAATTTAAGAGTCGTTAAGTGCCAAGGACCACCTGGATATAACTAACTGGGCTCCTTTTCTTTTTTTAAACTTGGGTTTCCAGGTAACGCAAGTTTGCTTTCTCCTCCGCCAAGGACCGAGCACGAAGCGTTGACAAGCCTGACAAGTTCCCCTGAGGTCGGTTGCAACAGTCAAAAGAGAAGGCAATGTCTTTAGGATCGATCCCGGTTCCCAAAAATAAAGAAATAAAACGAAAGGTCCTGCAGAACCAACAACAGCAGGGTTAGGCCAAGGAATGTTTTTTTGTTGTTGTTTTTTTAGTCACCCTGGGGGGAGAAGTTCTGTCCCCCTCGGAGAGGGTTCGCAACTTGGGTGTCCTCCTCGATCCACAGCTAAGTCTAGAACATCATTTTTCGGCTGTGGCGAGGGGAGCATTCGCCCAGGTTCGCCTGGTGCGCCAGTTGCGGCCCTATTTGGACCGGGAGTCACTCCTCACAGTCACTCATGCCCTTGTCACCTCGAGATTCGACTACTGTAATGCTCTCTACATGGGGCAACCTTTGAAGAATGTCCGGAGACTGCAGGTTGTCCAGAATGCGGCCGCGCGAGCTGTCTTGGGTCTCCCAAGACACGCTCATATCACTCCAGCTCTCCGTGAGCTGCGCTGGCTACCAATTGGTCTCCGAACACAATTCAAAGTGTTGGTTATGACCTATAAAGCCCTATATGGCAATAGGCCAGGATACTTGCGGGACCGTCTTCCGCCTCATGAATCCCAGCGACCGGTTAGGGCGCACAGGGTTGGCCTCCTACGGGTCCCGTCTGTTAGACAATGTCGTCTGGCGGGGCCTAGGGCCAGGGCCTTCTCCGTTGCCGCCCCAGCCCTCTGGAACCAGCTTCCCTCAGAGGTTCATACTGCTCCCTCCCTCCTAGCTTTCCGAAAACCCTTGAAAACACATTTATGCAGACAGGTTTGGGGCGTGTGAGCTGCGCTCTGCCCCGGGGCCTCTGATTGTGACTGTGTGTTGTATGAGTGAAATTGATTGCCTGTTTTTTACACTGTGAATTGGTAGTTTTAATTGATTTTGTGTTATACTTGTATTTTTATTGTGAGCCGCCCTGAGTCTTGGGAGAAGGGCGGCATATAAGTCTAATCAAATCAAATCAAATCAAATCTCACACTAATCCCCCCCCCCAGCATCTTGCCAGCATCGGCTGCTCTTACGAATGGTGGGAAGATGGAAGGACGGCTATTCCTTGCAGACAGCTGGTCCTTTGCATTCTTTTAGTTTATATTCCTTTGCAGACGCTGGTCTAAAAAGGCGGCAAAGGACCGGTGGATTGCAAAGGAATACAAATCCTTCCATTTCCCCGCCATCCCAGCCAGAACCGGGGAAGCTTCTTGGAGTAGAAGCGAAATGTCTTCGAAGGAAAACAAGTCAAGTCCGGTTGCCCCCTGAAAAAAAAAAAAACCACGGACTTGGGATGACTTGAGAATCTTCACAGACAGATTTGGATGTCTTTGGGACAGCCGTCTCTAATTGGTGACTAATGTTTCAATTTGTTATCTGAAATGTACACGGATTGCAGGGTTTAAAATCACACAAGTTGGCAATCAATGACGTTTCGGTATCCGTCAAAATTCATTCACTCCGCTTATCTAACCACACTCCGCCCTCCTCGTTTCTGCTCCCGCCTGGCTACAGTCAGGAAATTTATTCACAAAGAAAAAGACAGCGCATATAACCGTCATTTTTCCCTGGCTGTTTTTGTCCCTGCTCGGCCAACAATCCTAGTAGCTGCGAAATCGAGTACTTGATAAGGGGAATTTTGCCCCTTATGTAGGACGAATGGGGAGGAAGCTAGCCACCAGATTGCAAGAACACGACCGAATGGCCTGACGGAGGAGACTGGAACTCATCGGTAGCCTCACACTGCAATGAACGAGGACGTACATTCAATTCCGCAGCGGCTGAGATTGTTGGCCGAGCAGGGACAAAAACAGCCAGGGAAACGATTGAAGCCTGGGAAACGGGGCCCCCTTGTCAGTCAACAGGAGTGCTGATTTACCACCAGCTTATCAAGTACTTAGGGGCCGAGGAGTTGACAGCACAAGGAAACCGCAGCCAATCGCCGGCCGTCCACACACCAATCAACCGGTAGGACGGCACCACATAAATACAAAGCATCAGAATAGCCCAACGCACATATAATCTGGTAAGAGAAAAGTTCGGACGAGTCCGAAAGCTCAAAAGACAAACGCCTATGGTCCCGGTGACCGACCTAGATTGGGTCTACGCAGTTCTCTTCTACATCCAATCGACAAGACAGTCCTGTTTGGCTAATTGGTCAAACGTCACTTTTTGGTGCAATTGTTCTGTCCCTCCTTCTCTTCGACGCCGACTTCAAGATGTCTCCCCCTCCCCTCCCCTTCCGATCCAATTCTGTTATTCTGCCAAACGTGCTTCCTCACGATATACCTCTGTGACCCCCGAAAGGAATTAACCCGTTGCTACCGGACGCAAAACAGAATCAAGCCCCAACTTCCAGCCTCACCTTCGGCTAGTTTCGCCATCAGTTGCAGCTGGGAGCTGGTGGTCCCCAAGCTCAGAGCTGATCGGTCGTGCTCATCAGCCCCATCGGGAAAAGTGATGTCGGTGGTGCCGTCCAGCCGTTCGGTGACCTGTCCGACCCGCATGGGCCGGCCGGCCAACTCGAAACCGTTCAGCTGCTCCAGGGCACGGCGGGCACATTCTGCTTCTGTAAACTGGAGAAAGGAGCATGATGGCATGATATTTGAGGGGCTGCCACAAAGAAGGGAGGACACACACAACCTATTCTCCAAGGCGCCTGAAGGCAGGACAAGAAGCAACAGATGGAAACTAATCAAGGATAGAAGCAACCTGGAACTGAGGAGGAATTTCCTGAGAGTGAGAACAATTAGCCAGTGGAACACCCTGCCTCCAGAAGTTGTGAAGGCTCCAACCCTGGAGGTTTTTTAAGAAGAGACTAGACAACCATTTGTCGGAAATGGTACAGGGTTTTCTGCCTGAGCAGGGGGTTGGACTAGATGACCTCCAAGGTCCCTTTCAATTCTGTGATTCTGTTATTTTTATCCACCTGTGAATCGTTTACACATATACTGCATCCAGTTTGGGTCACCACAGTATAAAAAAGATTTGGAGACTTTAGAAAGAGTACAGAGAAGAGCAACAAAGGCGATCAGGGGACTGGAGGCTAAAGCATATAAGGAACGGCTGCTGGAATTGGGTATGTCTAGTTTAACGAAGAGAAGGACGAGGGGGGACAGGATAGCAGTCTTCCAGTATCTCAGGGGCTGCCCCAAAGAAGAGGGAGTCAAGCTATTTTCCAAAGCGCCTGAAGAAGGCAGGACAAGAAGCAACGGATGGAAACTCATCAAGGAGAGAAGCAACCTAGAACTAAGGAGAAACTTCCTGACAGTGAGAACAATTAACCAGTGGAACCACCTGCCTCCAGAAGCAGTGAATGCTCCAACACTGGAAGTTTTTAAGAAGAGACTGGACAGCCATTTGTCCAAAACGGTATAGGGTTTCCTGCCTGAGCAGAGGGTTGGATTAGATGACCTCCAAGGCCCCTTCCATCTTTACTACTACTACTATTATTATTATAGGCCACCCGACGATAACTAAGTGGGTTTTGGGGTTACAGTTTGGGCACTCGGTCTCTAAAAGGTTCGCCATCACTGGTGTAGGGCGTTCTGCCTGAGCAGGGGGTTGGACTAGAAGACCTCCAAGGTCCCTTCCAACTCTTATGATTCTGTTACGCTGTGGGCATGTGTGTCCTAGCAAAGGCTGATTCCCGCTCTGCCCCGTGCGGAAAAAATCCACCCCACTTACGGTGATGAAGCCGTAGCCTTTGGACTGTCCGGTGTCCTGGTCCCGCATGAGCACAATGCTGTCAATCTACGGAGGAGAGAGGATGCGGCCCCAGTTATAAAGCCAAGGCCGTGCCCTGGGGGGGCTCCAGGATCAACAACACCCCCCCACACACACACAGACCCCCCTTTTCTCTGCCCTCCTCCCAACCTACCTTGCCAAACGGCTCAAAGATCCCACGCAGCATCTCTTTGGTGATGTTGCAGTGAAGAGAACCGACGTAGAGCCGCATGGGACCCCCGCTGCCTTTCTGAAGATTGTTAGCCATGGCTGCCAGCCTGTTCTTCTCCGCCTAAGGCCACAGATTTGGGGAGGGGGTGTGTGTGCGTGTGTCAAAAACTAGCCAGAAATAACCCACTGTTTATTTTTATTTTTTTTAAAAGAGGGCAGGCAGTCCTCGATTCATTTTTCCACACTTAGAACATGGCAACGGCGTCCCTGTAGAGCAGTGGTTCTCAACCTTTCTCAGGTTGAGACCCCACTTGCCCCGCCCATGCGCGTCGCGACCCGAAAAAAAAAATAAAAATAAAAATAAAAAAATAATAAAAAAATGGCGGCCACGACAGGTGGATCCGCGCATGCGCGGATCGGCCCATCGCGCGCGCCGCACATGCGCGGATCCGCCCGTCGCGGCCGCCATTTTTTATTTTTTATTTTTTTTTATTTTTTTCGGCGCGACGGGCGGATCTGCGCATACGCAGCGCGCGTGCACCAAAAAAAATAAAAACAAATAAAACAAATAAAATTTTTTTTAAAAAAATAAAAAAATAAAAATAAAAAAAACAAAATGGCGGCCTGCGGTGTCCGGCGACCTCCACGAAATGGTCGTGCCACCCCAAATGGTTGAGAACCGCTGCTGTAGAGTCACGCGACCAAAAATCCAGACGCCTGGCAACCGGTTCCTATTTACGACGGTCGCAGCGTCCCAGAGTCACCCGATCGCTTTTTATTTTTAATTTTTTGGGCCACCTTCTCACCGGCCAAGTCGATGGGGGGGGGAGGGGAAAGGCAGGTTCACTTCACCACGTTGCTAAATGAACAAACTGCAGCGGTTTCGCTGTACAACGGGAGCGAGAGAGGTCGCAAAAGCAAGGCAAGGCTGGTTTTAACAAATGTTTTTCGCTGAGCAACAGAAACGAAATGTTGGCCTCAATTCTGGCCGTGAATCGAGGACTACCTGGCCAAAAAGCAATGAGGGAAGAGCTTCCATTTTGCAGGGCCGTGAATTATTTAGGAAAGGGTCTTCAAACTTGGCCATTTTTAAGACTCAAGCCAGCCTCAGGGCTGGCTGAGGAATTCTGGGAGTTGAAGTCCACATGTCTTGAAAGTGGCCATGTTTGAAGACCCCTTTAATTAGGACATTCAAGGCACATCACTTGATTTTTGAACATCAGCCTCCCCCCACCCCTTTTCAAGGCACAATTCCTGTTTTGTCTCTAGAGATTCTCAGTCCTCCGGATCGTTGAGTTGTCCCCAAAGATGCTTTTTCAAAGAGACAACTGGACTCTCTTTGTTTTTTTAACCCAAGAAGCTTCTTCAGTTCTTCAAGCAAGGCCGATGAACTGGGGAAGCTCCTTGGGTGAGAAGCGAAAGGGCTCCCAAGAAAATAAAAACTAAAGTCCAGTTGCCGTTTGAAAAAAAAAAAAAGCACAAATTCCTGCTGTCCAGGTTTTTTTTTTTGCTAGAATAAAAAATGTTTAATTTTTAGCACTAGTAACATTGTGATTCTTTTACAATCACAAATAAAAACTGTAGCATAGATCAGAATCGAATCAAATTTATAACAAATGTAAAACAATAACATAAGCACATACACTTAAATCACAAACTGTATTTGACAATTCTTTTATATTCAAAAATAAATGATGTGCTCATATAGATTAAACCAGTAGGAGCTCTTGAGGCAATGGCTTTCCCAAAGAACACTTTTAATGGCCCCCTAGTAAGATAAAGAGATAACCTTTATTGTTGGTTTTTTTGTTGTTTTTTTTACTGTGGGCAACCACGGCACACATCAAAAATGAAACTGAGTGGCCCGCTCTCCAAGTGAAACACCTACCTGACACACCCCTAAACATGCTATGTGCAACATATGTACAGACCCACACCCCCTACATATACATAGCAAGTAAATATTAAACACCGTCCATCTTGAATGTAGAAAGGGAGGAGGAAGTATCGGCAGGAACAAAGATGAAACCAAGACTGACAGCTCCCCCCCCCTGCCCCCAAGGTTACATGGCAACAAGCTGAAAGTCCCACCCGTTAACGCAGTGGTTCTCAACCTTTCTCAGGTTGAGACCCCACTTGCCCCGCCCATGCGCGCCGTGACCCCGACCCAGGCGCACGCGCCGAAAATTTTTTTTAAAAAAATTTAAAAAAAAAACAAAAAACAAAATGGCGGCTGCGACGGGCATGCACGATCCGCCCGTCGCGGCCGCCATTTTGTTTTTTTAATTTTTTAAAAACTTTTTTAATTTTTTTAATTTTTTTTTCGGCGCGATGGGCGGCTCTGTGCATGCGTGGCGCGCGCGCGCAAAAAAAATAAAAAAAATTAAAAAACAAAATGGCGGCCACGGTGTCCGGCGACCCCCCGCAAAATGGTCGTGCGACCCCAAATGGAGTCGCGACCCCAAGGTTGAGAACCGCTGCGTTAACGTGTCGTAAATCACAATCCCCAATTAACTACTTTGGCGGGCTTTCTAAGGGATGCTCCAGCCCAGCCAAAACTGAGGTAGCCTGACCTTGGTTCCCACAGGAAAGTTATTGTTATGACTAAACCTGCAGGAAGCGTCTCTCTCCCCACCCCTCCCATTGCTGTACTGGAGATGGCTGCAGCCACAGAATCGTTTGAAGGTTTGACGCCTGTTTTGTGCGTGCATGAACATCAGGCAGGAAACACCCCCCCCCCCCAGATTAAGCATTGTAAAAAATTAAGGATTCCTTGACTCCGCTCAATCTAATCATCAGAGATTGCGTCTTTCCTTTGGCTCGCTCTTTGGCTTGCTCTGGGAGTTGAAGTCCACAAGCAGGGCTCTTCAAACTTGGCCCTTTTATGACTTGTCGACTTCAACTCCCACTTGGCCCTTTTATGACTTGTGGACTTCAACTCCCAGAATTCCTCAGCCAGCATGCCTGGCAGTTCCTGGCTGAGGAATTCTGGGAGTTGAAGTCCTCAAGCAGGGCTCTTCAAACTTGGCCCTTTTATGACTTGTGGACTTCAACTCCCACTTGGCCCTTTGATGACTTGTGGACTTCAACTCCCAGAATTCCTCAGCCAGGCGTGCCTGGCAATTCCTGGCTGAGGAATTCTGGGAGTTGAAGTCCTCAAGCAGGGCTCTTCAAACTTGGCCCTTTTATGACTTGTGGACTTCAACTCCCACTTGGCCCTTTGATGACTTGTGGACTTCAACTCCCAGAATTCCTCAGCCAGGCGTGCCTGCCTCAGGAATTCTGGGAGTTGAAGTCCACAAGTCATAAAAGGGCCAAGTTTGAAGACCCTTGCCACAGATTTTAACTTTAATTACTTGTTTTTAAATAAAAAGGTTTCAAACCTGGGAAGCCTGAACGATAATGGGTACGCCCAGGAGGCGTTGCCCCGTCAGCCCGATGGCCAGCGGCACCGACTGTATCTCACAAAACTCGACGTAAGCGATGCCTTTCGAGCGGCGGGAATTTCGGTCAGAGATGATCCGTACGTCACGCACCTGGGCCAAAGGGACAATGGAGGAGAACGTTACCGGAAGAGTCCTAGGTGCCAAATGTTTCACGCTTGGGTCTCCTTTATTCTTTTTTTATTTATTTATTAGATGTTTTACCTCAGCTTTATTCTTTTTATAAACAATTCAAGGCCGAGAACGTCGACGATATTTCCTCCTCCTACTTCCCCCACAAAAACAACCTTATGCGATGGATTGGGTTGAGAGAGTGCGACTGGCCCAAAGTCATTCGGCTGGCTTTCCTGCCTAAGGTGGCACTAGAACTCAGTCGCCTGGTGATTAGTCCAAAGTCACCCAGCTGGTTTTCGCCCCCTAAAGTGGGACTAGAATTCCCTGTCTCCTGGTGATTCGCCGAGAGACACCCAGTTTTTTGTGTCTAAGATGGAACTACTGTGTTTCCCCCAAAATAAGACCGGGTCTTATTTATATTATTATTTGCCTCCAAAAGAGGCACCAGGTCTTATTTTCGGGGTAGGCCTTACCTCACCTCCGGCACTGACAGCCCCACCCAGCCGGTCCACTTTTTCTGGGGCTCAAGTTCTGCAGCTGCATTCGGGTCTGGGTTTTGCAGTCAGGCCTTTCCAAAAAGCCTAAGCAGCTGATTACCGAGCTATGGATTCAATCCATAGCTCGGTCCTCAGCTGCAGATCTCTTGAAGAACCAAGCCATGGATTGAACTCATAGCTCGGTTCTTGGCTGCACAAGCCTTCCGGAAAGGCCCGTGACTGAGAAATGCAGGCCTGGTTGCAGAAGGGGCCTCAGAAGAAGTGGGCTGGTAAGGAGAGGCCTGGGTGCGAGGTAAGTGGGTTCGGGGCAGGTGGGGCAGCTCTACCCCCCCACCTCAGCTTGATTTTTAGGTGTGCCTCGCCCCTAAACTAGGGCTTATTTTGGGGATAGGGCTTACATTAGGCCCAACCCCCAAAATCAAGCTAGGGCTTATTGTTGGCGTAGGCCACAGGTCAGCAACCCACGGCTCCGGAGCCGCATGTGGCTCTTTGAGCCCTCTCCTGCAACTCCCAGCCTCCTCCGCCATTTGCAGAGAGAGGAACTTGCAATTTTCTTCTCTCTCTCTGTATGTAAAAAAGAGTGGCCTCACGCTGTTCTCGGACAAGCTGACAAGCTTATTGGGCGGGATTCCTGCCTTTGCTGCATCTCACCAGGAAGCAGCAGCACTCTCTCGCTCTCTCTCTCTCTCTCTCACACACACACACACACACACAGTGGGGAAAGAGGACTGGCAGACCAAGGGCAGGAGAGAGCCAGCCCAATAAGAATGTGTGTCAGCTTGTCGGAGAACAGCGTGAAGCCAGCTTGCCAGGTGGGCAGAAGATCGAAGAGAGGGAGAGGGAGGGAGGGAGGGAGAGAACTCATTCACAGCCGCTTCTATTTCTTTTTAATTAAACTCTTCAATCAAGCTCACACACCCCTCGCGCATGCCCAGTGTTTTCTTTTTCTCTGGGAAATGGGTCCAAGTGGCTCTTTGAGTGTTTAAGGTTGCCGACCCCCGGTGTAGGCCTTACTTTCAGGGAAACATGGTAGAAGTCGTGGTCTCCAGGCTCCTAAGCCAGCACCTTCACCACTAGCCCAATTAGGGATAAAACCAGAGACTGAGGAATCCACGATTCCGCTGAATTGTAATCATGGATTGTGCTAACTAGGCTGGTGGTGGGAACTAAGCACCAGAACTGGGCCAGAAGCCCTTGCTTGGGGCCAAGGAAGGATTTGCCAAAGCCGGAGAGAAGGGAAGGGGAGCTGACCTTGCCAACAGCAGAGAAAAAATCCTCAAGATCTCGAGGGCGGATACGGGCAGCTAGTTGCATGCAGAACACGGTGCGGGCGTCACGCTCTTCGGGGCTCAAGCTGCCCAGGGGCTCCCTGTTGGGAGACAAGTGGGGTGATTCAGACATGGGATGGATGCCCGGGAGAAGAGACAAGGCATGTGACGAGTCCTCTCAGCTACTCCCTGTAGTGGCAATACTCACCGGAGGGGACTTTTCTCTCTGAACAAGGGACTCTTGCTGTGTCCAAACCGTCGCCTGCAGAGAAACACAAGCCCAGATCGCAACTTCAGCAGCGGCCCCCACAATCGCAGCACGGGTGACAACAGTATATCACTAGGGTTACTCCTCGACGCATCACCCGAATGGAGCCCGCCCATTACAGTCATATGGCGTAACGGTTGGTTAAAGCAGGGCTTTTCAACCAGTAGTACGGGTACCACCTGTGGTACATTGGCACCTGGCAGGGGATACGCGACCATACTAGAAAAGTGGTAGTGGGGGAGGGGAACGAGCTGAACCGGTGGTAGCACTGCACAAGCCTGAGCGAGAGACGGCTGGAGCTGCAGGGCTGTCAGGGCTCAGCGGAAGCGCCAGGATCAGTACTGCTTTTCAGCTGATCGGCGTTGCTTTGGGGTTGGCAGGGCTCAGTGGATGTGCCAGGATCAGAGCCAGGGTCCAGCTGGAGCTCGGCGCTCATCCTGGCGCTTCTGCTGAGCCCAGAAGAAGCGCCCATCAGCTGGAATGTTGCAGCATCTCCAGGGTCTTGTGATTTACATTCAGATGCTTGGCAACTGCTTCATATTTATGACGGTCACAGTGTCCCAGGGTCATGTGAACTGACCAAAACCTGTTGCAACCGCCCAGCAGATGGGCGGGAATAAAAACCAAACACCCCCACCCCCGCTGCCAATCCCCAACAGAAATGTTCACAACAATGAAAACCTCGGACGGGAGGAAGAGCGCCAATGGGTGGGCAGGCAGGCGTCTTGCTCGGCTGTGTCTTGGGGGGGCACTTTTTTCAGTGCCATTGTAACTTCAAACAGTCATTAAGCAAACTGTTGTAAGTCGAGGACTACCTGTACTTTTATCACTTTTTTCCTTTTCTTTTTTTGGGTCATCAAGTTTTTGACACCTTGCTAGGCAACTGGGGTTACTCGGATGTTGCCATATCCTAAAAATGGTACAATGGGTGAAAAGGTTGAAAAGCCGTGGGTTAAAGGACTGACTCAATTTTATGGGGTTTTTTCTGTGGCAGTCGCTAAGCAAATCAAGGCTTTGCTATGGATGCGGTTGGTTTTTTTGGGGGCCAAAAACTGGAAATGCCAGTTTTCAGCAAAACCATTGTTCAAACGCGGTCATGTGACCACCAGGTGCTGCAAATGACTGTGAATCTGGCCGTGTTGCCAGATGCCTCAAGTTCAGTCATGTGACTGCAGAGGACACCCGACCGCCAGACCGTTGAAATCTGGGTTCGCCGTAAGTCAAGGACCACCTGTGCGATCTTTAGAAACAAAATCACTTCTTCTGTCTCATCAACAGTTAACTGGCTGTAGTATGCTATGTTCTAGGATGATTGCTTAGCAATAGGATCTTATGTTTAATGTTAATCACTTTAATATTGAAAAAGCGGATTGAATATCTACCTCAGGTTATTGAATTTCTACCTCAGGATCGTTGGTTAGGGATCAAAAAAGATTGTACTAATACTGAGATGAATAATATGTGATAGACTAGAAACAGTGGATAGACTATAGATAAGAGAAACACCAGTCAAATAAAGTGTAACAGGCGTATAGTTGAGGCTTGACGTGAGGAGTGAAAAATGTTTACCAAATCAGAAGTTTACAAAGACTAATACTTAGTGTTGCATATCAGGTGCTATGATGATTGCTGCATAATATGATTTTATGTTCAATGTTGATTGTTTTAATAAAAGTTTAAAAAACAACAACAGTTAACTGGCTGTGGTAAAGATGGTTTCTGCCATTTTCGAAAGACGGATCCTTTAAAATGGGAACGGCTTCGGATAACCCAGATGAGGAATTCCGAATAAAACAACAGGGCTTCCTCCGTTTTCTGAGCAGTCTGCCCCGTCGCATCTTGAGCCCCATCCATCTTGAACAAGTGCCTTTCAGAAACTTCCCAACCACCCCTGTGGTGGCACAGATCCAATAGGAAAAAACGAGTGTTCGGCAGTTGTCCAAATGTGTTCACATAAGCGAGCCAGCGGGGTTCAGACATTCATACTCCAAAATGTTTTCCTAGTTGGAGGTAAGGCTAAGAACTGGAGAACGAGAAAAACCCCAGAATTCAGCCCGGTTCAATTCCATTTCTTAACTTGTGGTTTCAGAGCACTACTCATCAAACATAGAATAATAGGTTTGGAAGGGACCCATAGAGGTCTTCTAGTCCAAAGCCCTGCTCCCTATCCCAAACGGCTTTCCAGTCTCTTCTTGAAAAGCTGCAGTGTTTGAGCACCCACAACTTCTGGAGGCAAGCTAAGAACATAAGAACATAAGGAGAGCCATGCTGAATCAGGCCAAAGCCCATCGAGTCCAGCCTTCTGTGTCCCACAGTGGCCCACCAATTGTACATGGGGATCTTGAGCAGAAAGAGAAGGCAAAACCCTCCCTTTCCCTTGACCCCCAACAAGTGGTACTCCAGGGAATCCTGCCTGCCTCAACCAACATAGAGGCGGCACATGGACATCCGTTTTAATAGCCACCGATACACTTGGCCTCCATGAATCTGTCTGACCCTGCCTTGAAGCTATCAAGGCTGACAGCTGTCACGACCCCTTCAGGAAGTGAATTCCATAAACCAACGACCCTCTGGGTGAAGAAATATTTCCCTTTATTTGTCCTCACTTTCTTACCTACGAGCTTTAGGGAGTGCCCCCTTGTCCTGGTATTGTGTGATAGAGAAAAGAATTTTTCTCTATCCACCTTTTCTATCCCTTGCTTTTTTAGTTATTGTTCTGTCAGGAAATTCCTCCTTAATTCTGAGCTGTTCCTTTCCTTTCCCCTCCCCTTTTCTCTTTCTTTTTCTCTTTTTCTCTCTTTCTGTCTTTTTCTTTCTTTCTTTTTCCCTTCCTTCCTTCCTTCCTTTTAGGAGACTGTATACCAGGCATGTCAAACTCGCAACGTCACGTGGCGTCGTGCGACGTATCGGAACTTTTTCCCCATTGCTGGCAATGGGGTGGGCGCAGTTTCCTCGTGACACATCCGGCCCACGGGCCAGCAGTTTGACACCCCTGCCCTATACAATTCCAGACCAGTGTGGCTGTCCAGTCTCTTCTTCAAAACTTCCAGTGATGAAGCACCCACAACTTCTGGAGCCAAGCTGTTTCACCGATTGTTCTCACTGTCAGGAAGTTTCTCCTTAGTTCTAGGTTGCTTCTCTCTTTGAATAGTTTCCATCCGTTGCTTCTTGTCGGGCCTTCTGGAGCTTTGGAGCAGAGGCCCACCAACCTTTCGAGCACCAGGGACCGGTTCAGTGGAGAGAGATTTTTCTGCAGACCGGAGGGGATGTGGTTTCATGTGCTGCCTGTCTGCATCAGGGCTTCGTTTATTTGCGCAGACCGGTTTTCTGGCATGCCGTGAACTAGTACTGGTCCATGGACTGGGGGTTGAGGACCCCTGCTTTGGAGAACAGGTTGACCCCCTCCCTCTTCCTTGTGGCAGCCCCCCAAATATTGGAAAACTGCTATCATGTCACCCCTACCTTTCCCTCCGTTAGAGCAGACGTATCCAGTTACTTGACTCATTCTTCGCAGTTAAAACTGAGCTTTCGTTCTTTTTATCCTTTCAGCTCTGGGAGAACCACACTAGGATCTCGCCCGAGCTTTTGGACTGCTTACCCAGGGGGAGGTGGGCTGCGGTAACGGACCCTCTCCTCCCGTCGGCGCTCTCGGCTCCGAGATCGGCTGGCCCGCCGACGATCCCGACTGCGGCTCCGATGGCGGCTTCTGCTCCGGTGACGGCTGGGGCGATCTCGGCTGCGTTTACGATGACGGTCTCCGTCCCGACTACGGATAGGAAGACAAGGATATCCAATTTGATTTGTGCCTCGGGGAGAAGGGTGGCCTTTGCCATTTGTTTTCCCCTGCCACTGGATTGCTGAGGGAACCAACTCTCTGTTTAGCCCAGTGGGAGAAAACAAAGCAGAAAACCTCAAAACCAGAACAAGCCCTTTGACCAACAACAAACTCTAGAAAGATCTGGACAGTCTCTCCATTTATTTACGGAACTTTATCAGGAGTTTTCAAATCAACAGCCGCAGCAACAATGGTTAAAAAAAAAAGAAGAAGCAACAGACGACCCAGTGGTTCAGCCGGCTCGCACCACTTCGGCAGAACCGGTAGCTAATTTTTTTGTTAGCCAGGCCCAGAATGGACTTCCAGAAGCGGCATCCACACAGAGAACCAGTTGTTCACATATTTGAATCCCACCGATGCATAGGACCATAACGCAGGCTGCAAATTACAGTTGCCATGTCACACTGAAGCAGCCATACTGCTTCACAGTGCTTTACTTTATTTAAATTTAATTTTTTTTTACTTTATTTAAATTTCTATGCCGCCCTTCTCCTGAGACCCATACTTTTGCCGGCAGGCCTGGGGCAGCTAACACCTTGCCCCTAGCCAGTGTATGTTTGTGTGTATGTTTGTGGAATGATTGGTTTCTTTTTTAACTTAAGGGTTTTTATATTTATGTATTTTATTGTAATTTCTATCATGTTGTGAGCCGCCCTGAGTTCTCCGGAATAGGGCGGCATAGAAATTAAACAAATAAATAAATAAATAAATAATACAATAAAATTTAAGTTACCAATGACGATCAACCATCCAATCCAAAACACATTCATTCAATCCGAAACACATTCATACAACACCCAATCACAATCAACACCCAATCACAACCCTCTCTGATTGGTTTACAGAGTCAGCCTATTCCCCCCCCTCCCCCAACAATCTGGGTCCCCCCATTGTACTCACCTCGGAAGGATGGAAGGCTGATTCGACCTTGAGCCGGTCAGGATCGAACGCCTGGCCGTGAGCAGAGTCAGCCTGCAATCCTGCAATTCTAACCACAGTGACAACAGGGCTCATCCCCGCTGACCGTGGGACGCTGCGCACGGCCACGAACGAGGCTGTGCTTCAAAGTGTCGAAAGCTTGGTCATGTGACTGCGGAGGGCGGACCCCCCCCCAAAGGTTGGAATTTCGAATCTTAGGTCTTCAAAAATTTTCCCAGGTTTGCCGTAACTTCAAATAGTTGCTAAGCAATCGGTCGTAAGTCAAGGACCGCTTGCAAGCAACCCCGAAATAACCAGCCTTTGAGTCCTCGCCTTCCGCGTCAAGACTTGCCGGCACTTAAACCTCTAAAAGAGAAACGATCCTTGCAAGGCTCCGTTGGCTGAGAAGATGTGACTTTATTAGAAGCGTATCGCAGTCGTGCAGAGCCAGAACGAAGAATCGGCCTGCCTAAATCCCTAAATTCAATTTTTCCCTCCCTTAACTGCCTCCCACCGCTCACCCCCCCACCCCCAAATGACCAATCAGATTTAAGCAAGAGGTTTTCAGAAAGGTCGGTTCAATTGGCGTAGGTTGGTGTGCAGCTGCTTGCTTCTCCCAGCCGGGTGACCTTGAGGCAGCATCTGGGGAGATGCAGCGATGACTTTCGCTTTCCCCTAAGCCAGTGGTGGCGAACCTATGGCACGCGTGCCAGAGGCGGCACTCAGAGCCCTCTCTGTGGGCACGCGTGCCATGCCACAGAGATGGCAACCGTCCCTCTTCAACCAGCCGCCTGAGGTCCCATGTGGCCGGATGCATCCCAGCACGGCTGGGCTTCCCTCCCCACCTTCCCATCCCTCCTGGCCTTGCATGCTCTCCTTTTCCTGGGCACGACCCACTGCATCGCCTCCTGAGCCGTCGGCCTGCCGTTCAGCTCAGAGGCGGCTTCTCTGAACTGCTGGCGGCGGGCTGCGGAGCCCCAGAGTGTGCCGCCCCCCCCATGTGCTCGCTGGCCTCTGTGTACCGGGGGTCGATGGTGTCAGGCTGCCCTGGCCTGCCTTGCCTTGCCCTGCCTCACCTCACCCCGCAGGACGAGCCTCCTGCCCATCGCCCCACCTGCTAGAGACCCCCTGGATCTCCCCCAACCCGGCCCGGCCCTCACAGGCGTCCCTCCCCACAAGCAACATCAACGTGGCCACGTCCACCCAGTCTGCCATGACCACCACAGCCATGCCCACCCAGTGGGCCACGCCCAGCTGGCACCCGGCAATTAATAAGTGGGTTTTGGGTTGTAGTTTGGGCGCTCGGTCCCATGCCATCACCGCATGGTCGCAAAGCACAAACGAGCGCTAAGGTGGCCGCTGACGTGCCACGATTCCCATCCCGCCCCACTTTTTTTAAAGGTCCTGTGCCAGCTTCCCTATGAGGGGGAACCCCTCTGCTTCTGCACCAACCCCAGCCTGGGCCTGCCCACTTCCTCTGTGATCTCTCTTCAGGACCATTCCCCTACCTGTGTCTGTGGTCTCGGCTCTTGCTCCGACTCCTACTCTTCTTCTTTTTGCTGTGAGGGGGAAAGCAAGCCAGCAATGAGAGTCACTCCGACAGAGGGAGGGGAGAAGCGAAGGGGGATCCACACAGCCTCGGCAGCTCACCTGCTGCTTTCCCCATTGCTGCTGCTGGGGGCGCTGTCCTTCTTTGCTTCTTTTCCTTGCTCCTCCTGAGACAGCTAAGGGAGAAGAGAAAGGAGATAAGCAAGCGTGTAGTCCTCCAGCTCTCTCTCTCTTGTATCTCCTCCCCTTCCAGTTTTTGGACATTCATTACCTGGGCTGTGGGGGGGTCAGTTGGCGGCTTTGAGGGTCCTGGCTGGGCCTGGAACAAACACAAGAGTGGATTCAGCGGGAGGAAAGAGGCACCGAGAGAAAGCGGGCACGGAAAGGCGATCCCCTTTTTCCACTTAAAACAGGTTATCAATCGACAGCGCAGTTTGGCTAGCTAGAGGGGCAAAGTGACCCAAGAGAGAATGCTATAAGCGGGCTTCAACTGTCACTTGCAAGGCGGAGGGCGAAATCCTGAAATCTAACCTTCAAAGGGCATCCTCCGTTTTTCATGCGTTCCTGAATCCCCACCCCCAACCACCCTGTCTTCCTCGTCATCCTCTGTCAGACTCCAGGAGAGTTTTGCTCTTGGAGGTGAGGTGGGGTGTCTGGGAGGCATAAGTTACGCCTACGAAAACCTACTTGAGGCTTAATTCAGCAGAAAAGGAGCTGCCACCTTATTTTAACCCGATACAAGTTCCCGATATGCATTTCTATGCATTTTCTTTTTCTGCGAAGGAAGGAAACTTGACAATATTTTGAAAACCATCTTGAATTACATGGGGTCAGGCCTGCCACAACTTAAAACCTCTAAAACAGAAACGATCCTTGACTCCCATCTGTCGGGAAAGGTAAGAGTATATTAGAGCAGGGGTCCCCAACCCGTGGTCCGTGGACCAGTAACGGGCCACAGCCTGCCAGCAACTGGGCCGCACAAGCAAAGCGCCATCCACGGGATGCAGGCAGCACACAAAACCACGCACCCTCCAGTCTGCGGAAAAACCACGGAACCGGTCCCTGATGCCCCAAAGGGTTGGGGACCTCTGGATTACAGGTCAAGTGTACTGGAGTATTGCAAAGCCAGAACTGAGAACTGCGCACGAAAATCCCTAAATTCTACTTTTCCGTCCCTTAACTATCTCTCGTTATAAAGGTTTTTATTGAGTTTTATAGGGTTAGGGATGGGATAGGATCGGGATTAAAGTTCAGGGTAAAGATCGGGATTGGGATTAAGGCAGGATTGGGAACAACATTGGGGTTACCCCCCCCAATAACATTTTCAAGCTTTAGCAAACAGACTATTGTCCGGGTACATATGTTCAGTTAACACTAATTGATATAATTAATATAATGGTAAATTATTATAATTAATATAATGGTAAATATGATAAACGATCATCATAAACAGTATCAGTTGGTCAATGTATATCATTGTTCTTACTTATATTCAAAATAACATACCACATTCATTTCTCATTAGTTTGTGTTCCTAACCATTGGTAAAAATTATCCCATGTTCTAAAATAAACTGAATCTTCTTTCTCTCTGATCTCTAAAGTTAATCTATCCGTTTCTGCACATTCTAAGATTTTCTTAATTAAAATCTCTTCAGTTGATAATTTTTCATTTTTCCAGTATTGGGCAAATACTATTCTCGCTGCTGTCAGTACATGCAATATTAAATACTCCTTCTCATAATTAGCTCCTAACAAACAACAGTTCTGGTTTAAATTCTATCTGTTTTTTAGTCATCTTTTCCAGCCATATATGTACCTTAACCCAAAACTTTTCCACTTTAGGGCATACCCACCAGATACAATAGTTAAGCACCTGGCCTTTTTGTCTGCATTTCCAACAATTATTCAAAGTATTTTTTAAACATTTTCGCTAATCTTACTGGTGTCAGGATGCCATCTATAAAACATTTTATGCAGATTTTCTGTGTACAAGAGACTGCCTCAGTCAATTTAATATTTCTATCCCCAAATTTTGCAGCCACTCTTCCAAATCTATAGAATACCCCAATCTCTCTCATGGCTCCTCCCCCAGTGTAACCAAATAGGTCAGGCAAGATGTTTTCATAACAGGCCAAGCCAGCAGTTTGGTATGTGGTCCCCCTCCCTTCTTCCAGCTGGGTGACCTTGAGGCAGCATCTGGAAGAGATACAGCCCTTACTTTCCTTTTCCCCAAGCCTTTCCTCCTCCATTCCCTCTCCCCCACGATTCCTGGGTGAATCCTGGGTGTCTTTCACTGCTGCAGCGAACTTGCAAACATAAAACTGTTTTTAATTGTTATCTCTGGATCCCTGGCAAAATACAACATAGTAATACTTTCCCACAGGTTTAACACGTTTCTGATTTTTTTTTTTTAATAACTCATTCCTCACCTCCTCTTTCTTGTACGGGGCCTCCAGCATAGCCTCTATCACGATGTCAAAGTCGTCGGAGGCCATGCCATCTTCTTGGGTCTATGAATAAGAAGAGTCAAGAATAAGAAGGCGGGAGCTTCCCGGTGACAACCCCACCGTGCCATCTTCTCCAAACGAAAGGGAAAGCAGGCTGGATACTCACAGGATTCCGGGATGGATGGGGGAACGCCGGATCCATGGCTGGCCCAAATGGGTGGGCTCCCCACCACCCCAAGGCGCAGGAACTGCTGGTGGAGAAGCCGGTCTTGCAGGCGAAAGAGCTGGTCACAGCCTGGAAGAGAAGGGGAGCCTGAATGGATTTGAGAAGTGGAATATAGAACGGGAGCTGGGCCATACACGTCGCCTGGAGACAAGACGTCCGACACTCTGGAATGGAATTGTGCTTCTAAAACCACCTGTCTGGAATCCTTTGGAAAGTGTATCCAGCAAAGAACAACCCCCGCCCTCTTTTCAAATTAATTACCCATCAACTTTTTAACATAAAGGGAACCATCATTTATAACAATTGGCCTTTGCTTCTTTTTTCTCCACTCTTTCAGAGCAAACGTTGCTCACGGACATATCTGTCTCCAGCCCATCCTAAGGAAACTCCTATTTCAACATCCCCTCAGACTGTCAAGAATGAGCAAATGGAAACTGATCAGAGAGAGAAGCAACTTGGAACTATGGAGAAACTTCCTGGTCACCATATCACAAAGAAAGATGTTGAGAGTTTGGAAAAAAAATCAGAGAAGAGCAACTAAGATGATCCAAGGCCTGGAGACTAAAACATATGAAGAATGGCTGCAGGACTTGGGTTTGGCTAGTCTAAAGAAAAGAAGAAATAGGAGAGACATGATAGCAGCGTTCCAGTATTTGAGAGGCTGCCACAAATTATCCTCCAGAGGACAAGAGGGCAGGACAAGAAACAATGGTTAGAAACTGATCAAAGAGAGAAGCAACCTGGAATTAAGGAGAAACTTCCTGACAGTTAACCAGTGGAACAGCTTTCCCCCAGAAATCGTGGGCGCTCCATCAGTTGAGATTTTTAAAAAGAGGCTAGACCAGTGTTTTTCAACCTTGACAATTTTAAGACATGTGGAGTTCTGGGAGTTGAAGTCCACATGCCTTAAAATTGTCAAGGTTGAGAAACACTGGGCTAGACAGTCACTTGTCTGAGATGGTATAGGTTCTCCTGTGTGAGCAGGGGGGCTGGACTAGAAGACCTCCAAGGTCCCTTCCAGCTCTATTCTATTCTAATGTTTGTTTCTCCACTGGGTTAAGGTAGAACTACAATTTAAAAGGATTTTGCGAGTGTAACTTGCTTCTGAAGGAGATGGCCAGATGGGCATTCAAATCCAGGTTTTTTTTTGTTAAATCAAACAGACTGGAGAAGAAAGAAAATGTTTGGATGGAAGGATGAGGGGGAAGAGTAGAAAAAAATTGTGCTATCTATCAGCAGCTAAGAAATCCTAAAAACCACATTACCATTCTTTTTTAAAGTTGATTTGTAAACGGGTTTTACAATTCTGGTTCAAACGGTTTGCCACAATATTACGATCAAATATTTATATCTATTTTAAGCATGAAATGTTTAGTTTAAAAAAAGAGAAAAAGAGGCATTTTATAAACATGTTTAAAAGAAGGAGAGAGAAAAAAGAGAAAGAAAAAGACAGAAAGAAACAAAGAGATGATGAGAAAGGGAGAAGGAAAAGGGGAAAGAAAGAAAATGAATCCCGGTTTTGTGGGTGGGGAAAAAAAAAACCACACAATATCCTGCAGTAACAGTTCAGGCTCCCATAACTTTATTCAAACATGCAGTTACTTTCGCCGAACTTTGGAATCTAAGGAGAGACTGCAAAACTTGATGATTTGGGAATGCAGCATTTCTCAATTTTAGCAACTTTTAGGCTGCCGTGGATTTCAATCCTCAGAATGCCCTAGCCTTCAACTCCCACCAATTCTGGGAGTTGGAAGTCCACAGGTTTTAAAGCTGCCAAGACTGAGAAAAATTGGGAATGCAACACTGCCCTTCTGGACCTTGCCATCCTGGGGGCAAAATGGAACATTCCAAAGTCCCCCAGTTTGGCTCAATCCTAGTTGTAAACATGTATTACCTGCAGGATCGTAACTGGCATAAACAGAACAGATTTCACCAACCCAAAACAGGAGCAAAACTACCCTTTTTTCAGTTCCAGGAAGATTTCACAACAATTCTGGCCCTTTCCTAAACTTATTCTACCCTCCCACTGCTAACTTTTTAATAGCTCGAAGTTGTGCCCTGAGCCTTAAGTGCCTGCAGATCAGAGCACTAATTGATGCTCATGTTAGAAGAACAGAACGAGGCATTTAAAATACCTTCCTAAATAAAACAAGTTTAAGAGAGGCCAGGAATCCTTCAAAACAGCGGTTCTCAATCTTTTCTTTACCATGGACCCCCCTTTAAATACCTTTTGTGGCCACGGACCCCGCCCCAAGACTTAAGATTTAAATTGTCACATTTCTTCAAGCCTCCGTGGACCTCCTGTGACGACAGGCTGAAAACCACTGCTCCAAAATGTGGTAAGCAGAAGGAATCGGGTCTGTTTATTTCTGTGTCTTTCACAGAACATTTTCAACAAATGCATTTAAATTTCAGCTGCCCATGCATATCTAGTTTTCTTTCCTCCTCCCTTACTTTCCTTGATTTTTTTTCTCTTTCCAAAAGAGAGCCAAGCCACCTACCAGTAATCCTTACAAATGTTACTTTGAATAAAGGAGATTGCTATCGTTTGCAAGTTGCTCTATATAAGCACATGTAAGTTTCTAAAAAAGCTTATCTGAATTTCCAAGGGCAAACCCTTCATATTCTTCCTTCCAGTTAAGTCCCAAGACTGCTCATCCTTATTTCTAAAGTAAGAATATATCAGGATAACTGGAATGGGACTGCTTTAGAAGTTACCAGCAACTAGACATCTACTCTTGATGTTTTTTGCACTCTGTGTTACCCAGGAAAGGACTTGAGTTATTACTTATTCCAAAATAAAAGGAAATTTACTGGAATGTAAGTGGGAAATTCAATCAAATAACCCCTTTTCATCTCCTAACAATTTAACCAAGCCCCCCCCCCAAAAAAACAACCCCTGACAATATCTAGCAATAAAGAACATATATTGCCCTAGTTTTTTTTTAAACGAGAGCTCTGAAAGTACATAGTGTAACATTCTACTGGAAAAGCAAACAGCACAAATGAGTTTTAAAATTTTCCAATCAGCAGGCATGGGGAACACCAAAATTTTAACTTACAGGCTCATAAACTGAAAGGCTCACTATTGATTGCTCCTAGTTTAAGTCATGCAAATTGTGGAAAACTAGCAAAAATACTATGCAGATTGTTGAAATCAGCCAACTGTAGCTCTTTGCACAGAGTAAGGCTCCTTGCAGACACAAGAAGCCTTTTGAAATGCAAAAGTACCCATAAACAGCCTTATCCAAAGAGGGCATTACATTCAGATTTATTTACTTAAAACTCAAACATGCAAAGAAGCTTCTCTTCCTATTTCCATGCTGCGAACACTCCTGGCTATTCTATACTTTGCAAAATTCCAAACTGCCAACTTTTAGGATCTGTGAATATAATAAAAGCAAGTACACTCTCAAAACACATTAACAGCCTTGCGATCCAATAGATCAGAAATATTCCCAACATTCACTTTTGGGGAAAAAAAAAAAGCCGGAAACTCGCAAACCTCCCATTGTTATTAAAATTTCATCTTGCTAACTCCCCTTCCCAAGATCTTTTCCTTCCAACTGACAGGTTAAGAATCCTTTTTGAAATCCGAAAACAAAAATAACAGATTTTGTAATCCAATATTATAATAACACACTCACCAAAACCCACTGCTTTTATTGTTATCATGAACTGCACTACTGCCCTCAGTTCACTTTACTACAGCATATCCGCACAACTTCCTTGTTTACTAGGCTTTGTTTGAAGAAGTCACACATGCATTCAAACCCAGATAATCTCTCACCACAAGCCTTTTCTAACAAGACACTGGATTCTAGATTTCTAAAAGCAAACAGGCTTGAAACCAATTTCATTTTCCTGCCAGAAGCCACCTCCATGTTTATTGAAAAGTCTAATTCACTCATCCAATTAAAAAACAACAACAAAAATGACATAAATACAGCTTCACAGGGCCTGCAAAGATGGCAGGTGACCACTCTTCTGGGTATAAGCACAGCAGAAATCAGGGCAATTTCGCCCTGCTAAGATCTCAAATTCTCTGAAAATAAGCGTCTACGATTCTCAGTCATCCAGGTCATGCTTGTCTCAAAGGTGCTTTTCCCCCCTTGAGGTAGAAATGTTTTTTCCTTGAGGAAGCTTTATCAGGAAATAATTCATCTGGAAATCAGCTCTATTAAGCAAACCTGCAAAGGAAGACCCCCCCCCAAGCAAGGGCCAGGCCAAGGAATAAATAATTCAGTAAGGCAAGGCCATACTGACCCACTTTTTGTCTGAAATGGTCTAGGCAGGGCACTGACTCAACCTAAGTAAACTTTTAAGCTGAGTGGACTTCAACTCCCAGAATTTCCCAGCCAGCATAGATGGCTGGGGAATTCTGGGAGTTGAAGCCCACACTCCTTTAAAGAAGTCATGGTTGAGAAGCACTGATTTAGGGTCTCCTTAGTTTAGTTTAGGGTCTTCCTGGTGTGTCCAATCACACTTGGCCAATAAAGAATATTCCAATTCCATTATTGCAGTCTGAGCAGAGGGCTGGACGAGAAGACCTCCACGGTCTCTTCCAACTCTTGTTATTCGGCTATTCTGAAATTTCATCCCATTTAATATCTCCTTTCAACAGATTTCTATCCCATTTCCCCGGAAAGGGCTGTGGCTTATTCCTTATCCCAGTGTTTCTCAACCTTGGCAACTTGAAGATGTTTGGCCTTCAACTTCCAGAATTCCCCAGCCAGCCAGCCAGCCAGCCATCCTGGGGGCTGAAGATGTCTGGCCTTCAACTCCCAGAATTCCCCAGCCAGCCATCCTGGGGGCTGAAGATGTCTGGCCTTCAACTCCCAGAATTCCCCAGCCAGCCATCCATCCTGGGGGCTGAAGATGTCTGGCCTTCAACTCCCAGAATTCCCCAGCCAGCCATCCATCCTGGGGGCTGAAGATGTCTGGCCTTCAACTCCCAGAATTCCCCAGCCAGCCATCCATCCTGGGGGCTGAAGATGTCTGGCCTTCAACTCCCAGAATTCCCCAGCCAGCCATCCATCCTGGGGGCTGAAGATGTCTGGCCTTCAACTCCCAGAATTCCCCAGCCAGCCAGCCATCCTGGGGGCTGAAGATGTCTGGCCTTCAACTCCCAGAATTCCCCAGCCAGCCAGCCATCCTGGGGGCTGAAGATGTCTGGCCTTCAACTCCCAGAATTCCCCAGCCAGCCATCCATCCTGGGGGCTGAAGATGTCTGGCCTTCAACTCCCAGAATTCCCCAGCCAGCCATCCATCCTGGGGGCTGAAGATGTCTGGCCTTCAACTCCCAGAATTCCCCAGCCAGCCAGCCAGCCTGGGGGCTGAAGATGTCTGGCCTTCAACTCCCAGAATTCCCCAGCCAGCCATACTGGCTGGGGAATTGTGGGAGTCGAAGTCCACACATCTTCAAGCTGCCAAGGTTGGGAATCACTGTCTTTATCCAATGGGCCCAATGATGGCACCTACCTCTCTCTCTCTCTCCTTCTTTCCTCCTGCCTCGCCCCGACTATGGCAACGAAGCACCAGCACACCGCAGCCCCAGCGCCTGTGGGTAGAAAAGCAGCGCCACATGGACCAGGGCACCCTCTGCGCCATGTTCCCCGACTCCCTGCCTTCCCCCAAGGCTCCATCTTGTCACCTACCTGCCCTGAAGACGAGCAGCGGCCTCCTCTTCCTCCAGGCCCCCTCCCCAAAAACACACTTCCGGGAAGAAAGGAAAGGCCGAACGGTACCCGAGGGGGCCAGGCCACGCCCTCGCCTCGAGGCCACGCCCCTTTCGGCATCTGCGCCTTTCTCTCCCCCCTCCTCTTTCGGAGCCCTGGTGGAAATGCTAAGCCCCCTCCCCTCTCCCGTTTGACGTCACCCTCCGCGGCGTGACGTCACCGCCGCTATCCGTTCGATGCTTCGACCGCCTGAGGCCTGGCTGTTTTGGGTTCTTTTTCACCTTCTCAGTCACTCACCCACTTCCCCTTCCCTTTTGGCCGCTAGGCCCCGGCGATTTGGTCCGTCCCGCCGGCCTCCGAAGGGCTTCGCTCCCTCCTCAGACGCGGCCGCAGCCAAGCAGGAGCAGCAGCGATTCTAAGATGGCGGCGGAGGCTGCTCCCTCCAGGACCGTACCCCCCTCCCTTCTCCTTCGCCTCGCGAGGGGGCGCAGCACGCGTGCGCAGGGGCCTCCGCACCGCGGATTGGCTGAAAAGACGAGGCGAAAAGATGAAGCGTGTTAAAGAGGGAAGGACCCGAAGGGAAAAGCTCGGGCGCCGATTGGATTGTCTTCCTTGGGGAGGCGGGCTTTTAGAGTGACGTGCCCGCTGATTCGATCACGACTCAGAAAGGCGTATTGAGATAGATCTCTCTTTTTTTTTTTTTTTTACCTTTACTTCCCTCGCAGGTAGGAAAACCAATGGTTGTTAAGACAGAGGCGGGGTCTCCTAGTAACCAATTGGGCAAGCCGACGGGGAAAAAAAATAAAATAAACTATCGGGGCAGCTGATTGGCTGGACGAGCGGAAAAAAACGCGAAAAGTTTATGAAGTAGAGCGAATATCATTGGGCTACAGCGTGGTGGGTGGAGCGAAGCGAAAGGATCCTCCCCTGCGAGCTTTGCCCTGATTGGTTAGCCCTTCAGGCTACAAACAAAGACCTGATTGGGCCTTCGGTCGCCGAGTCGGTAAGGGAGCCACTTTCCTGTAGCGAAGGAAAAAGGGGAGGAGTCGCGCAGTTACCACGGCAACAGCGGCCTGGTCTCCCGGCTGAGGCCTTGGCGAGTTGCTCGCCTCGCCCAGTTTCCTAGCGAGGAGCCAAAATAGGCGTCCTTTGTCACGAAACTGGGGAGGTTTTGTAGGCTGCCGAGGCGGGATGGGGATTCGGAAAGGCCGAAGGCCTCCATAATCTCTTATTGTTAAAGCCTTATTAAAGCCTGCGAGCTGAGCGCAATCCCTGAGCCCATTATGTGAGGAAAGAGAGGCCACTTTCAACAGGGCCGCCTTAGCTACTCCTGGTTCAATAACAATAATAACAAGAACAATTTTATTGTCACTTTGAATGTACACCAATCGGCATACGCCAACATGAAATTTCGTTGCATACAGCTCTCAAAAGGGCCGCCACCTCAGCTAATCCTGGTTCAAATTGGGAGCCGGGATCCCTCACGTATTCAGGACCCCCCCCAAGCCCACCCCAGGCATTTAGGGGTGATGGAAGTAAAAGCACCCCCTTCCACGCGCCCTTAAAACAGCAGGAAATCAAGGACATCACAATGGCAGCAAGTCTGCTCCTCGACGTAGGCCCCGCAGTTTGAGCCCAAAATTTTATGTTCTTGTAGAAAACGTTAACAGACTTTTACGAATTCCAGAGGGTTTAGCAGATTTATTTGCGCAAGGTTCAGAAGTAATTAGCAACAGCAATTCTGAACCCCGAGGGCGGGTTCAAACTACAGTTTTATACTTTCCCTTTCTCAGGAACAAAGGTGCACACATAGAAATCTGCACTGTAATACATTAGATCAGCGGTTCTCAACCTTTTCTGGGGCTCAGCCCCGGCCCACATCGCGCATGCGCGGCGCGACGGCCCCCATCGCAAAGGGAAAAAAAACGGCAGACCAAAAAAAAATGGCTGACCCAAAAAAAATATATGGCGGACTGCGGTGTTTGGCGACCCCCGTGAAATGGTCATTCGACCCCAAATGGGGTCGCGACCCACAGGTTGAGAACCGCTGCATTAGATTCATTTCTCACGTATTAGATTCATTTCTCACAGGCACACAATGGAGAATCTGCCACACTGTTTCTAAATGCAATGCGTTATTTGGTTAGTCACGTATTTGCTAACGCAGCTTTATTCCAGTAATTATGCAGACACATCATTTTATTTTAGTGATTTTTCATTATCGTTATTATTCTACTTTATTCTTCGTTATCCTACTTTAATGCTGCTGAGCGAGAAATCGGTTCAGTGGATTTGACCCCGTTTCACGACCTTTCTTGCCACAGTCGCTCAGTGAATCACTGCAGTGGTTAAGTTAGGTCAAACTAATGAAGAATAAAGTAGAATAAAGTAGAATAATAATAATGATATTGATAATGAAAAATCACTAAAGTAAAATGATGTGTCTGCACAATTACTGGAATAAAGCTGTGTTAGCAAATACGTGAGTAACCAAAAGCACATTGCATTCAGAAATGTATCAAGTAAGACTCTCTTCATTGTATGCCTGTGAGAAACTAACCTCATGAAATACAATGTAGATTTCTATGTGTGCTTCTTTGTTCCTGAGAAAAGAAAGCTATAAAACTGTAGTTTGGACCCACCCACAGGGTTCAGAATTGCTGTTGTTATTTGCTTCTGAACCTTGTGCAAATAAATCTCTCTGTACCCCCTGGAATTCGTAAAAGTTCCTTTTGTTTTCCACAGGAACACAGTTGTGGAGTGAATCAGGTTTCCGCCATTGGGCTTTGCTTGCAACCGTCATAGATACAAGTCAGTTGCCGAGCATCTGGATTTTGATCACGTGACCGTTGGGGAGGCACCGATGGTCCTAATATGAAAAATGGTTAAGTGGGGCGTTGTCTTACCTGAACGCCTTTTCTCGGCATGATGATGGAGAATCCACAAATGGGTTGTCTTAATCTTCCTGCTCCAATAAGACTAAGTCTGAAGTGTAAGTACGCCTCTGCTGTGCAAGAGTACCCCAGTTTGAGATTAAGGCGAGACACAGACGTTAGTCCGATGCGTGTGCTTTCCTAACACTGGAATCAGGGCCAAACTGACCCTACATGGGAGGGAGTGGATTCTCCATCATCATGCTGAGAAAAGGCATTCAGGTAAGACAATGCCCCTTTTCCAGCATGATTGGATGGAGAATCCACAAATGGGACATACTAAAGCCCTGTGTCCCTAAGGAGGGGAAATAGTTTGGGCCTGGGTCCCGCTGGATGACAATACATGTTGCAACACCCTGCAACCAAAGGAGGCATCTGAGGAGGCATGTTTGTCAATCTTGTAGTGTCGAATAAAGGACAAAGGCAAGGACCATGTTGCCACCCTACAGATTTCCCCAATAGATGCCTGGGTCGCCCAGGCCGCCGAAGTAGCGGCGCCATGGGTGGAATGGGCCATGATGTGTCCAGGAACTGTCAAAGATTGTGCCTTGTATGCGAGGGCAATGCAAGCCCTAATCCATCTCCCTATCATTGAGGAAGAGACCTTCTGGCCCATGGAGGAAGGTTGAAATGACACAAACAATGCTTCGGATTTACGGAAGGCCGAAGTTCGTTTGATGTAACGTCGCAGAGCCCTGCGAACGTCAAGAGTATGCCACCATTTCTCGAGCTCATGGGAAGGGTTAGGACAGAAATTTGGTAGAACCACCTCCTGGGACCTATGGTACAATGAATTTATCTTGGGAATAAAGGAAGGATTTAATCTGAGGGTCACCCTGTCTGCATGGAAGATGTACAGGTCCTCTCTGACGGATAGAGCGGCCAGTTTTGAAATTCGCCTGGCCGACGTGACCACCACGAGAAAGGCCACCTTCATGGACAACAGTTTAAGAGAACATGTGTAATGGGTTCAAAGGGTGGCGAGATGAGGGCCTGCAAAACCCAGTGTAAGTCCCAAGAAGGATATCGGTGGACCGCCGGTGGCCAGGTGTTAGCCGCTCCCTTCAAAAAGGAATGCACTGTAGGGTGGTGTGCCAGGGGAGTGGAATTATCACACATGAGCACCGTAGATAGAGCTGTGACCTGTCTGCGGATGGTGCTCAGGCATAGTCCCTTGTCCAACCCATCCATCAGGAATTCCGACAAACAATCGGAACAGAAATGTCCAAAAGCTCCACCTTATGATCAGAGCACCAGGTACAGAAGTTTCTCCATGTGGCATCATAGATTCTATTCGTTGAGGGGCGCCTGGATTGCTGAATCATGGCAATCACCCTCGAAGAATATGAGTCTCGGGTCAAGGCCCGCCTCTCAAGTGCCAAACGGTTAGTTGGAGCCACTGTGGGTCTGGGTGCTGGAGCACCCCCCGAGTAAGGGTAATACGACCTGCTGGAATCCTCCAAGGGGGGGGGGGACGGAGAGCTGTACCAGGTCGGTGAACCACAGACGTCTCGGCCAATGTGGTGCAATCAGGAGGATCTCCGCCCGTTCGTGTAAGATCTTGGGGATCGTTGCGGGGAGGAGTGGCAAGGGAGAAAAGGCGTAAAGCAGTTCCCTGGGCCAGGAACTGCGGAGGGCATCCGTCCCTTCTGCTGTCGGAGACGGGAACCTGGAAAAAAATCTCGGGAGTTGCGAGTTGGCTGGGGAAGCAAAGAGGTCTAAGGTTGGGGGACCAAACCTGTCCACGATCTCCCTGAACAATCCCGGGTCCAGGCACCATTCGGCATGGTCCACAGTTGCTCTGCTCAATGAGTCCGCCTGCTGGTTGGCCACTCCGGATATATGCTCCGCCCTGATGGAGGCAAGATTGAATTCTGCCCAAGACCCCAACAATTGGGCCTCCTCCATGAGAGGCCTGGACCTGGTCCCCCGTCTGTTCACATGGGCCTTTGCAGCAATGTTGTCTGTAAGCGCCAGGATATGCTGTCCCGTTACCCTGCTGCTGAAATGTCATAAGGCCAGACGTATGGCCCTGAGTTCCAGCCAGTTTATACTGTTTTTCAATTCCTCTTGGGACCACCGACCCTGAGCCCAATGCAACTGGAGGTGTGCTCCCCAGCCGAACAGGCTGGCATCCGTAGTCAGGGTGATTCTGGCTGGCTCCTTGAACTCTGTACCCCTTGACATTGCTGGGGAGGCCCACCATTGAAGGGAGTTCAATGCCGGACGTGGAACTTGAACCTTCTGGTTGGAAGCGCTGATGCGTAGCCTCTGAAATGGAAGTAGAAGCCACTGCAGCTCCCGGGCGTGAAGGCGTGCCCACAGAACGATTTGTATACAGGACACCATCTTCCTGTTGCGACAACAAGACTAAGGTGACCACCCTGTCTCTCCAGATTCGATGGACAAGGCCCCGAATGCTGTCCCGTCGGTCCTGTGACAGATAGATCGTGCAATTGTTCGTGTCTATGACTGCCCCTAGATGCAGGAGCTGGGTTGAGGGCACTGTATGGCTTTGCTGAAAATTGACAGAAAACCCGTGCTCCTGAAAGGTCCTGACAGCAAGGGAGAGATCTGACCGAGCCCTCTGGATGGAGGAGGACTGTATCTGTATGTCGTCCAGATAGCACTGAACTCTGATCGGAGTCTGTCTCAGGTGGGCAGCCATCACTGCCAGTATCTTTGTAAATACTCTGGGTGCTGAAGAGAGGCCGAATGGGAGGGCCCTGTACTGATAGTGCTGGTGGGCATAACAAAACCTGAGAAAATTGCGATGTCCAGGGAGAATAGGGATATGTAAATATGCCTCTGTCAGGTCTATTGATGTCAGGAAGTCCCCTTTTCTGATGCTGGCCAAGATCGATTGTAGCGACTGCATCTTGAACTTCCTGTACATCAGATAGTAATTTAGACCTTTTAAATCTAAAATTGCCCTCCAGCCCCCCCAAGGACTTTGGGACAACGAAAAGAGTTGAGTAAAACCTCTGTCTCTTCTGGTCCTCCAGCACTAGCTTTATGGCCCGTATCTGTGACAAGTAGGAGATAGGCTCTGACATGAGGGCTGCTCTGCTCTTGTTCGTGGGGGTGGGGCAAGTCCGGAAGCGATCCGGTGGACTGGACCAAATTTCCAGCATTAGACCCTGAGCTATGGTGTTCAAGACCCATGAGTCCGTGGTGGTGGCTGCCCATACCTCAGAGTAAAGGGACAGCCAGCCTCCTATGGGTGGGGTGCCCCTGGAGTCACTTCCCTTGTTTGAAAGGGCGCCTCCTGAGCCTCGAAAGGGCCACTCGGACTGGAATTGTGGCCGGGGTCTGGATGCAGGATGGTCCTGCTGGAGCTCTGATGTCTGGTAGAAAGGACGAGAGGTGTGGGGCCAGTCCCAGTTTGAGACTGGCCGAAAGGACTGCCTACGATAATAGTTCTTCTGCCTCATGAATCCCAGCGACCGGTTAGGGCACATAGGGTTGGCCTCCTACAGGTCCCGTCTGTTAGACAATGTCGTCTGGCGGGGCCTAGGGCAAGGGCCTTCTCTGTTGCTGCCCCAGCCCTCTGGAACCAGCTTCTCTCAGAGGTTCGTACTGCTCCCTCCCTCCTAGCTTTCCGAAAACTCTTGAAAACACATTTATGCAGACAGGTTTGGGGTGTGTGAGCTGCGCTCTGCCCCTGGGCCTCTGATTGTGACTGTGTGTTGTATGAGTGAAATTGATTGCCTGGTTTTTACACTGTGAATTGGTAGTTTTAATTGATTTTGTGTTATACTTGTATTTTTGTTGTGAGCCGCCCTGAGTCTTGGGAGAAGGGCGGCATATAAGTCTAATCAAATCAAATCAAAGTTCTGTGATGCCCCGCCCCCTGAATGCTTATCCTCCTTCTCAGTGGTGTTAATGAGAGTCTTGCGTTTGTCCTTGCCCTCTACCAAGTAAGGGTTGAGGGCTTCACCAAAAAGATGTCCCCCAGCGTAAGGCTTAGTAACCAGGCGCCACTTAGCCTTTAGGTCCGCCCGCCAGTTCTTGAACCACCAAAGTCTAAGGGCTGAAATGTCTGCCGCTATGGCTCGCAAAGAGTATCTGGCGGCATGGAGGGAGACGTCAGCCATGTACTGGGATGTGGCCACCAACTAACCCAGGTTCTGGTGAACACGAATCTGGTCAGGAGGGATCATGTCCTGGAGTTGACGTAGCCACAGTATGGAAGCCCGAGTGAAGAAGGCCATGGATGTGGAGGCCTTAATTGCCCAGGCCGATGCCTGATGCGATCTGCGTAAGGCAGCTTCAAATTTTTTGTCCTCTGCCTTAAGCGCTTCGGTCATGTCCCCTGGAATATTTGTGTTGGAAAACAGAGAGTTAAGTGGCTCGTCAATTTGAGGGAACTCCAGTAAGGAAACGAAAGAGGGAGCCACATTAAATAAACTTTTCTCTGAAGTCCCCAGATTGGGGATAGACCCCAGGTTACCCCACTGCTTCTGCACTGGGTTGCGGAAGAAGGGGGGACAGGGAACATGCTTTTGTGGCGCCACCGGTTCAGCATAAAGTGGCTTGGAGTCCTTAGATGTAGATGGAGTTGATTGGGCCTCCTGCTCCGGGGTGATGTTGGCTGTCATGTAGGCCTTCAGCAGCAAAGAACTGACAAGGGATTGATCAAAAAGATCAGCGGGGGGAGTCGGGTCTGGTGTTGAGACGTCCTCGTCGTCCAACAGGAGCAGGCCTGAAGGATCGATGTCCGCAGAGTCCGATTCCGAGGAAACCTCCTGTGTGAAGTCTGGTGTTCCAGGATGAAGAAACGACCGTGGAGGTGCTGCGGGAACTTGTGGAGGTCGTTGAGAGACAAATGAGGCCATGAACTGGGCAAAGGCCTGAGTTGTCATAGCCTGAAAATGCTCAGGCCCTAGTGACTGTGGTTCAGGGGGGCGAAGCCCTGCTGCAGTGGGCGTAAAAGTAGCCTGTGGCCCAGATAGAGCCGTGCCTTGTGCGGTACCCCCCTGTGCTTCTAGGTTTAGCCCTGACACAAAAGGTTCTATTTGTGTCACCTCCCTAGGAAGAGACCCTGGGGCTAAATTACAATGGGCCGACTGAGGCTCAAATATAGATCCTCCAGGTGGAGTAGTCATCTGTGCTTCACCTGGAGCCATTGACCTTGCCCTGGAGATTTCTCCATCCAAGGCCTGATAATATCTGTTGGCTTCCCTGCCAGCTGTTCTAGGCTTCTTGGAGGGCTGGGCCTTGGCCTTTGACATGCTCTTCCTGGCCGCCTCAGTAGAGGCCTTGTGCTTCTTTCTGGCGGGGGGTGGGGGTTCAGTTATGTCCTGTGAGGACAGAGGGAAGGAATTATCTGTCATTGTGATAGGTAAATTCCCCTTTTTCCCTTTTCTATCAGTTTCTATGATAAATTCCCCCTTTTCCCTTTTCTATCAATTTCTATGATAAATTCCCCTTTTCTATTTGGATAAGGGAACCTTCTGGCTAATGCTCCTAATGAGGCTGAGGCAGCCGGCACTCTGACGGATCAATTCAAGTGGTGAAGCGCCCCCCTCAAGCGCTGTAATTGAGCACTGAAGTGGTTCTCAACCTTTTTCAGGCCGTGACCCCGACCAGCGCCGCGCATGCACGGTGCGACGGCCCGCATTGTGCATGCGTGGCGCGGCGGCCCGCATCGCACATGCATGGTGCGACGGCCCTCATCGCGCATGCGCTGCACGATGGCCCGCATCGCGCATGCGCGGTGCTGCCCCCTGCGCCGGCCGAGGGGAAAAGGGGAAAAAAATGGCAGACTGCGTTGTTTGGCGACCCCCGTGAAATGGTCGTTCGACCCCAAATGGGGTCGCGACCCACAGGTTGAGAAACGCTGCTCTAGGAATACAATTCTGAGGGGTAGGTAGGAAATCAGATGAGGGAGGGGTAGTGGGTCAACTGGTAAGGCAATGCGTCCTTGTGGGGACGAGCTTGCCCTCCCCAAGATCAATCAGGACGTTAGGCTGCAAGTATTCAGAGGTTAGACAAGATGGCGGCCGTAAACAAAATGGCGGCCGCAACTCAAGCGCGCCAAAAATAACTGACAAGGGGCCTCTGAGGCTGAATGAAGAGCCTAGCTGAGAACCTCTCTCAACTGGCGGCCGCGCCTCAGTAATTTAGTCTTTGCTCCCTACGAGAGCTCCTGAGGCTTTTAGCTGCAAAAGCACGGTGGTCACGCGATTTGCGTGCCTAGAACGCCGCCCGACTTGCCGGCAACTCGCCCCGATCGCTTTCACGGTCCCGCGCCAATCAGCAGGCTGGCCTTGCTGCGGAGTCCTCCTAATCGTCCTCTCCCTAACTGGGACCCAGCCGGATCAGCAAGTGAAGAAACAGTAAGGGAGGCGTCTGGGAAGGTCGCGCCAACTCTGTCAGCCTGACACAGCTGGCTTGAAATTCAAGCTTTTAGGGTTCCGCGCCAGTCAGCAGAGTGAGCTGATGCCTCCGAATTGCTGAATTAAGCGCAGGACGGCTCGCGCGAAGGTGGCCAGTTCAAATTCGGGCAGGCAGTAGCCAGCAGGGAAGTCCCGAAGTAGGATCTTCCTGATCAGGATAAGTCCAAATAATTTTATATCTACTATGAGGAACGGATCTAATGTCCAGAAGGAAAGGAAGGAAAATCCATAGGGATGTACGACCTGTCTTAATCCTTCTGCTCCTGGAAGTCTGAAATACGTGTCTGTGGAGCAAAAGATTAATTCTAAAACTGGGGTGCTCTTGCACAGCAGAGACGTGCTTACGCTTCCGACTTAGTCTTATTGGAGCAGGAAGATTAAGACAACCCCTTTGTGGATTCTCCATCCAATCACGCTGGAGAACACCTTGCTCTCAGCCGTTGTTAACTTCGAATGGTCACTAAGCAAACTGTTGTAAGTTGAGGACTACCTGCATCAGGCCAGTTAACAGCCTGGCTGCCTCATTTTGCATCTTCTGGATACTCTTCAAGGGAAGCCCTACATACAGTCCGCTGTAGTAGTCAAGCTCAGAGGCAACTACTGGCAGGATACATGCATTGCTCTAAAAAATATGAGGTTTCTACTGAATGGCCCTATCCTGTATTAGGTAGTGTTTGATTTACGACCCCAGTTGGGACTGGGCCTTCGATTACTAAGGAATGCAGTCATTAATAGCGCTTATAGACAGCATCACAGGGCTTAGCAGCCCTCTCTAAGCAATTTATGGAGTCGGCCTAACGCCCTCCCCCCCACAATCTGGGTCATTTTACTGATTTCGGAAGGATGAAAGCCTGAGTCAACCTCAAGCTAGCAAATACCTCCCGCCGTCCGGTAGCTCCCACAGAGAGGGCCTCCTCAGGGTGCCGTCAGCCAGACAATGTCGGCTGGCGACCCCCAGGGGGAGAGCCTTCTCTGTGGGAGCTCCCACGCTATGGAACAAGCTCCCCCCCCAACTCAGTACGATGACAGATTTACGCACCTTCCGTCAGGAACTAAAAAGGCGGCCTGGCATAGAAACTCCGGTTCCAGCAGGGTTAAAATGTTTTAGGGGGATTGAGTAATTTTTAAGTGTTGTGTTGGGTTTTAAATGGGCATTTTACGGCCAAAATGGTTTAATTCATTTTTAATTATTTTAATTTTGTATATTTATACGGTATGTTTTTACATTTTTAGGCTGTACACTGCCCCGAGTCCTCCGGGAGAGGGGCGGTATAGAAATTTGAAAAATAATAATAATAATAATAAAGCTGGTTAGGATCAACCTGCTAGCAGTGAGCAGTGAATTGGCCTGCAATACTGCATTTTAACAAATGCACCCACTTTTGTGACCATTTTTGGCACGGTCATTAAGCGAGTCCGGCTTCCCCCGTTGATTTTACTGGTCGGAAGATGGCAAAGCAGCAATCCCAGCGTGCTGCAAGTGTCGTAATTGCACGCTGGTGGCCGAGTGCCAAATTCTGATCACGTCACCACGAGGACACCGATAGTCATCGATGCCAGGACCGTTTGCCCCTTTTTTTTCCATCACCGTCGTTAACTTAGAATGGTTGGTAAACATATGGTCGTTAAGTCGAAGACTACCTACATGGAAGAGTTTAATAAGGATGTCCAAATGAACTTCTGGGAAACGCAGGATACATCAGAAAAGCTGTACAGCTTTTTCCTTTGAAAAGAGAAGTTTAACAAGTAGGCTGGCTTGGTCACTCAACAGCGAGACACGGGTGAAGCGGGCACACCAGCGCCTGCATTCTCGGCATCACATGAGAAAAGCAGATCTTCCTTCCACCGTCCTTATCACTTTCTACAGAGGGACGATCAAGAGTATCCTGTCATACAGTATCATCACTGCTTCAGACAGGAAGGTGGTGCTAAGAGTGGTGAGGATGGCCGAAAAGATCATTGGCAGTTCACTCCCTCCCATCCAGGACATAGCACAGAAACGTTGCTTGAGCAGGGTCCGCAAAATTGTCTAGGACACGACACATCCTCTTCACAACCTGTTTTCCTTGTTACCTTCTGGGAGAAGGCTGCGTGGTATCCGAAGCAGAACATCCAGATTTGGTCATAGTTTTATTCCATACAGTATTAACTTTGTGAACTCTATAAAGCTTCCTCCTTCTGATATGTATTCAAGATTGACAATGATTAATATTTTTGTTACGGTACTTACATGGAAGGGTGTAGGTCTATACCAGGGTTGGCAGCCCAAAACACTCAAAGAGCCACTTGGACCCGTTTCCCACCGAAAACAAAACACCGGGAGCTGGAAAACCCTTTTGATATCTAAAATGAAGATAACACTGCATATATCCTTTACCTTTATTATAGGTGTGCGTGTGTGTATATACATCATTTTAGATGTCAAAAGGGTCTCTCTCTGCCCTTGGTCTGCCAGTCCTCTTCCCCCACTCTCTCTCTCTCTCCCTCCCTCCCTCTTTTTCTCCCCCCCTCTCTGCTGCTCACCTGGCAAGCTGGCTTCAAGCTGTTCTCCAACAAGCTCAGGGGTAGGCAACCTCGGCTCTTTTATGACTTATGGACTTCAACTCCCAGAATTCCTGACTCAGCATAGCTGGGCTAGCTAGCTCTCTCCTGCCCTTCCTGCTTCCTGCAGAGACACAGCAAAGGGAGGAGCTTTGCCCAATAAGCTTTTCAGCTCCTCGGAGAACACTGTGAGTGCACTCTTTTAACACACACACACACACACACACAGAGAGAGAGAGAGAGAGAGAGAGAGAGAGAGAGAGACAGAAGCAGGGAAGCGCAATTGCCTCTCTCTGTAAATGGCAGAAGAGGCTGGGAGCCACAGGGGAAGGCTCAAAGAGCCGCAGGTTGCCGACCTGTGGTCTATACATACGTTGTATATAGCATGTTTAAATGTGTTATGTATGTGTACACCTTGAGAGTAAGCAACTAAATTTCATTTTTAATGTGTGCCATTGTGCCCACAGTAAAAAAAATGACAATAAAGTTTATCTTCTCTTCTCTTCTCTTCTCTCTCTCTCTCTCTCTCTCTCTCTCTCTCTCTCTCTCCTCTCTCTCTCTCCTCTCTCTCTCTCTTCTCTCTCTCTCAAATCCTGCTCCAGGCTCTTGTTTCTCTAGGGTAGTGGCTACCAAGAACACATTTCAGGAACTTTATTGAAATTTCACCAACCGGAAAACATGATCGAGGCAGGTGGATGCAGCCAAGCTAAAGACTTTGGAGTCCAACCTGCAAACCAGCAAATGGTGGAGACCTTGTGGACTTTGCGTAGAAAAATGAGTCTCTCTCTTGTCCCGAATGCAAAGCAGAAGAAGCTTCCTTGTGGTCTCAGAAGCTTCCTTGTGGGGGAGGGAACGGATCAAACTCCTCCTCACAGTCCAATGGTGTAGGAACGTCCCGTGGGGTTGTGGATGACCGAACACATGGGGGAAACCACAGCCCACTCGTACCACACTTTCTTGGAGTTGCTGGAACGCCAAAAGGCCACTCGGATCTTCTCGCCCGCCTGCACAGTCATGGGTTGCTGTGGGTTGGACACCATTACTAGCAGCATAATCATTCCGGGCCAGATAAACATTACTCCCCCCCCCACACACAAAAAGCCAGGTCCCACAGAGTCAGTCACACCAGCATGTTTCCATACAGAAGTAGAGAGGTCATAGGAACACAAGTATGTTTAAATTATTTGCTGAACACCTGGTTCTGCCACCTGGGCCTGGGGACCTAGAGCCCATTCAATGGTTAGTTTGAATCTGTGTTGTCGCTGGGGTGGGCGGTGGGCTGTTATTTTTCTGCTTATTTTTTATTCTTTTTAAAGCATGTTTTTTATATCTGGTAAGCCGCCTTGAGTCGCCAAGTGCGAGTAGGCAGCAATATGAATAATCTACATAAATAAATATTCAAACGCATTTCCAATAAACACCTAATTCTCACACTGCTATCTAATGTCTATGTATATTTACCCATGTAGTAGGGCTGCAGTATTATTATTTATCATTATTATCTTTACCACTAATCCATCTATCATCCATCCATCCGTCATCCCCCTCCTCTCTCCCTACCTCCCTACCTATCATTTTAGAATAGAATAGAGCTGGATGGGACCTTGGAGGTCTTGTAGTCCAGCCCCCTGCTCAAGCAGGAGAACCTATACCAGTGGTGGCGAACCTATGGCACGCGTGCCAGAGGCAGCACTCAGAGCCCACTCTGTGGGCACGCACGCCATTGCCCCAGCCCATCACCCCGTGACCCCCTCCTCACCAGCAGCCCCCCCGGAGGAGAGTCACCCCGGGCGCAGCCGGCGTGGAGCGCCACAGCCAAGGACATGGCAGCTGGGCAGTGAGGACAAGACTCCGCCCTCGTGCCCCATCGCGTGCAGATGATGCTGAGGGGGTGGCCGCCGTGATGCTGCTGGGCCGCCTGGGCGATCTGCTGTGGCAGGCCATGGAGGCGGTGGGTGGCCCTGCGGGCAGGAGAGGCGGGGCGAGGCACTCGGTCTCTAAAAGGTTCGCCATCACTGACCTATACCATCTCAGACAAGTGACTAACCCAGCGGTTCTCAACCTGTGGGCCGCGACCCCATTTGGGGTCGAACGACCATTTCACGGGGGTCGCCAAACACCGCAGTCCATTTTTTCCTTTTCCTCGGCCGGCGCAGGGGGCACCGCGCATGCGCAGGGTAGCACCGTGCATGTGCGATGTGGGCCGTTGCGCCGCATATGCGCATGTGCGGCACGGATCAGGGTCGTGGCCTGAAAAAGGTTGAGAACCGCTGATCTAACCTCTTCTTAGAAATCTCCAGTGATGGAGGGAAGCCATCCCACTGGTTAATTGTCCTCAGTTAGGAAGTTCCGCCTTAATTCCGGGTCGCTTCTCTCTGATTAGTTTCCAACCACTGTTTCTTGTTCTGCCCCCAGGTGCTTTGGAGAATAACGTGAACCCCCTCTTCTTTGTGGCAGCCCCTGAGATACGGGAACTCTGCTATCATGTCCCCCTTATTTCTTCTTTCCTTTAGACTGGCCGAACCCAAGTCCCGCAACCGTTCTTCCTATGTCTCAGTTCTCCAATCACTGGAGGAAATAAATGACGGAAATATCGATCAACTAGGAAAGGAGATGGAAGGCAACCAGGCAGGAGGGCAGCATAACAAAGCTCGCTCCTACAGCTTTTCCTTGCTTAGACAGGTAGTCCTCGACTTACAACAGTCCATTTAGTGACCGGTCAAAGTTACAACAGCCCTGAGAACAAGGGACGTGCGACCGTTTCTTGCAGTTACGACCTTTGCAGCCTCTCCCGTGATCACGCGATCAAAATTCAGACGCTTCGGACTGAGGACCGTGGCCGTGTCCCAAGGTCACGTGATCCCCTTTGGCGGCCTTCCAACAAGCCAAGTAACATGGGGGAAAAGCCAGGTTCACTTCACAACCGGGTTGCCAACCAAACAGCCACAGCGATTCACTTAACAACGGTGGCAGGAAAGGTCACACCCCAGGGCAAAACTCTCGCCTTAACCAATGTCTCCCTTGGCACGGAATATTTCGGGCCCAATGGCGGTCGTTAAGACGAGGACTACCTGTAATGTAAACCCCTTGCATATTAAAAAAGTTTTGTTTTGTTAATAAGTTTTCCTCGGTGAAAAATCTTCAAGTAACTGCTGACAAAAGATTTATTCTCATGAGGGGAATTAAAAAAAATAAATAAAATAAAAACAAAGACCTACCTTAATGGGAAAGAATATAGGGAACCACGAAAACATGCCAGGTGAATGAGTCTCAGGCCGGATACCTATAAGAATGAGTGGGGAGAGGAGAAAGAAAGAGAGAGAGAGAGAGAGAGAGAGAGAGAGAGAGAGAGAGAGAGAGAGAGAGAGAGAGAGAGAGAGAGAGAGGATAAGATAGATAGATAGATAGATAGATAGATAGATAGATAGATAGATAGAGAGAGAGAGAGAGAGAGAGAGAGAGAGAGAGAGAGAGAGAAGGTTGGTTTTAGGGGTTCAGCAGCATCGAGGCAAGTATAACGAAGGGTTTAGGACAGGGGTAGGCCACCTTGGCTTTTTTATGACTCATGGACTTCAACTCCCAGAATTCCTGAGCCAGCATGAGGGAAACTTTGGCCCCTTCATGACTCGTGGACTTCAACTCCCAGAATTCCTGAGCCGGCATGAGGGAAACTTTGGCCCCTTCATGACTCGTGGACTCCAACTCCCAGAATTCCTGAGTCAGCATGGGGGAAACTTTGGCCCCTTCATGACTCGTGGACTTCAACTCCCAGAATTCCTGAGCCAACATGGCTCAGCTTGGAAACCTCTCCCTTTCCCCTCAGCATGGCTGGCTCAGGAATTCTGGGAGTTGAAGTCCGCCAGTCATAAAAGAGCCAAGGTGGCCTACCCCTGGTTTAGGAGAAGACCCTTTTTGTGCCATGGCCCCTGCTCTTTGAAGCATCTTGCCACTGAGGGTGAGGCCCCCACCCACCCTTTTGGCCTTGAATAGAATAGAGCTGGAAGGGACCTTGGAGGTCTTCTAGTCCAGCCCCCTGCTCAAGCAGGAGAACCTATACCATCTCAGACAAGTGGCTGTCTAGTCCAGGGGTCTTCAAACTTGGCCCTTTGATGACTTGTGGACTTCAACTCCCAGAATTCCTCAGCCGGCGTGAGGGAACTATGACCCTTTCATGACTTGTGGACTTCAATTCCCAGAATTCCTCAGCCAGCATGCCTGGCTGAGGATATTCTGGGAGTTGAAGTCCACAAGTCATCCAACGGCCAAGCTTGAAGACCCCTGGTCTAGTCTCTTCTTGAAAATCTCCAGTGATGGAGCACCCACTAGAACAGAATAGAGCTGGAAGAGACCTTGGAGGTCTTCTAGTCCAGCCCCCTGCTCAAGCAGGAGAACCTATATCATTTCAAACAAGTGACTGTCTAGCCTCTTCTTAAAAATCTCCAGTGACGGAGCGCCTACAATTTCTGGAGGCCAGCTGTTCCACTGGTTAATTGTCCTCACTGTCAGGAAGTTTCTCCTTAGTTCCAGCTTGCTTCTCTCTTTGATCAGTTTCCACCCATTGTTTCTCGTCCTGCCCTCTGGTCCTCTGGAGAATAATTTGACCCCCCCTTCTTTGTGGCAGCCCCTCAAATGCTGGAACGCTGCTATCATGACTCCCCCATTTCTTCTTTTCTTTAGACTGGCCGAACCCAAGTCCTGCAGCCCTTCTTCCTATGTTTTATTCTCCAGGCCTTGGACCATCTTAACTTGCTCTTCTCTGAATTTTTTTCCAAACTCTCAACATCTTTTTTTGTGAGGTGGTGACCCAAATTGGCTGCAGTGTTCCAGGGGTGGTCTCACCAGGGTTTTATACAAGGGTACTAATACCTCGCGTGATCTTGATTCTATGCCTCTGTTTATGCAACCCAGGATTGTATTAGCTTGTTTTGGATGCTGCTGCCCACGGCTGGCTCACGGTCAAGCGATCGTCCACTAGGACTCCAAGGTCCCTCTCCCAGTGACTGTTTCTGACCCAGCTCTTGCCCAGTCTGTACTTGTACCCTTGATTTAAGGCAGCGGTTCTCAACCTTTTTCAGGCTGAGACCCCACCTGCGACCCTGACCTGCATCGCGTATGCGGGCGCGCGGCGGGCCGAACTGCGCATGCGCGGTGCGACGGGCCGAACTGTGCATGCGCGGCACGCGCGCGGGGCGCCCCGAACTGCACATGTGCGGCGTGACGGGCCGAACCGTGCATGCGCGGCGTGCGCGGCATGACCCAAACTGCGCATGCGCGGTGGAGCGAACCGCACATGCGCGGCACCCCAAACAGCACATGCGCGGCGTGACAGCCCGAACCTCGCATGCGCGGCGTGCAACGATCTGAACCGCACATGCGTGCGACGGGCCAAACCGCGCATGCGCGGCGCGCGACGGGCTGAGGGGAAATGGGGGGGGGGAAATGGCGGACTGCGGTGTTTGGCGACCCCCGTGAAACGGTCGTTCGACCCCAAATGGGGTCGCAAGCCATAGATTGAGAACCGCTGATTTAAGGCCGTCCAAGACCTTAAAATTTGGCTCTGTGGTTGGTGCACAGCCCTGATGGAGATGCATCAGAAAGGTGGTGGCTGGTGCACACCCCCTCCTCCAACTCAAGCCTGCGGTTTTTACTTGTAACCAATCTTTGTGATTTTAATTTTTTTTTAAATTTTTTATTACATTGTCAGCTGCCCAGAATCACTTTGGATAGCGCGATAGGGCATCGTAGAAATGTAATAAATAAGAAAGGAGAAGGGCACAGCTCCCTCTAAGAACATAAGAACCTAAGAAGAGCCCTGCTGAATCAGGCCAAAGCCCATCGAGTCCAGCATTCTGTGTCACCCAGTGGCCCACCAATTGTACATGGGGATCTTGAGCAGAAAGAGAAGGCAAAACCCTCCCTTTCCCTTGACCCCCAACAAAGGGTACTCAAGGGAATCCTGCCTGCCTCAACCAACATAGAGGCGGCACATGGACATCCGTTTTAATAACCACCGATACACTTGGCATCCATGAATCTGTCTGACCCTGCCTTGAAGCTATCAAGGCTGACAGCTGTCACGACCCCTTCAGGAAGTGAATTCCATAAACCAACGACCCTCTGGGTGAAGAAATATTTCCCTTTATTTGTCCTCACTTTCTTACCTACGAGCTTTAGGGAGTGTCCCCTTGTCCTGGTATTGTGTGATAGAGAAAAGAATTTTTCTCTATCCACCTTTTCTATCCCATGCATGATTTTATACACTTCGATCAAGTCATCCCGTCTTGAGGCTCCCCTTAACGTACTGAGTGTGACGTCGCCATAGAGCCTCGTCTCAAAGTAGCCGGCAAAGCCGTGAAGCACCGTATTCACGTCCACCTGGAATTCCAGCCTTTGGTAGCGGTTGTTGTCCTTGAGAGGGTCTGCAAGAGAGAAAAGACAAGGCAGAAAAGGTCTCATGGGACACCCAGAGGCTCTAAAGCAGGCGTGTCCAACTCACGACGTAGCGTGACTCCCCCCCCCGTTGCCAGCAATGGGGCGGGCGCGGTTTGCGGCATTGATGCATCTGGTCTACAGGCCGGCAGTTTGACATGCGTGCTCTAAAGAAAGCCAGGATAAAATATCCAAGCCAAATCCAGCTGTTTTTTAACAGAGTGGAAGATGGCTTGCTGTGGGTGGGTGAACCCAGGTTTTCTAGTAAAGTTTTTTTTTTTTTTTTTAAAAGCCAGCCTTTCTTCTTATCTAGACCAGGGCTTTTCAACCTTTTCACAGATTGTACCACTTTTAGGACATGACAATATTCGAGCACCACCAGTGCTTAGCAAGGTGTCAAAAAATGGATGACTACAGAAAAAAAGGGAGGGGGGATTTTGGGCTTTACTGGTTAGATGCATTTGTTGTTATAGAAATGGCTAGTTTATAGTATTATGGAAAAGTAAAAAGTTGGGGTTCAATGTTAATGCTTCCTTCTACTGCAGCAGAGGAAGTCAGAAGTCAATGCTTGTTCTTTTTCCCGTCTCCCCCTCACTTTCCCCTTGTTCTCTCACCCTTGGCTCGCAAAAGCCCCTCACTCGCTCTCTCTCTCACTCACTCACTCACACTTTGCTCGCAAAAGCCCCTCAGTCTCTCTCTCGCTCTCCACTCAAACACACGTTGCTCACAAAAGCCACTCTCTCTCTCACTCACACTTTGCTCGCAAAGGCCTCTCTCTCTCTCTCTCTCATTCACTCACACTTTGCTCACAAAAGCCCCTTGGTCTCTCGCTCTCCACTCAAACACACTTTGCTCACAAAAGCCACTCTCTCTCACTCACTCACACTTTGCTCGCAAAGGCCTCTCTCTCTCTCTCATTCACTCACACTTTGCTCACAAAAGCCCCTTGGTCTCTAGCTCTCCACTCAAACACACTTTGCTGTCAAAAGCCGCTCTCTCTCTCTCTCATTCACTCACATTTTGCTCACAAAAGCCACTCTCTCTCTCACTCACACTTTGCTCGCAAAGGCCTCTCTCTCTCTCTCTCTCTCTCTCTCTCTCCACTCAAACACACTTTGTTGTCAAAAGCCGCTCTCTCTCTCTCATTCACTCACACTTTGCTCGCAAAAGCCCCTCAGTCTCTCTCTCTCCACTCAAACACACTTTGCTGTCAAAAGCCGCTCTCTCTCTCTCTTTCACTCACACTTCGCCTGCAAAGGCCACTCACTCTCTCTCTCTCTCTTTCACTCACACTTTGCTCACAAAAGCCCCTCAGTCTCTCTCTCGCTCTCCACTCAAACACACTTTGCTGTCAAAAGCTGCTCTCTCTCTTTCACTCACTCAAACTTCGCCCGCAAAGGCCACTCTCTCGCTCTCTCATTCACTCACACTTTGCTCACAAAAGCCCCTCAGTCTCTCTCTCGCTCTCCACTCAAACACACTTTGCTGTCAAAAGCTGCTCTCTCTCTCTCTCTCAAACTTCGTCCGCAAAGGCCTCTCTCTCTCTCTCTCTCTCTCATTCACTCACACTTTGCTCACAAAAGCCCCTCGGTCTCTCTCGCTCTTCAAACACACTTTGCTGTCAAAAGCCGCTCTCTCTCTCTTACTTCGCCTGCAAAGGCCACTCTCTCTCTCTCTCTCTCTCACTTCGCCTGCAAAGGCCACTCACTCTCTCTTTCACTCACACTTTGCTCCCAAAAGCCCCTTTGTCTCTCACTCTCACTCACACGTACTTTGCTCCCAAAAGCCGCTCTCTCTCTCTCTCTTTCACTCACTGACACTTTGCTCGCAAAGGCTACTCGCTCGCTCTCGCCTCACTGCTTCACTAACAAAAGCCTCTTCTCTTCTCTGTTTTTTTTCTCTCCCTCTCCCGCCGAAACCTGCCCCTTTTATAGCTTCTCCTCTCTCCGTCCTCCTCCTCCTTTTTTCATCCGGGGACGCATGTAGCCGCATGCGTAGATCCTGGGGCTTCTGCCGAGTCCTGTAGCTCCAGCTGATCTTCTCCAGGCCTATGTAGAGTCGCTTTAGCTTGTTCCCTCCCCTGTTACACTTGGCTAGGGGTCGTGTACCACCTGCCAGGTGCTAAAGTACGCGTACCACTGGTTGAAAAGCCCCGATCTAGATAACTAACAATCTAGTTTAGGCAAGTATCCCTTTCCACAACACTGTATGAGTATTTTGCTCTCCAAAAGCACTGTCCCTACCTGGGTTGGGGTGTCTGAAGGAGAAACAGGCTTTTGGCGGTGCTAACTGGTGGAAGTTGTGAAGACGAACAACGTACGGCATTTCGAATTGAGCCTGGGAAGAAAACACGAAATAAAACAGAATAACCAGATTTTTAAAATGCCAAATGTGTTAGGGTTGAAGGGTTCTCTGAGCTTGGTTTTTTTTCTTGCAGACGTTTCACAACCCACCTAGGGAACATCATCAGGGCTACTGGAAGATGCCATTCCCAAATCTTTTTTAATAGAAAGGTTCCAATTTCTCTTTGTCTCTAAGGATCACATTAAAGGTTTGTAACGATTTCTCTTCAACGTGTAGGATGGAGTATACTACATGTTTGATTCTGTATACTGCTGGAGATTCCTTTTTGTTTCGTATCATTAATAAAATTAAATTTAAAAATTCTTCGGGGCATCCTGCAAATCTAAAGGATATATTTAAATTACAAGATTTGATTACAAAATATGTATATTTGATTATATACGTCATTTTAAGACACGGGATCCTTCATTATTTTAACAATGTTATTTTAACTGAAATAACTTGATTATTTGAATATACGTAATATTTGACAGTAAATAATTTTAGGAATTTTAGATGTTGGGAAAAAAATGGCTAAAATGAGAATTAAGAAATTAGATAATGGAAATTACCAGAGGGAGTATTTAAAAATTACAGATTTGTTTGAATGTGGTTAAACTAATAAAAAGACTGTGAATATAAATGAAGATTAGTTTAAGAGGGATGAGCCCTTAAAGTAATATAATATGCCTTCTTTTTTTTCTTTTGTTTGGTTTTTTGACATGAGAAATATAAAAATGTTGGGATGGTTTATATAAAAGAAATGTTTTCTCTGTTTTGTCTTTTTTTTCCCCTTTTTGCTCTTATTTTGTTTTATGATACGAGAAATGTAAAAATGTGATGGCTTGTATGAGAAAAAAGACTTAAATACCTAAGTGTAACTAATTTTGAGAAAATCTTAACCAGTAAAAATGTTTTGAATATTGTGGGGAAAACAAATTTAAATAAGAATTTTGCAAACAGGATTTACGATTAGGCCATCAAGATGATCAATGAAAAGAAGCTTTATAGTGATGTGGCTGTTATCTGCAGAAACATGAGAAAAATGTTTATATTTGTCATTTATTTAAATAGGAACTGTATTAATTTAAGACTGGCAAAAGAGAATATTATTGGAAGAAGACGAAATCAAGTAAAGCTATTATTATATGGTCAATAGAATTATAGAAATTAATTGTTACTGATTGTTTTTTAAACATTAACCGAGACAGCACAATGTTTACCAAATATTAAGGTGTATGTTAAAAATCAATAGAACATAAAAAAAAATTTTTTTTAGGAATTTTAACCTGACCTTTATTGCATACATATTTTTATTCATTAGGAAAAGCCCTACTTTTTTTTTTCAAGAGATCAAGAAAGCAACAAAGATCATTAGAGGACTGGAGGCTAAAACATATAAGGAACGATTGCTGGAATTGGGTATGTCTAGTTTAAGGAAGAGAAGGACGAGGGGTGACATGATAGCAATCTTCCAGTATCTCAGGGGTTGCCCCGAAGAAGAGGGAGTCAAGCTATTCTCCAAAGCACCTGAAGGCAGGACAAGAAGCAACGGATGGAAACTAACCAAAGAAAGAAGCAATCTGGAATTAAGGAGAAACTTCCTGACAGTTAGAACAATTAATCAGTGGAACTACCTGCCTCCAGAAGCTGTGAATGCTCCAACACTGGAAGTTTTTAAGAAGAGACGGGACAGCCATTTGTCCAAAATGGTATAGGGCAGTGGTGGCGAAACCAAGGCACGGGTGCCAGAGGCAACACTCAGAACCCTCTCTGTGGGCACGCACACCGTCCCCCCAGTCCTGGGCCTTCAGCTGGGTTTTATAAAACCTTTTCGCTTTAGGCTTCTGCCGCCATGTACAAAAAAATAAAAAGGTTCAATCAGTCAATTTCAACTTCTCGCGGAAAAAAAAAGATCTTGCAAAGTTGGAATTGATTGACCTTTGTAGTCCCACCCAGTCTGCTGTTACCACCGCAGCCATGCCCACCCAATGGGCCACACCCACCCAATGGGCCACACCCACCCGGCACCCGACAATGCATAAGTGGGTTTTGGGTTGCAGTTTGGGCACTCGGTCTCTAAAAGGTTCGCCATCACTGGTATAGGGTTCCCTGCCTGAGCAGGGGGTTGGGCTAGAATAGATGACCTCCAAGGTCCCTTCCAACTTCTATTATTATTATTATTATTATTATTATTATTATTATTATTATTATCATCATTATTATTATTATCATCATCATCGCACAGTCAGCCAGATGTTCAGACTGGATTTGGCATTTTGTCTACCTATCGAGTCCTTCCCAAGGACCTGGGGTAGGAAGATGTGGATGTTTGATGATATTAAAGATATCGTCGCAAGATGGAAGCAGTTCCTAGTAAGGCCGCCTTTTGCAATTGACTAATGGTGAATTTGTCAATGCCGATGGTGTTCAAGTGGTGCTCCAGTTATTTTGGGATTGCACCCAAGGTGCCTATCACTATTGGTGCCACCCTTGCTTGCCTTTGCCACAGTCTTTTCTGTTTCTATTTGTAGGTCTTTGTATTTTGTGATCTTCTCCAGTTCTTTCTCGTCTATTTCTTTTTTTTTCTTCTCCAAACAGATTTTAATGTCTTTCTAGCAAAGAATACATTTGGGGACCCGCTCACCTCAGGATCGCGATCCTTCTCACGACAGGCCCGCACTTCGTTATAAAGCTTTGAGGACGAGATGGGGCCCAAGAAAGAGGTATAATCACAGGGGATGCTCACCCCGCCCTCTGCGCAAGGGGGAAAAAAGCAAAGACACATCAGTCACTTGCAATTAAAATAGGACGTTGAATCTATCCGGCTCAGCTATAATCAACAGACCCTCCAGCTGGCTTATGGCATTATTACTACACGTAGTCCTTGACTTAACAACCATTCAGTGACCATTCAAGGTTTAAAAAAGCGATTTACAACTGATACTTGCATTTACAACCACTGCGGCATTTTCCCACAGTCACATGATCAGAAATTAGCTGCTTGGCCACTGGCATGTACCCATGACAGTTGCAGCACGCTGGGGTTGCAAATGCAATCCCCATTTGCAGCCTTAAGCAAATTCCACGGGGGGGGGGAGCTCAGATTCACTTAACAATCCCGTGATTCGCTTAATGACCGTGGTGATTCACTTAAGAACCAGGGCAAAAAACGGTCAGGATTGTAAGCCGCCCTGTGTGGTAAGATGGGTGGGCCCATAAATTTTATAAAGAAAAAATAAAATAAAATAAAAAATAATAAAACAACAGAAAATGAAATAAATTAAATTAAAATACAAATAAAAAAGCCATAAAAGAAAAAAAATGATATTAAAAAAATAAAATGTAATAAAACAATAAAAAGTGAAATAAATTAAACAAAAACAATAAAAAATAAAACAAAATAAAAAATAGAACAAAAAAATGAATGAAATTAACACAAAATAAAAAAAAAACAAAAAACGAATGAAATTAAAACAAAATAAAAAACAACAAAAAAAAATGAAATTAAAATAAAATAAAAAGCAATAAAACAAAAAATGAAATAAAATAAAAATGTAACAAACAATAAAATGAAATAAACAAAAACAATAAAATAAAAATGAATTAAAATAAAACAAATAAAACGTAAAAACAAAAAAAATAAAATAAAATGTAATAAAACCAAATGAAATAAACAAAAAGAACAAAACCATAAAAATGAATTAAAATAAATAAAATAAAATGTAATAAAATTAAAAAATGAAACAAGTCCAATTAAAATAAAAAACAAAACCAAAAAAATTAAAATAAATAAAATAAAATATAACAAAGCAATAAAAATGAGATTAAATTAAACAAAAATAAAACAATAAAAAATAAATGAAAATAAACAAAATAAAACAAACACAACAATAAAAAAATGAAATGAAATAGAATAAAAATAAAACAAAAACGAATTAAATTAAAAAGAAACAAAATATAATAAAATACAAAACGGTAAAATAAAAATAAAAGAAAACTAAATTAAAAATAAAATAACATTAGGCACGAATCCCTTAAGAACAGCCTTGCTCAACAGTGGAAATTCTGCCCCTGGTTTAAGGACTCCCTGCGGTATATAAATATTCTAAATATTTCTGACCCCAACCTTCCATAGTCTCTTTTTCCGACTCACCTTTCAGACAATGTTCCGCCCCGTCCAGACACTCCGGGGACAGTTCGTTGTCGGCGAAGGAGCCCAGCAATTCCGACACCATCAGATCCGCTTTCTCGGGGGCCTCCCACTCGCGCATGTCCCGGGAGACCACCGTCACCTGGGAACCCCATTCTTCGTACTGCCAGCTCTCCAGACTGGAGGGGGGGAAAAACGCCGGAAGATGTGGAGGCAGGTCAAAGGGACTAGCACCTTCGATCATGTGGAAGACATTCTCTCCACAAAACTGCCCCGCAGAGCAGACTAGTATTAAATACGATTAATTAGTCATCTTCCATTCCCCCAGAAGCAAGAGGTAGAGAGGAAAGGACGAGAGACTGCTCTCCAAGCTTGCTGGGGGGGGATTCTGGGAGTAGAAGTCCACTTATCTTAAGCCCTCCCCCCCCCCAAGGTTGACCAAAACTACTCTTAAGACTTCTAGTGTTTCATCCATACCCCTTTGGATAAGGAAGGGGAAGAAAGAGGGTGATACTCTCTGAGAAGAATTTCTAATCTGTTTGGATTTCGTTTGGCCTAAGAAACAATTATTTGGACCGAGATGATGGTCGTGCTAAACTGTGGTTTGGAACAGGGCTCTCCAAACTTGGCCACTTTTAAGACTAGTGGACTTCAACTCCCAGAATTCCAAAGCCAACCAGGCAGGCTGGAGAATTCTGGGAGTTGAAGTCCACCTATCTGAAGGTCCCCAAAGCTGAACAAAACTACTTTTAAGACTTCCACTGTTTCATCCCGGGGGGGGGGGAGTGTCTTCAAACTTGGCCCTTTGATGACTTGATGACTTCAACTCCCAGAATTCCTCAGCCAGCGTGAGGGAACTATGACGCTTTTATGACTTGTGGACTTCAACTCCCAGAATTCCTCAGCCAGCGTGAGGGAACTATGGCCCTTTGAGGACTTGTGGACTTCAACTCCCAGAATTCCCCAGCCAGCGTGAGGGAACTATGGCCCTTTGAGGACTTGTGGACTTCAACTCCCAGAATTCCTCAGCCAGCGTGAGGGAACTATGGCCGTTTTATGACTTTTGTGGACTTCAACTCCCAGAATTCCTCAGCCAGCATGAGGGAACTATGGCCCTTTTATGACTTGTGGACTTCAACTCCCAGAATTCCCCAGCCAGCGTGAGGGAACTATGGCCCTTTGAGGACTTGTGGACTTCAACTCCCAGAATTCCTCAGCCAGCGTGAGGGAACTATGGCCGTTTTATGACTTTTGTGGACTTCAACTCCCAGAATTCCTCAGCCAGCATGAGGGAACTATGGCCCTTTTATGACTTGTGGACTTCAACTCCCAGAATTCCCCAGCCAGCGTGAGGGAACTATGGCCCTTTGAGGACTTGTGGACTTCAACTCCCAGAATTCCTCAGCCAGCGTGAGGGAACTACGACCCTTTCATGACTTGTGGACTTCAATTCCCAGAATTCCTCAGCCAGCGTAAGGGAACTACGACCCTTTCATGACTTGTGGACTTCAATTCCCAGAATTCCTCAGCCAGCGTGAGGGAACTATGGCCCTTTTATGACTTGTAGACTTCAACTCCCAGAATTCCTCAGCCAGCGTGAGGGAACTATGGCCCTTTTATGACTTTTGTGGACTTCAACTCCCAGAATTCCTCAGCCAGCGTGAGGGAACTATGGCCCTTTTATGACTTGTGGACTTCAACTCCCAGAATTCCCCAGCCAGCGTGAGGGAACTAGGGCCCTTTGAGGACTTGTAGACTTCAACTCTCAGAATTCCTCAGCCAGGCAGAATTCTGGGAGTTGAAGTCCTCAAGTCCTCAAAGGGCCAAGTTTGAAGACCCCTGGCTTCATCCATCACCTTTGGATAAGGAAAGGAGAGAAAAAAAGGGAGGTGCTGTCTGAGCAACATTTTTTTAAATTCTGTGCCCCACTTCAGAAGTGCACGTAACACCCCATCTCATCCCCTGGGTTCCCGGTAGGACAAACCGGATGGGAAAGAAACCATGATGCTAATGGGTAGATCCCCCCCCCCCACTGCACTTTACAATGGTTCCAATAGCTAAGCCGCAAAACGCAAGTTCAATCAGTCTTCTCTCGCCACGGTGCCCTCCCCAGATGTGTGACTCTCAATTCTTGAATTAGAACTCCCAGTCTCCTGGTGATTGGCTCCAAATCAACCTAAGGCTTTCCTGCCTATGGCAGGACTAGAACTCCCAGTCTCCTGGTGATTGGGTCCAAATCACCCTGTGGCTTTCCTGCCTATGGCAGGACTAGAACTCCCAGTCTTCTGGTGATTGGGTCCAAATCAACCTAAGGCTTTCCTACCTAAGGCGGGACTAGAACTCCCAGTCTCCTGGTGATTGGCTCCAAATCACCCTGTGGCTTTCCTGCCTATGGCAGGACTAGAACTCCCAGTCTCCTGGTGATTGGCTCCAAATCAGCCTAAGGCTTTCCTACCTAAGGCGGGACTAGAACTCCCAGTCTCCTGGTGATTGGCTCCAAATCACCCTGTGGCTTTCCTGCCAATGGCAGGACTAGAACTCCCAGTCTCCTGGTGATTGGGTCCAAATCAACATAAGGCTTTCCTTTCTAAGGCGGGACTAGAACTCCCAGTCTCCTGGTGATTGGCTCCAAATCACCCTGTGGCTTTCCTGCCTAAGGTAGGACTGGAACTCCCAGTCTCCTGGTGATTGGCTCCAAATCACCCTGTGGCTTTCCTGCCTAAGGTAGGACTGGAACTCCCAGTCTCCTGGTGATTGGCTCCAAATCAACCTAAGGCTTTCCTTTCTAAGGTAGGACTACAACTCCCCGTTTCTTGGTGAGTGGCCCAAGGTCCTCTCGCCAGCATTTGTGACTAACGCAGAACTAGAACTCAACGTCTCCTAGCAACTGCTCCAAAGTTATCCAGCCAGCTTTCATGCCTATGACGGGACTAGAACTCCCATTCTCCTGGCTTCTAGCCTTTACCTTGGCTGTTTTATGACTCGTGGACTTCAACTCCCAGAATTCCTGAGCCAGCCTGGCTCAGCTTGGAAACCTCTCCCTTTCCCCTCAGCATGGCTGGCTCAGGAATTCTGGGAGTCGTAGTCCATGAGTCATAAAAGAGCCAAGGTGGCCTACCCCTACGCTAGACCATGCTGGCTCTCCCCAAAACACTTTTTCCTGCACAATGACACCCACAGGCAGATTCCTCCCCCCCCACCTCATCGGAAGCAGAGCTTCACGCCAAGGACATGAAGTCCCTGGCAGCAGGCGAGGACCAACTTACGTCACCACAGCGTTGGGGTTCTTCTCCACGGCGTAAATCTTCACGTGCCGGTTGGCCTGGCGGGCCGCTCGGAGGGAGGCGTTGACAAGAGGACCCCTGCCAGCCCCCAACACCATCACCACCCTGCAGGCGGGGGGGGGGGGGAAGCAAACAGGGAGAAACGTGGAACACAAGACAAGGAGACGACAAAAACAACAACAGGCGGTTATCTCTAATTAGGGCCAGGCTAAGCCGGCGCCCCACTGGGAGCAATCCAGCTAAAAACAGGGGGCAGCCCAGCTGGCGAGTGAGCGATTGTCCCACAGGCCAACAAGTGTGTCTCCACTCACAATCAAACACACGCCCGCCCACCCGCTGGGCGACAAGCACCGGCAGCAAATGAAGCCAAACGAGTGGCTGGTCTCACGCCTTTTGTACATACAAGAGAAACACCAATCAAAGAAAATGTATCTGGCTTATAGTTAAATCTTGACACAAGGAGTGAAGAATGTTTACAAATTTAAATTTAAATCGATTGTATTAAGTTGGATAGCAGTTAGCTTGAATCTTCCCCTGGTTTACATATACAAATATTTATCTATTGATTATTGGAAGGTATATATCAAATAGACTAAGAATGTACTTGTTGGAGGGAAGGGCGTATCGACATGAAAATTATTAATTTTAATAAGATGACTTGTTTGTTTGATGTCCAATGGATTGATCTGAAAAGAAGTGAAAGTTAAAATTTTTAAAATGTAGTTGGTTTATGGTTAAACTTGGATATACGGAGTGAAGAAGGTCTACAAATTTAAAATGATTGTATTAAGTTGAATGGCATTTAACTTGAATTTTTTCTTTGTTTACATGTACAAATGTTTATCTAATAATAATAAAAAAGGGGAGTTGGTATGTGTGTGTGTGTGTGCTCTGTGTGTGTGTGTGTGTGTGTGTGGAGGACATGCTTAAAAGTGAGTTCTAATGAAAAAGGTGACTTTTGCATTGTGCTGTTTGCCCAGCTGCCTTTTTTTAAATGAGTTTGTCTCGGATCACACACATTCCTGGACGGAGTTGTGTTGTGTGATGTTGTGTTCCAGACACCGGAAAGGGGTGAGCAGGCGGTCCTCGACTTACGGCCACAAACGGAGCCCAAAATTTCGGTTGTGGCTAAACGAGACAGCGGTTGACTGAATTCTGCCCCGTTTTTAACCAAAGTCTTGCCCAAGTTGTTAAGAGAATTGTTGCAGTTAAGTGGGGAACACGGGTCGTTAAGCGAACCGGCCTTCCCCCCCCATGGACTCTGCTTGCCAGGAGGTCACAAAAGGGGGATCACGTGACCTCAGGATGCTGCGACCGTCGTAAATATGAGTCAGATGTCAGGCCTCAGAAACCTGATCACGTGACCGCGGGGGGAGGGAATGCTGCCAACGGTCGTTCAGTGTGAAACACGGTCGTAATTTCTTTTTTTTTTCAGTGCTGCTGTAACTTGGAACGGTCACTAAAGGAACTGTCGTAAGTCGAGGACTGTCTACGACATTATTGCTTTGCTACAGGAAAAAAAAATAAGGATTAAAAATTGGGGGAGAGGCCACGTTTCAGCTTATTATGGGTGGTCCTCGACTCACAACCATTTTGTTTCATGACCGTTTGAAATTCAACAGCACTGAAAAGGGGACATATGTCCAGTTCTCACACTTATGACCATTGTAGCATCCCCCCCCCCAGTCATGGGTTTCAAATTTGGGTGACAACTGTCGTTGTGTTTGCGGTGCTTGCAGCAACCGGACTCCCGAAATGGTCATTTGCAACCTTCCTATGGAGCTTCTGACAAGCAAAGTCAAGCCAGATTCACTTAACGACTGCAAGATTCACTTAATGACCGTAGCAACTCTTTTAACAACTGTGGCAAAAAAAAAAAAAAGGTAAGTCAAATGGAGCAGGGCTCATTTAACAACTGCCTTGCCTGGCCCAGCTGAACGTTTGGGTTCCACTGTCGACATAAATCGAGGACTACCTGTATTCACTAATATTATTTAATGAAAGGAACCCAGGATGATTGACAGGTGCCCTTGCCTCCTCGATGCAGGTAGCCCCTCCCCCAGTGGGTCCGTCGTAACTTCAAACAGTTTCTGAGCAATCAGTTGCAAGTCAAGGACAGTAAGTCCGTCGTAACTTCAAACAATTCCTCAGCAACCGGTCCCAAGTCAACTCCTTAACTTGCGACCGGTTGCTTAGCAACTGCTCCAAGTTACGACAGACCTACCATCCGTATTTGAAGATCTGACGGCTGTCTCCTGCAGTCGCGGGACTACAATCGGGTTGCTTGGCAACCAGCCCGGCTTTACAGCCATTGGGGGCGTCCCGTGGTCACATGACCGCCTTTGACAACAATTTGCTTCCAGCCGTCAGCAAAACTAACCCGTCAGCAAACCACTGACCACAGCAAGGTTCTCTTTGTGACCATGGATTTGCTTAATGACCACTGCAAAAATGTGAGTTTTACAACCTTCCCAACTTACGACCGTGATGGGCAGGCTTTCCACGATGGTCGTTAAGTCGAGGACTACGTGGTAAAGAGGAGGCAGATGTATCTGACATATTTTGTCAACCTACGTCCAAGGATTGTGACACACACACACACACACACACACACACACACACACACACAGAGGCCTGCCTCCACATTGGGGTTCCTACTCACTGGACATTCGTGTCTTTCTCCTCGTCGGGAACACGGTCCAAGAGGCACCGGTATATCGCCTGAACAGAGAAAAGCAACACAACAACTTTAGTTTTCCCCGTCTAGAACAGGGGTCCCCAAACCTCAGTCCGTGGACCGGTACCGGGCTGCAGCATGACAGCAACCGGTCTGCACAAACAAACAAAATCCCATCCACAAGATGCAGACAGCACACAAAACCACACACCCCTCCAGTCCACGGAAAAACCACTCTCCACAGAACCGGTCCCCGGTGCCCAAAAGATTGGGGACCTCTGGTCTAGAGCACTGAGAGTCACACAAGCATTATGGCTGCCCTCAAAGGGCCCGTTGCATGTAAGACTATGTATCACCGCCTTCACCCTATCACCCTAAACCGTCTTGACTACTGCAACGCACTCTACATGGAGCTGCCCCTGAAGAGGATCCGGAAGCTCCAGTTGGTGCAAAATGATGCAGGTTTTGTGCAGACCTGGGTGTGCACATGTGTCACTGCCAAGGTATTAATGTAATAGCTAAATAACTTATGTAATGATGCAATGTAATGTCAGGTGGATGATGCAATGATAGGAATGACTCAGCAGGGTCTGTGTCTCTTTAAGAGCAAGCAAGGTCTGTATCCCTTTAAGAGCCTGAGTATAAAAGGGAAGGCTTTTGCTGGAGTCTCTCTTTCTCGTCTGTTTCCTGCTGTAACTGCTGTATGCTGGATCCTGCTGTATTATCACGTATATGTATATTGTTCCTGGTGTATGATACTGTATTTAGTGTAAGATAAACTACCATTTAATATAGACCACTGTTTACTGTGTTTACTCCTGGGTTATCTCAGCGCAATAACACTGCATGCTCTGACAGTCACCTCTCCTGAGGAAGCTGCATTGGTTGTCGATTTGTTTCCAGGTGCGATTCAAGTTGTTGGTTGTCACCTTTAAAGCCCTTCATGGCTTGGGATCAGGTTATCTGAGGCTTGCCGGTCACCTCTACCCAACCCATTAGAACGGGGAGGAGAGAATGTTGTGGGTCCCCTAAGGAGATGCATCTGGCGGGACCCAGAAGGAGTGCCTTCTCTGTGGTGGCTCCCTCTCTTTGGAACATCATCTCCCCCCGAGATTAGACTGCCCCTCCACTCTTTCAGAACGTGCTGAAGATGTGGTTCTGCCTACGGACCTGGGGAACCCAGAGCGGGCTGTAACCCATTAAATGGCTAGCATGAAAGTTGGACCATAAGAAAGGCTGAGTGTCTAAGAATGGAGGTCTTTGAACTATGGTGCTGGAGAAGACTCCTGTGAGTCCCCTGGACTGCAAGGCGATCCAACCGGTCGGTCCTAGAGGAGATCAACCCCGACTGCTCTTTAGAAGGCCAGATCCTGAAGTTGAAACTCAAGGACTTTGGCCACCTAATGAGAAGGAAGGACTCACTGGAGAAGGGCCTAATGCTGGGAAAGGTGGAGGGCAAGAGAAGAAGGGGACGACAGAGAATGAGGTGGCTGGATGGAGTCCCTGAAGCAGTCGGCGTGAGCTTCAATGGACTCCAGAAGATGGTAGAGGACAGGAAGGCCTGGAGGAACGTTGTCCACGGGGTCGCGATGAGTCGGACACGACTTCGCAACTAACAATGAATGTGTGTTGTCGCCGGGGTGGGGAGTGTTTCTTATTTTATAATTCTATTATTATTTTTCTTCTGGTTATTTTTCATTCTTTTGACAAGAGTGTTTTTATAGCTCTCTAAGCCGCCTGGAGTCACCACGTGCGAGTAGGCGGCATTATACATTATACATTTTCTAAATAAAGAAAAATAAATCAAGATTAGCTCTAAGCAGTAGGAGAGACCGAGCTGCAGATCTCTCGCCCGGAGGAGAAGCAGCAGCAAAGGGAGCACGTGCGCTCCAGCAGGACCAGGTTTCTCGACTAGCTTTGGGCTGGAGCCTGGCGCACGCAAACCTCCCGTCTCACGTTTCCTCACATCTTTGGGGGAAAAGTCTGCAAGGCACGCAGCTACTTGTGGGGACGTGCAGCGCAGATGGAGGAAGAGGAAGGAGGAAAGGAGGCGAGGCCAGGAGGGGTGAGAACTGAAGCAACACACAATCCAAGCGCTTTCCATCCTCTTTCCTTCCCTCCCTGGTCCCTTCCCTCCCAGGCCGAGGGTGCTTTAGCTTTTGATTTTTACTCAAATCAACTCCTCCTTACTGCAACCCTGATCCTCTTTTCTCCGCCATCAGTGGTGGGAACGGGACAACTTGTCACAGCCAACTCACCATGGCTAACTTGCCATGGGTCAACTCACTGCGGGACAAAGTAACAATTCTATCTCTCCCAGGATACTTGCGGGACCGTCTTCTGCCTCATGAATCCCAGCGACCGGTTAGGGCGCATAGGGTTGGCCTCCTACGGGTCCCGTCTGTTAGACAGTGTCGTCTGGCGGGGCCTAGGGTTAGGGCCTTCTCCGTTGCTGCCCCAGCCCTCTGGAACCAGCTTCCCTCAGAGGTTCGTACTGCTTCCTCCCTCCTAGCTTTCCGAAAACTCTTGAAAACACATTTATGCCGACAGGCTTGGGGCGTATGAGCTGTGCTCTGCTCCTCGGCCCTAGGAGTGTCCCGCCACCAGCGGCTGTGAGCTGAATGTGTTTGTATGTTGTGTGAATGGAATTAATTTTTAAATTTTTAATTTAATTGTGTTTTTTAATTGTTGTTGTGAGCCGCCCTGAGTCTTGGGAGAAGGGCGGCATATAAATAAAATAAAATAAAATAAAATAAATAAATAATAAACAATTCTTTAAAATAAATAAAAGAAATAAATTTAAAAAGTTTGCCACTCGCATTCCATTCTGTCCCTCCTATTGCATTCTTTCTTTCGCGGTTCTATTCCACCATTTGTTTGTTTTTGGTTTTTTTGATATTAAGAGTCATTTATGTCCCACAACAAGTTACCCGTAGTGAGTTGTCTGCGGCAAACTGACCTATAGACCTACCGGTTGCATCTTCATTTAATGCAGCGGTTTTCAACCTTTTCCGGGGCTCGACCCCGGCCCGCATCGCGCATGCGTGGCGCGACGGCCCGCATCGCAAAGGGGGGAAAAATGGCCGACCTAAAAAAAAAAATGGCCGACCAAAATAAAAAAAAATGGTGGGCCCACATCGCGCATGCGCGGCGGCCCGCATCGCAAAGGGAAAAAAAATGGCCGACCCCCCCAAAAAATGGCCGGCCAAAAAAAAAAAATGGCCAACCAAAAAAAAATAATGGTGGGCCCATATCACGCATGCGCGGCGCAACGGCCCGCATCGCAAAGGGGGAAAAAATGGCCGACCAAAAAAAAATAAAAATGGCCGACCAAAATAATAATAAAAAAATGGCGGACTGTGCTGTTTGGCGACCCCCGTGAAATGGTCGTTCGACCCCAAATGGGGTCGCGACCCACAGGTTGAGAACCACTGATTTAATGCTTCATGCCAGTTTTAAAGACCGGGTGGGGGGGGGTGTCCCCCAAGCTGTGGGCTATTGGCCCGTCTATTGGCCACCGGGCCGTGTGAGTGGCAGGCTGGTGCACGGGTGTGCACAGCCTGAGTCGTGCCAGCGTCCGCTGCAAAGCGTCACAGCGTGTTTGGGGCCTGTCATGCCTTCACCTGAGCCTGAATCCCCGAAGGAAAACTTCAGAGGAATGTGGGGAAGAGCAGGCCGAGGGCAGGCCAGGGCCCTTCAGGATTGGGACAGGAGGAGCAGGAGAGGCAGAGTTCAGGCGATGAGCAAGGGCCACCCCCACCTGATCCTAGAGCACGGAGAGTGGAGAGGAGGAGGGAACAACGCAGGCAGGCTCAGCTACTCGGGAGGAGAGCATCCCGCCCTTCTCCGCAAGGCACACCTGGAGACTGAGATTTAAGGAGACGCAGAACAAACGCTGATTCCTTGGAGCGTTATGTATTGTTGCTGATCTCTTGTCCTGTGACTTCTGTTTGGAAACCTGGAAACTTTTGACCATCGGACTGTATTTCGGATTCTCTCTTTTGAAAACTGCTAGGATTCAAACAGATTTGTTCAGTTTATGTGTTCTTCCTGGTTATCTCTAGGGCAGCGGTTCTCAACCTTTTCCGGGGCTCGACCCCGGCCCGCATCGCGCAAAAAAAAAAAAAAAAAAAAAAAGGCGGGCCCGCACCGCGCATGCGTGGCGCGACGGGGCGCATCGCACATGCGCGGCGCGACGGGGCGCATCGCGATAGGAAAAAAATGGCCGACCAAAAAAAAAAATGGCGGGCCTGCACCGCGCATGCGTGGCGCGGCGGGGCGCATCGCACATGCGCGGCGCGACGGGGCGCATCGCGATAGGAAAAAAAATGGCCGACCCCCCCCCAAAAAAAAAGGCGAACTGCGGTGCTTGGCGACCCCCGTGAAATGGTCGTTCGACCCCAAATGGGGTCGCGACGCACAGGTTGAAAACCGCTGCTCTAGGGCCTTGAGTACTTTCTTATGCTAATCAGACTGTATTTGAACCTACCTTCAGCCAGAGTCGGCTGAAGGGGTACATGTGTGTGTGTGTGTGTTCTGTTGTTGACAGGCTTGCCAGCAAACGTGGGAGCATTTGGGGAAACTTTTGAGCAATAAAAGAACTGTTTGAATTGCCAGCTGACTGCATTGCCTCTGTGCTGTGCCCTGGGTCATCACAGGGCCCGATGCGCGTGACCATTGCAGGCCTTTGCGGCCCCACTCGCACAAGCATCGTGGTGCTCACCGCCCCATTCATGCAAGCGTCATGGGCGTTCACAGCCCCACTTGTATGAGCGTCGCAGGCATTCACGGCCCCATTCGTGCGAGCATTCATGGCGCCGCTCTCACGAGCAATGGGTGTTTGTGCACATGTGCCTGCATTCGTACACACAAACTCCGTCCCCACAAAACCATCCCTTCTTTGCCCCCTCCTCCCGCCCTGGGACGCCAAACACCAAAAGATTGGGAAGTCTATTGTAGACTTTTTCATTATTTCAGCAAATCGCCGCCTCTACCTCTTAGACAACTGACCTGCTGGTACTGGGAGTATTTGATAGGGTCCTTCTCGAAAACTTCGTAAGTCTGGGATTCCAGATTGTCCATCAAGGGCTGTTGGGATCAAAAACCAAGGAGAGGCATTTGAATCGGGGATAATCCATAGAAGGCAAGAAGCAAACTGGCAGAGCACAACAGCTCCCTCATCATTATTTGAGATAATTCTGAATGCAAGTAGTCCTCAATTTAACGACCGTTCATTTGGCGAACGTTCGAAATTACAGCGGCACTGGAAAAAAAAAAGGACTTGTTTTTCACACTTACGACCGTTGCAGCATCCCTGGGATCACGTGATCAAAATTTGGACACTTGGCAACTGGTTCATATTTATGATGGTTGCAGCGTCCCCGGCGTCACGCGATCCCCTTTTTTACGACCTTCTGACGAGCAAAGTCAATGGGGAAGCCAGATTCACTTAATAACATATCAACTGCAGTGATTCATTTAGTGACCGCATCTGGAAAGGTCGTAAAATGGGGCAATTCTCAGAGCTGTTAAAGCTGTCTCAGGGGCGGGACGTCTGGACTCAATTGTGGCCGTAAATCTAGGACTACCTGTAATTTAAGACATGGTCAAGATTGAGCTGGTATGATGCCCGCTAGCTTCTAACACTAATCAACTTGCCGTAGAAAAGCGGGGAGGGGTAGAAAGTGAGGGGAGGAAACAGAATTCACAGACCGTGAGAGCCTGCAAGAACGCCAAGGTCACTAACGCAGGTGCTCGAAGGAGAAGTGGACTGTTCCCATAACCAAAAGAAGCATTACTATTGGACATGGGTCGGCAACTGTACCTCCAGAGCTGCGCTGTGGCTCCCAGCCTCCTCCGCCATTTGCAGAAAGACACACTTGCGCTTCCCTTCTCTCTCTCTCTGCGCACATGTGTGCGTATGTGTGTAAAAAAGAGAGTGGCCTCATGCTGTTCTCCAACAAGCTAACAAACTTGGGCAGGGCTCCTACTTTTGCTGCGTGGAAGCAGGAAGCAGCAGAAAGCAGGAAGCAGCAGCTCTCTCTGTCTCTCTGTCTCTTTCTCTATCTCTGTCTCTCTCTCTCTCACACACACACACATACTGAGTGGGGGAAGAGGACTGGCAGAGCAAGGGCAGGAGAGAGCCAGCCCAATAAGAATGTGTGTCAGCTTGTCGGAGAACAGTGTGAAGCCAGCCAGATGAGCAGAAGATTGGAGGGGGGGGAGAGAGAGAGGGGGGGAGACAAAGAGAGGGAGAGAGAGAGGGGGAGGGACAGAATTCTATTTTTTTTTAAATTAAACTCTTCAATCAAGGTCTTCCCCTCCTGTGTGCGTGTGTGCGTGCGCACAACTTTTGCAACTCCCAGTGTTTTCTTTTCTCTGGGAAATGGGTCCAAATGGCTCTTTGAGTGTTTTAAGGTTGCTGACCCCTACTATTGGACAAGGTGAACACCCAGCAGGTGGAGCCAAAGTGAATCTACTGTTTAACTAAGCAAGCTTTCATGTGGGAAAACCAGAGCTGGTTTTGTTTCTTCGGTTCCGAGATGGTGTATCCAATAAAGTTTTACCTTTCGGGATTTAATTGCCTTGCGGGGTCCCTTCCTTTGGGGATATTCTGGACCCCAAATCTTTCTGAGGTTTGGTCCACCATGCCAAGAAGGGGAGACTCACCTGCAACGGAGACTGTAGGTAATCTTCGTAACCTTTTGCAAAAAGCTCGTAAGCAGACGGAGGTGGGCGATTCTGGCTGAGATACTCCAAGTATTGCAAGTAGGAGCAGAATTCCTTTCCCGGATGGTGGTGGGCTCCCGTGATGATGAACTGCACCTCAAGCTGAGTGAGGGGAAAAACAAGAGGTTCACTCGAAGCCGTCTCAATACAGCTTCCAGCAATGATTCATATATATATATATATATATATATATATATATATATATATATATATATATATATATATATATATATATATATATATATATATATATGTATATATATATGTATGTATGTATGTATGTATGTATGTATGTATGTATGTATGTATGTATGTATGTATGTATGTATGTATATGTTTTCTGAGGTTTTCGTGGGTGTTTGTATGTAGGTCTTTAGTTATTCAGGTTTTTTCCTGCGTAAAATTGGAAGTGTCTTGGCGACGTTTCGACGAAGTCCCATCATCATCTTCAGGCTGGTGTTTTCGGCTTCATGCTTCTAGGAGCAATGTGTGATCATAGCTGTTTCTTCCTTTTAACTGCCAGTGGAGGTATGAACTGATTGGGTGGGAGCTTGGCTGTGTTCTGATTGGGTGGAAGTGTGTTCTGATTGGTGAGGGGCTTGGCTGTGCTCTGATTGGCTGGGGGGTTGGCTGTACTCTGATTGGCTGGGGGAGTGTTCTGTTTGGGTGGGGGGTTTGTTGTGCTCGGGTTAGTCTGAGTTGCAGGGATATTTGAGATGGTGAGCTACGTTGCTGTTGTTTGGCTTTGTGTTTGTGGTCATGAGAGACATAGAGAAAGACAGACAGAGAGTCAGACAGACAGACAGAGAGAGAGAGACAGAGAGAGAGACAGAGAGACAGAGAGAGAGAGAGACAGAGACAAAGAGAAAGACAGAGAAAGAGAGACAGAGAGAGACAGAAAGAGAAAGAGAGACAGAGAGAGAGAGAGAGACAGAGAAAGAGAGAGAGAGACAGAGACAAAGAGAGAGAAAGACTAGAGAGAGAGACAGAGAAAGAGAGAGAGAGAGAGAGACAGAGAGAGAGAGATTGGCTGGACCGAAAAGAGGACGCACGCAACAGAGATAGGGGGGAAAAAAAGACTTACTTTAAGCAGGCGAAAGATCAGACGCTGATGCATCTTGGAAAGAACAGGGAACCCTTTCTTATTGGTTAAGAAGATGCTGGTGGGTAGGATGGCTGCTTTGATTGGCTCGCCCAGCCAGCGGTTGATGACATCATTGGATGGTAAGTCTGGGCCCACCTCCAGCGCTGCCAAGAACGGAACAGAAAAGAGTTTATCGGCGGGAGGAAGCGAAACGCCCCGGGAACCTCGCGGCTCGACACTTACCCACAGCCACACGCTTGTTGTAGTCGCACAATGTTCGGAAGCTGTGCCACCTGCAAAAAGAAGGGAGCTAATTGGGGCACTCAAGAAAGACTGGCCTCGCCCACCTTTCTCTCTCTCTGTCCCTCCTCCCCCCCTCTCTCACACTCCCTCCCTCCCTCCCCCTCCCTCTCTCTCTCCAATTCTCCCTCCTTCTCTCTCCCTCCCTCTCCCATACTCCCTCCCTCTCTCTCCCCCCTCCCCCCCTCTGTCCCTCTCCCTCCCTCCCTCTCCCTCTCTCCCATACTCCCTCCCTCCCTATCTCCCACACTCCCTCCCTCTCCCACACTCCCTCCCTCTCTCCCACACTCCCTCCTTCTCTCCCTCCCTCCCTCTATCTCTCTCCCATACTCCATCCTCCCCCCCTCTCCCTCTTTCTCTCTTTTCGCCAGGAAGGGCTCACAAAATTAGGTGTGGGATGACAATCGCCAGGAGATGACTCACTAATTGGAATAATAAGCAATCCCCACTTCACAATCCTCACACTAGTAACGGACTTGTTGTGTGGTTGTGTTTCAAAGCTGCCAAAAAGTAGCGCCTCGAGGCCGTTTCCTCTGCCGGAGGAAACACTCAAAATAAATAAAGGAAGTCGTTCGCCTCGCGACCCACAACGGTGGCCGAAATTTCGGCTGCTAAGCGAGACCGTCGGGTGAGTGAGTTTTGGCCCCATTTTACGACCTGCCCTGTCAAGTGAACCGCTGCGGTCGTTAAGGTGATCAGACGGTCGTTAAATGAATCTGGCTTCCCCAGGGGCTTTGCTTGTCAGGAGGGTGCAAAGAAAGGGATTAACATGACCCCGGGACACTGCAACCGTCCTAAGTATGAGTCAGATGCCAAGCGTCTGAAGGTTGAGCCCGGGGATGCGGCGACGGTCGTTAAATGGGGAAAACCGTCATAAGTCGCTTGTTAATTTCAAACGGTCACTAAACAAACTGTTGTTACATCGAGGACTAACCTGTACTGTCAAATAGGGACACGTGGATTTTTTTATTTTATTTTTTTTCTGGTTTTTTTTTTTAATATAAAAAATCCTTTATTAAAACATTCAGCATTGTACATAAAATCTTTGTATGCATCAAACATCATAGCATCTGGTATACAACCCTACGTATTATTCTTTGGAAACGTCTGGTTTGGTAAACATTTTTCACTCCTCACTTCAATCCTCTATTATACCCCCGTTACATTTTTTATTCTCTATGATCCCTGATAATAGGTCTTGAGGTAGTAGTTAAACATTAAATATAAGATCATATTAATAATCAATCCTCAGAGAACACAGCATATAACACTAGGTATTAATCTTTGTAAACGCTTGGTTTGGTACATATTCTTTACTCCTCACTTCCAGTCTCAACTATATGTCTGTTGTATTTTATCTTTTATGATCCCTAGCAAAAGATCCTGAGGTAGAGATTCAATAACCTGGGGTAAAAAATTCAGTCTGCTTTTTCATTATTAAAGTAATCAACATCAAGCATAAGATCATATTAGGAAGCAATCATATTAAGAAGCGATCATCGTAGAACATAACATACAACAATAGGTAGACATTCTTCATTCTTCACCCCAAGCGTCCACTATGCACCTGTTACATTTTTTAACCTGTATGGTCCCTAACAGTAGGTCCTGAGGTAGTAATTCACCAGCCTGAGGTAGAAATTCAGTCTGCTTTTTCAATGTTAAAATGTTCAACATGTTTGGTTTGGTACATATTCCTTACTCCTCACTTCCAGCCTCAACTATATGGCTGTTGTATTTTATCTTTTATGATCCCTAGCAAAAGATCCTGAGCCAGAGATTCCATAACCTGGGGTAAAGATTCAGTCTGCTTTTTCATTATTAAAGTACTCAACATTAAGCATAAGATCTGACACGTGGATTTTAAGAGAATAACCCAAGGCCACATTTGACTGACTTCTCTCTCTCTCTCGATAAATTATATTATAGTGGTGAATTAACTGAATTCAGTACCTTAGTTCGGATCCAGCAAGACTTATTCCTAAGGAATGCAGGCAGTCCTCGCTTTATAACCGTTCGTTTAGCAACTGATCAAAGTTGCAACGGCACTGAACAAAAGAGACTGACAACCGGTCCTTACGCTTACGACGGTTGCAGCATCTTATGTGATTGCCATTTACATAAGAACATAAGAAGAGCCATGCTGAATCAGGCCAAAGCCCATCGAGTCCAGCATTCTGTGTCACACAGTGGCCCACCAATTGTACATGGGGATCTTGAGCAGAAAGAGAAGGCAAAACCCTCCCTTTCCCTTGACCCCCAACAAATGGTACTCAAGGGAATCCTGCCTGCCTCAACCAACATAGAGGCGGCACATGGACATCCGTTTTAATAGCCACCGATACACTTGGCATCCATGAATCTGTCTGACCCTGCCTTGAAGCTGTCAAGGCTGACAGCTGTCACGACCTCTTCTGGAAGTGAATTCCATAAATCAACGACCCTCTGGGTGAAGAAATATTTCCCTTTATTTGTCCTCACTTTCTTAGCTATGAGCTTTAGGGAGTGCCCCCTTGTCCTAGTATGGTGTGATAGAGAAAAGAATTTTTCTCTATCCACCCTTTCTATCCCATGCATGATTTTATACACTTCGATCAAGTCACCCCTTAAACGCCATCTTTCAAGGCTGAAGAGACCGAGGCGTTGCAATCTGGTTTCACAAGGGAGGCGCTCCATTTCCTTGATCATTCTTGTTGCCCTTTTTTGCACCCTTTGCAGTTCCATTATATCCTTCTTGAGGTGTGGTGACCAGAACTGTACACAGTACTCCAAGTGGGGTCTCACCATCGATTTGTACAGAGGCAATACAACACTTGCTGACTTATTTTCGATTCCCTTCCTAATCATGCCAAGCATGGAATTTGCTTTTTTTTTTTTACTGCTGCTGCGCATTGGGTTGACATCTTCATCGAGCTGTCCACCAAAACCCCAAGATCCCTTTCTTAGGTTTGCGCCCTCCCTAGCTGGCTTCCAGCAAGGAAAGTCAATGGGGGAAGTTGGATCCACTTAACGATGTTGTAATTCGCTTAACAGCCGTGTGCGAAAAAGAAGCCACAAAACTGGGTGCGACTCAATCATGGCCTGGCCTAGAACCAGACATTCTGGTTTCCCAGCTGTGGCCGTTAAGTCGGGGACTACCTCTACACCTCGGTAGCTATTCAAAGTTCTCGAGAAACTTGATTTTACCGTTCGACTCGTCCCGCACAAGTAGTCCTCAACTTACGACAGTTCATTTAGTGACCGTTCAGCGTCGAAAGGGCACTGGAAAAGTGACGTATGACCGTTTCCCACACTTACGACCTTTTGCAGCATCCTGATCACGTGACCAAAATTCAGATGGCGCAATGAGACTGTGTGTTTGTTGTCATTGTGAGTTGTGATGGGGGGAGGGGGTGCACGAAGGGAGGCTCAGCCAATCTCATTGGACATAATGACATAACACCTAATGTTGTATTTTATGTTCTATGATGATTGCTTCTTAATATGATCTTATGTTTAATATTGATTACTTTAATATTGAAAAAGCGGATTGAATTTCTACCTCAGGTTATTGAATTTCTACCTCAGGATCTTTTGTTAGGGATTATAAAAGATTGCACTACTACTGAGATGAATAATATGTGATAGACTGGAAACAGTGGATAGACTATAGATAAGAGAAACACCAATCAAATAAAGTGTAACAGGCGTATATTTGAGGCTTGACGTGAGGAGTGAAGAATGTTTACCAAACCAGACATCTACAAAGACTAACACCTAATGTTGTATTTTATGTTCTATGATGATTGCTTCTTAATATGATCTTATGTTTAATATTGATTACTTTAATACTGAAAAAGCGGGTTGAATTTCTACCTCAGGTTATTGAATTTCTACCTCAGGATCTTTTGTTAGGGATCATAAAAGATTGCACTATTACTGAGATGAATAATATGTGATAGACTGGAAACAGTGGATAGACTATAGATAAGAGAAACACCAATCAAATAAAGTGTAACAGGCGTATAGTTGAGGCTTGACGTGAGGAGTGAAGAATGTTTACCAAATCAGACGTTTACAAAGACTAATACTTAGTGTTGTATTTCAGGTTCTATAATGATGGCTTCTTAATATGATCTTATGTTTAATGTCGATTGTTTTAATAAAAATAAAAATTTAAAAAAATAAAAATAAAGCAGCGGTTCTCAACCTATGGGTCGCAACCCCATTTGGGGTCGAACGACCGTTTCGCAGGGGTCGCCGGACACCGCGGTCCGCCATTTTGTTTTTTTTTGTTGCGTGCGTGCCGCGCATGCGCAGTCCGGCCCGTCGCGCATGCGCAGATCGGCCTGTCGCGGTCCGCCATTTTGTTTTTTTTCGTCGCGCGCGCACCGCGCATGCGTGGATCGGCCCATTGCGGTCCGCCATTTTGTTGTTTTTTTTTGTCGCACGCGCGCCGCGCATGTGCAGATCGGCCCATTGCGGTCCGCCATTTTGTTTTTTGGGGTTTTTTTGTCACGCACGCGCCACGCATGCGCGGTTCAGGCCATCGCGTGTGCGCCGCGCATGCGTGGATCAGCCTGTCACGGTCTGTCATTTTGTTTTGTTTTTTTTCCGTCGCGCGCGCGCCGCACATGCGTGGTTCGGGCCGTCGCGCGTGTGGGTCGGGGTCGCGCCGCGCATGGGCGGCACAAGTGGGGTCTCAACCTGAAAAAGGTTGAGAACCACTACAATAAAGGATTTGTATTGATGACTGTTGCAGCGTCCTGGGGGGTCACGCGATTTCCCCTTCTGCGACCTCGTTAACAAGCGACGTCGGATTCGCTTAATGACAGGGTTACTAACTTCTCCCCTGCAGTGATTCACTTAACCACAGTGGCCAGAAACGTCGTAAAAACGGGGCAAAACTCACGTTAACAGCAGACATTCTGGGCCCCAATTGTGCTGGTTAAGTCGAGGACCATCTCTGCAGCTGAGTAGCTACTCAAACCCGCTTTTGAGAAACTTGATTTGACCGTCCAACTCCTCTCGTATTTCAAGCATCGGCCAAACTGCCTTGGACTCTTTTTAAAAAGACTTCTCACTGACCACTGCCAAGTCTTCTCCTCGCCCGCGCAGTCCTCGTCCCCGGCCTGCAGGGCCTCGTTTTCAATCACGTCATCTCTCAAGTCTTCGGGGGCCAGCAGCGGGACTCGCATCCAGAACTGGCACAGGAGAGAGAAAAGGAGCCTTTAAGTCTGTGGTGAGTAAGTTTACATATGTATGAATAATACAGAGAATAGCAGAGTTGGAAGGGACCTTGGGAGGTCTTCTAGCCCAACCCCCTGCTCAAGCAGCAGACCCTAGGCCAAGGGTCTTCAAACTTGGCCCTTTGATGACTTGTGGACTTCAACTCCCAGAATTCCTCAGCCAGGCACGCTGGCTGCCTGCCCTAGACCATTTTTGGCCAAACGGTTGTCCAGTCTCTTCTTCAAAGCCTCCAGTGTTGGAGCAGCCACAGTTTCTGGTGGCAAGCTGTTCCAGTGGTTAATTGTCCTAACTGTCAGGAAATTCCTCCTTAGTTCCAGGTTGCTTCTCTCCTTGATTAGTTTCCATCAATTGCTTTTTGTTCTGCCTTTGGAGGCTTTGGAGAAAAGCCTGACAGTTAGAACAATTAGCCAGTGGAACCACCTGCCTCCAGAAGCGGTGGATACTCCAACCCTGGAGGTTTTTAAGAAGAGACTGGACAGCCATTTGTCTGAAATGGTATAGGGTTTCCTGCCTGAGCAGGGGGTTGGACTAGATGACCTCCAAGGTCCTTTCCAACTTATTATTATTCTTGTTGTTTGTTTGTTATTTGTGGAAGCCCCTCAAATATGCTATCAGGTCACCCCTGGTCCTTCTCTTCATTAAACTAGCCATCCCCAATTCCAGCAACGTTCATATGTTGTAGCCTCCATCCCCCTGGACGTACCATGGATGTGTGGTGGCCGGTATTGATGTGGTTACACAGAACACGTGCCAGGTTGGGGTGGTCCGCCTGGGTCAAGGGAATCAGGAAAGCGGGGAGCCCCAAATAAGCCCCAAAATTCAGCTCCTCCAACATGGCCTGCAATGAAACAGAAAACCAGAGAGATTAAGATGACAGCTTGCGGTCCTGTATGCGCTCCTTGGTTTACATGCATCCGTTGAGTTGTGTTCTGTCCCAGCCTACGTTGAGTCCTTGTTAAACTCACAAGGAGAAACTCTTCTTCCAACAAGCAGGCTGGAGCCGCAGGAAAAAAACCGATCCCCTTTTATTATTCACAGACCTGAGTCAATGTCCAAGGAAAACAAACACAATTCACAAAAACTCAATTCCTTGACCCAGCACCTCTCACACCTTCCCTTTTATTATGCAGCCAAGGCGTGGCTTCCTAACGCCTTCTCCTTTGCCTAACGCCTTCTCCTTTGCCTTTGGAGCCGCCCCATTGCATTCCTCTGTCCTACTCGCTTCTCCTGCCTGTGCCTTCGTGCATCTGTGATTTGTCCCAGCTGTTCTTCATCACTGTCCAACTCAGACTCCCAGCACAGCTGTGTCTCAGCCTCAGCGCGGGTAGAGGGGCCAGGCTCCTCGTCAGACTGTGAGTCTTGGAGCTCCTCAGAGCTCCGCCTTCCTCTGACTCTGATGTCACTCCAGGCCCCTCCTCCTCTGATTCCTCAGACTCAGCTGCCGGGTCCACTGGCTGGCGAGGAATCACAACACCTAGTGGCCGTTCAAAGTTGCAATGGTGACCTAGGACCAGTTTTCCACCCTTACGACTGTCGCAGTCTGCCCCACGGTCACGTGACCAAAATTCAGAGTGCTTGGCAACTTGACTCGTGTTTACGACGGTTGCAGTCTCCTGGGGTCTCGCGCGACCCCCTTTGGCGACCTTCTGACCACCAAAGTCAACGGGGGAAGCCGGGTTCGGCGAACAACCCCGCGACTAATTGAACCACTGCAGTGATTCGCTTAGCAACGGTGGCAAGAAGTGGAAGTAAATACTGGTTTCTGGCAAGGACCATCTGTATACCTCCCATTCGCTAATCCAGGTGTCTTCGAACTTGACTAAGACCGGCGGACTTCAGCTCCCAGAATTCCCCAGCCAGCCAATTGCCAACTTTAAGACTAGTGGACTTCAACTCCCAGAAATCCCCAGCCAGCCGTGCTGGCTGGGGAATTCTGGGAGTTGAAGTCCACTGGTCTTAAAGTTGCCAAGATTGGAGATCCCTGCTCTAAACTACTGCTTACAGTAGCTCTAAAGCAGTGGTTCTCAACCTTTTCCAGGGCTCGACCCCGGCCCGCATTGCGCAAAAAAAAAAAAAAAATGGCGGGCCCGCACCGCGCATGCGCAGCACGACGGGGCGCATCGTGCATGCGCGGCGTGACGGCCCACATCGCGATAGGGGGGAAAAAATGGCCGACCCCCCCCAAAAAAATGGCGGGCCTGCACCGCACATGCGCGGCTTGATGGGGCGCATCACGCATGCGCGGCGGCACGCATCGCAATAGGAAAAAAAATGGCCGACCCCAAAAAAATATATATGGCGGGCCTGCACCACACATGCACGGCGTGATGGGGCGCATCGCGCATGCGCAGCGCAACGGCCCGCATCGCGATAGGAAAAAATGGCCGACCCCCCAAAAAAATGGCAGACTGCGGTGCTTGGTGACTCCCGTGAAATGGTCGTTCGACCCCAAATGGGGTCGCGACCCACAGGTTGAGAACCGCTGCTCTAAAGCAATTACAGCCATCACCTCTGTCAAAATAATTCTTTCTTACGCCAAATTAAATCCAGATTACAACATGTCCCTACCCTTTCCCATGCATTCTGGAAACTGATTTCGAATCCATGGATTCAGAAGACTAGCCCAGTAAAGTATATTCTCAAAGGTTATTCTTCGCTACTTGTTGCCACCGTACCAAAAATGTGTCTGCGTTACCAAAGCATCCATTGCTACGTCTTCCCTTGCCAAGGTCACTCACCGCCTCCGAATTCCTGCGCACTTTCTCCAGTTCGGAATCTGCCCGGATCCACGGCGACAGTTTTCCCACAATCAGGGTGTTCCAGTCTAAGGAGGAGCAAGATATCGGGTATGTTCGCACAAACATGGAAGTTGGTTTGGCAGAGTCATGCTGGGAATGGTGTAGGCCGGTTAAAACCACCCAAATCACATGCAAGAAAAAACTGAAATCGTTAACGATGAATAATATCTGCGCCAAACCGACTTCATGAAGAATTCACCAGGAATTAAGCAATTCCACTATTTTCTCATTTTTACTGTTGATTGTTGGTTTGAGGTAGCACAAACGGGCCAGGATTGTGTGTAAGTGAAGTTAGAAAAAAAGAAATGCTTTTAACTAAGCTTCCCGGGTCTCCAGGTACAACAAAAACAGGGCTTAGCTTTTATAAATTACAGGTCAGCTGGGTGACTCTGGACCAATCACAAGGAGACAGGGAGTTCTAGTCCCACCTTAGGCACAAAAGCCAGCTGGGTGACTCTGGACCAACCAAAAGGAGACAGGGAGTTCTAGTCCCGCCTTAGGCACGCAAGCCAGCTGGGTGACCCTGGACCAATCACAAGGAGACAGGGAGTTCTAGTCCCACCTTAGGCACGCAAGCCAGCTGGGTGACTCTGGACCAATCAAAACGAGACAGTGAGTTCTAGTCCCGCCTTAGGCACGCAAGCCAGCTGGGTGACTCTGGACCAATCAAAAGGAGACAGTGAGTTTCTAGTCCCGCCTTAGGCACGCAAGCCAGCTGGGTGACTCTCGACCAATCACAAGGAGACAGTGAGTTCTAGTCCCGCCTTAGGCATGCAAGCCAGCTGGGTGACTCTGGGCCAATCAAAAGGAGACAGTGAGTTCTAGTCCCGCCTTAGGCACAAAAGCCAGCTGGGTGACTCTGGACCAATCAAAAGGAGACAGTGAGTTTCTAGTCCCGCCTTAGGCACGCAAGCCAGCTGGGTGACTCTCGACCAATCACAAGGAGACAGTGAGTTCTAGTCCCGCCTTAGGCATGCAAGCCAGCTGGGTGACTCTGGGCCAATCAAAAGGAGACAGTGAGTTTCTAGTCCCGCCTTAGGCACAAAAGTCAGCTGGGTGACTCTGGGCCAATCAAAAGGAGACAGTGAGTTCTAGTCCCGCCTTAGGCACAAAAGCCAGCTGGGTGACTCTGGGCCAGTCCCTCTCGCTCAGCCCACCCCACCCCACCCCACCCCACAGGGTTGTTGTTATGGGGAAAATAGGAAGAGGAAGATCTGTTGGATGTGTTTGCAGCCTTGAGTTATTCCTGAAAATAATAAAGGCGGGATATGAATGAATGAATGAATGAATGAATGAATGAATGAATGAATGAACGAACAAATAATGAACGAACATCCTGCAATTTTTTTTGTCCTCTATGTTCAGGGACATGAAGTGAAATCAAGTTTCCCCAAGTTCTCACCTCTCCCTGAGAGTAATAGATCAGAGCGAGTCTGCGGTCCTGGTCGGTGTTTAGCCGGCTCCTGGAAAAATTCCCTCTTGTAGCGAGGATGGAAAATCGGCATGCAGAGGAAATCAAACCTACGGAAGAGTGGGAGGGAGGGGAAAAAAACAGGGGTGTGAAGACCCCGATGTTGGAAGACACAACCTGGCTGGCTGCATTTCCACAACGGACCCAACTACAAACAAGTCAGCTAGATGTTAGCTTAATGGGACGTTCAAAATGATATATAGTAATGTTTCTCAACCTTGGGTGGACGATGGGTGGACTTCAATTCCCAGAAGTCTCGGAGTTGAAATATCCATGCCTCTTCCAGCAGCCAAGGTTGAGAAACATTTCATATATGGTAACCAACATGCATTGTGGGGGAAAAAAAGCTTCCCTGACTAAGCCAGGGGTCTTCAGACTTGGCCCTTTTAGGACCTTGTGGACTTCAACTCCCAGAATTCCTCAGCCAGGCACGCAAACCCCAATGGGCATTTTTTTTTTTTTGCAGAGACCAGACGCGAACAACAGTTTCCTGAAAATATAAATATATACAAATATAAATATATACGTAATTGAGGGAATGGCTGTCAATACAGGCCGTTGGCTAAGCACCCAAAATGAATCGTGCAACCGCCAGGGGGTTCAGCAGTCAGAACTGCAACATATTATTATTATTATTATTATTAATTTGTTTAAACTTATATGCCGCCCTTCTCCTAAGAGCCAGGGAGAAATTTCCTGAGAGTTAGAACAATTAATCCGTGGAACAACCTGCCTCCAGAAGTTGTGGGCATTCCAACAGTGGAGGTTTTGAAGAAGAGACTGGACAGCCATTGGTCTGAAGCGGTATAGGGTTTCCTGCCTGAGCAGGGGGCTGGACTAGATGACCTCCAACATCCCTTCCAACTCTATTATTATTATTATTATTAATCCAGCCCCCTAATCATCTTTGTTGTTCTCCTCTGCACTCTTTCCAGAGTCTCAACAGGTTGTTGTTGTTTTTTTTTACATCGTGGCCACCAAAACTGGATGCAGAATTCCACGGGTGCCCTTACCCAGCTAAAGCACCCCACCATTCTCCCTGATGAATTTCTTCTGCTGTCTAAGGTCATTTCTCATACTGAGGGCCATCTGATCTGCTGAGCTGTGAAATGTTAATTTCCCCACAATGCCGTCATTCCCCGCTGCCCTTTCTCCTTTCTAATTGCTTTTATTATTTGCACCCGTAAACGTTTTCAGTTCTGCTGATCGGAACTGTCAAGGCTTCTCTGAGCGTTTTTGTATTGATGGGACAGATGTGGCATGACATTCATTCTCCTTGGAGCCACAGACAAATACTGATCGACATGCATTTACCAATAAATTCTTTTTAATATATATATATATATATATATATATATATATATATATATATATATATATATATATATATATATATATATATATATATATATATATATATATATATATATATATATATTTAATAATATATAATATATTTATATTTATATCAGCACCAGCCTGAAGATGACGAATGAGACTTCGTCGAAACGTCGCCAAGCCACTTCAAATTCTACGTGGGAGAAAACCCGAAGAACCAAAGACCTACATACAAACACCCGCGAAAACCTCAGAAAACATATATATATATATATATATATATATATATATATATATACACACACACACATATATATATATATATATATACATATATATATATATATATATATATATATATATATATATATATATACACATATATAAATATATATATATAAAAATATATATATATAAATATATAAATACACACACACATATCTGAGGTAACTCAGAACAGCTCAAATCCCCTCCCCCCTCCCTTTTTTGGGGGGGAAATTATCATTAAGAGCGCAATGACGCTTATCTCCAAAGTGTTGGTGGTTTATTTTTATTTTTTTGAGATTATTATTTCTCTCTCTCTCTTTTTTTTTTTCTTTTTATGATAGCTCTTCAGACGCTAGGAACTGCCTCCAGACAAATGTTTTATCCTCCAGAATGGTTTGTTTTTCTGCTAAGGCAGCCCAAAATGCCTCAGATAAAGATTTACGGACTGTAATTCCCAAATGTTTATGTCGGTCCTTAAGGTGCCCTAAGATGTGGCTTTTGCTGAATCAGAGATGAAAACAGCCACCCCCCACTGCAAGGGCGCCCTGTACATTTTTGGGGGAGATTATGCTCAAAAGAACTGGGCTGAAGAACGGGGCGGCCCGGGAAAGATTTGCACAACTGCCAGGACCTGAAGGAGAAAGGAATCCAAGCTTTGACACTGACTGTGAAAAGGCGAGAGCTGTGGGCCGCATCTGTGGAGTGAGTCAGCCCTTCAGTTCCAGATCACGGTCAGAAGATGTAGGAGACGGGTGGACGGGTGCTGCTGGCCTCCAGACCCAACAGAAGCCCCCAAAAGGGGACTTTGGTCCAGGGCTAGAACAGCCGAGCCAAACTCTGAGGGAGGGAGAGGAAAAAAAGATAGCAAAGAGGAAGGAAAGAAGGGGGTGAGGGAGGGAAGGAAGGAAGAGGAGAAAAGAACATAGAAAAGAGGGAGGGAAGAAGAGGAGAAAGGAAGAGAGAAAAATAGAAGGACAGGGAGGGAGGGAGGGAGGGAGGGAAGAAGGAAAGAAGGGAGGGAGGAAGATGAGAGACAAAAGAACAGAGGAGGAGGGAGGGAGATGAGAAAACTAGATAGAAAGAAGGGAAGGAAGAAGATGAGAGAGAAAAGAAAAGCGGGAGGGAGGAAGGAAGATGAGAGAAAAAACAAGATAGAAAAGAGGAAGGAAAGAAGGGAGAAGGGAGGGAAGGAAGGAAGATGAGAGAGAAAAGAAGACAGAAAAGTGGAAGAGAGGGACGGAGAGGAAAGAAGATAGAAAAGAGGAAGGAAAGAAAGGAGAAGGGAGTGAAGGAAGATGAGAGACAAAAGAACATAGAAAAGAGGGAAGGAAAAAGATGAGAAAGGAAGATAGAAAAGTAGAAGGAAAGGGAGGGAGGAAAGAAGGAAAGAAGGGAGGGAGGAAGATGAGAGACAAAAGAACAGAGGAGGAGGAAGGGAGGAAGATGAGAAAACTAGACAGAAAGACGGGAAGGAAGGAGAGAGAAAAGAAAAGAGGGAGGAAGGAAGGTGAGAGTGGAAAGAAGATAGAAAAGAGGGAAGGAAGAAGATGAGAAAGGAAGATAGAAAAGTAGAAGGGAGGAAAGAAAGAAGGAAAGAAGGGAGGGAGGAAGATGAGAGACAAAAGAACAGAGGAGGAGGAAGATGAGAAAACTAGACAGAAAGACGGGAAGGAAGAAGAGGAGAGAGAAAAGAGGGAGGAAGGAAGGAAGATGAGAGTGGAAAGAAGATAGAAAAGAGGGAAGGAAGAAGATGAGAAAGGAAGATAGAAAAGTAGAAGGGAGGAAAGAAAGAAGGAAAGGAGGGAGGAAGATGAGAGACAAAAGAACAGAGGAGGAGGGAGGGAGGGAGGAAGATGAGAAAACTAGACAGAAAGAAGGGAAGGAAGAAGAAGAGAGAGAAAAGAGGGAGGGAGGAAGGAAGATGAGAGAGGAAAGAAGATAGAAAAGAGGAAGGAAAGAAGGGAGAAGGGAGGGAAGGAAGATGAGAGAAAAGAAGATAGAAAAGAGGGGAGGAAGAATATGAGAAAGGAAGATAGAAAAATAGGACAGGGATGGAGGGAGGGAGGGAAGAAGGAAAGAAGGGAGGGAGGAAGATGAGAGACAAAAGAACAGAGGAGGAGGGAGGGGGGAGATGAGAAAACTAGACAGAAAGAAGGGAAGGAAGAAGAGGAGAGAGAAAAGAAAAGCGGGAGGGAGGAAGGAAGATGAGAGAAAAAACAAGATAGAAAAGAGGAAGGAAAGAAGGGGAGGGAAGGAAGGAAGATGAGAGAGAAAAGAACATAGGAAAGAGGGAGGGAGGGAGGAAGATGAGAGAAAAGAAGATAGAAAAGTGGAAGAGAGGGAGGGAGGGACGGAGAGGAAAGAAGATAGACAAGAGGAAGGAAAGAAGGGAGAAGGGAGGGAAGGAGGAAGATGAGAGAGAAAAGAAGATAAGAAAGAGGAAGGGAGGGAGGGACAAAGGGAAGGAGGGAGAAAAAGAAGATAGAAAAGAGGAAGGAAAGAAGGGAGAAGGGAGGCAGATGAGAGAGGAAAGAACATAGGAAAGAGGGAGGAAGGAAGATGAGAGAAAAGAAGATAGAAAAGTTGAAGAGAGGGAGGGACGGAGAGGAAAGAAGATAGAAAAGAGGAAGGAAAGAAGGGAGAAGGGAGTGAAGGAAGGAAGATGAGAGAGAAAAGAACACAGAAAAGAGGGAAGGATGAGACAAGAAGATAGAAAAGTAGAAGGAAAGGGAGGGAGGAAGATGAGAGACAAAAGAACAGAGGAGGCGGGAGGGAGGGAGATGAGAAAACTAGACAGAAAGAAGGGAAGGAAGAAGAAGAGAGAGAAAAGAAAAGAGGGAGGGAGGAAGGAGTATGAGAGAGAAAACAAGATAGAAAGAAGGAAGGAAAGAAGGGAGAAGGGAGGGAAGGAAGGAAGAACATCATCTTCAACAACCCTACCTAGCAACGGACTACTTGAAATACAGCTTGCACATCGCTCTGCCTGCAACACACTCACCACACCTTCCCTGAATTCACCCACAACATCTGCCTTTTGTGCCTAAAGCCTAAATCAGAGAGGTGGAGTTGATACAACACATAAGACCCTCACCAGCCTTCTTACATGGCTCTGACCTGGATGCCAAAAAGGCCGTTTTATCCCAAAGAGATTTTGAGTTGAAAGAATAATGTCCTTCCCTACAATGATATTATTATTACTATTATTACTACTACTACTACTACTATTATTATTATTATTACTTATCTCCTAAGGCAGGGGTCTTCAAACTTGGCGACTTTAAGACTTGTGGACTTCAACTCCCAGAATTCCTCAGCCAGCCCTCAGGGCTGGCTGAGGAATTCTGGGAGTTGAAGTCCACAAGTCTTAAAGTCGCCAAGTTTGAAGACCCCTGCCCTACCGTGAGGACGGCGTTCAGTCCCATAGGTCTCTACAGCGGTATTTCTCAACCTTGGCAGCAAGCCTGGCTGGGGCATTCTGGGAGTTGAAGTCCACCCATTTTCAATTGGCCACCGTTGAGAAACGCCATTCTGGAAGTTTCTACGAAGTTGTGTTTTTTTTCCCCCTGGAAGATCTTTTGAGAGTTGATTCGGCGTAAGCCTTGGACGCCAAGAAACGGTGCTACTTATTCAACGGCACGCTGTTAATTCGGGGAGCCCTCCACTTGCCAGAGTCCACTTAGCGACCGTTCCAAGTTGCAACGGCCCTGAAAACAAGTGACGTAGGACCGTTTTTCACACTTAGGACCACCGCAGCAGGATCAAAATTCAGACGCTGGCTAACTGGTTCGCCCTTATGGCCGCGGCTGTGTCCCTTTTGCGACCGCTTGACAAGCAAAATCAATGGGGAAGCCAGATTCACTTCACAACCAGGTTACTAATCTTATCAACCTGCAGGGATGGTGGCAAGAAAGGTTTGTAAAAAATGGGGCAAGAGTCACTTAGCCAAGGTCCCCCTTAACAATTGGGGCTCAATTGTGATCATAAACTGAGGACTACCTGCCCGACATCATTACTGCTTTGAATTGCGCCTTCACGTTGAGGTTCAGCAGTCAACCGGCGTCGTAACTAATTGCCTCACTTTGCCCAATTCTAATTTTTTAAGTGCACAGCTCTTATCTCCGTTAAATTATACATCCATTTGGGCTCCTTGTCCCTTTTTTCAGCCACCACCAGTGTTTAAAATCTGATATTAGAAACGTCTAATCAACTGGTGCGATCTCCTTGTTGGGATTACAGCAACATAAATTTGCAGTGGGAGTTATCAACCGTTTATCTTTTGGCTGATCACCCTAGCCCTCCTCCACACTGGGGAAAGGTAGCATGGCCAAAATAAGCAGGCATCATTCATTGGTGTCTGGAACTCACTGGTGGGGAAAGAAGGAACAAGAGTCTCCTTTTCTCTAAACCAGAATCACCCTGTGAGAACAGTTACAGGAACCAGGTACGGCTAGTGCAGGGGTAGGCAACCTTGGCTCTTTTAGGACTCGTGGACTTCAACTCCCAGAATTCCTGAGCCAGCCTGACTCAGCTTGGAAACCTCTCCCGTTCCCCTCAGCGTGGCTGGCTCAGGAATTCTGGGAGTTGAAGTCCACAAGTCGTCAAATGGCCAAGATTGGAGAACCCTTGTTCTAGACCAGGGGTAGGAAACCTTGGCTCTTTTATGACTTGTGGACTTCAGCTCCCAGAATTCCTGAGCCAGCCACGCTGAGGGGAAAGGGAGAGGTTTCCAAGCTGAGCCAGGCTGGCTCGGGAATTCTGGGAGTTGAAGTACACAAGTCATAAAAGAACCAAGGTTGCCTACCCCTGGCCTAGGCCGCTTTATGACTCGTGGACTTCAACTCCCAGAATTCCTGAGCCAGCCTGGCTCAGCTTGGAAACCTCTCCCTTTCCCCTCAGCGTGGCTGGCTCAGGAATTCTGGGAGATGAAGTCCACCAGTCATAAAAGAGCCACGGTTGCCTACCCCTGTCCAAATGCCTGAATTTTGATCACGTGACTGTGAGGAAAAAATATTTAAATATTCAAACCAGGGGTCTTAAAACTTGGCCCTTTTATGACTCGTGGACTCCCAACTCCCAGAATTCCTGAGCCAGCCATGCTGAGGGGAAAGGGAGAGGTTTCCAAGCTGAGGCAGGCTGGCTCAGGAATTCTGGGAGTTGAAGTTCACGAGTCATAAAGCGGCCTAGGCCTAGGCCAGGGGTAGGCAACCTTGGCTCTTTTATGACTCGTGGACTTCAACTCCCAGAATTCTTGAGCCAGCCTGGCTCAGCTTGGAAGCCTCTCCCTTTCCCCTCAGCATGGCTGGCTCAGGAATTCTGGGAGTCGTAGTCCACGAGTCATAAAAGAGCCAAGGTTGCCTACCCCTGGACTAGTCTAATGAATAGAAAGGTGCGAGGGGAGACAGGATAGCCGTCTTCCAGTATTTGAGGGGCTGTCAGAGAGAGGAAGGGGTCAACCTATTCTCCAAAGGACTTGAGGGAAAGGCAAGAAGTAATGGATGGAAACTTGCCAAGGAGAGGGCCAACCTATAAAATAAGGAGAAATTTCCTAACAGAAAAAAAATTCAGTGGAATGGCTTTCCTTCAGAAGTCATGGATGCTGCATCACTAAAGGTTTTTAAGAAGAAATTAGACAACCACTTTGTCCAGGATGGTATACTATAGGACCTCCTACTTTGGTAGGGGGTTAGACTAGAAGACCTCTAAGGTCCCTTCCAACTGTTTTTCTGTATTACAGCAGAACATGATTTCCTGGCAAATCTACTTAAATACACAATGATAGACAGACAGATAGATAGATGATAAATAGATAGATACTGCTTTGAAACTCATCCAATTTAGTACTCAATGCATTTTGATGCTAAAAAAAATTGCCCCGGTACTCATAATTTGTTTGGTACTCAACGCACAAGCTAGAACTTCTCGTGCCGGATGCCTTGTGGCTCACTATATCATTCCTTTCAGGAAAAATTTGCTTGGTACTCACTGCGAGAATAGGGATAGAATAGAATCTGGAAGTGACCTTAGAGGTCTTCTAGTCCAGTCCCCTGCTCAAGCAGGAGAACCTATACTATTTCAGACAAGTGACTGTCTAGTCTCTTCTTAAAAACATCCAGTGATGGAGCGCCCACGATTTCTGAAGGCAAGCTGTTCCACTGGTTAATTGTCCTCACTGTTAGGAAGTCTCTCCTTAATTCCAGTTGCTTTTCTCCTTGATTAGTTTCCATCCATTGTTTCTTGTCCTGCCTTCAGGTGCTTTGGAGAATAGGTGGACCCCCTTATTCTTTGTGGCAACCCCTCAAATACTGGAAAACTGCTATCACATCCCCCCTTCTCCTTCTTTTCTCTAGGCTGGCCATACTCAAATCCTTCAGCCGTTCTTCAATTAACGATGAGTTCCAAAGTACCACTGTAAATAGATAATGAATGGATAGATGGATAGACTTAAGTGGACCCCAGAAGATGGTAGAGGACAGGAAGGCCTAGAGGAACTTTGTCCATGGGGTCACGATGGGTCAGACACGACTTCGCACCTAAGAACAAGATGGACCGAGGATAGAGGAGGGATGGGTGGATGGACGGATAGATAAACTTAGCAAGCTTCTTTTCTATCTCATTTTTCTCTTCCAAGGCAACTGTCAGGGATCAGATGAGCAGCATAGAAGTTTGATAAGTAAGTAAATAAATACAATTTTTAAAAAAACTAAATACATTTCAGCCTTACGGGTGTTACCCACAAATCTCATAACTGCATCTTCAACTCTCGAATATTTAAAATGGAATCCATCCCAGTCAACATTTCCCGCCAATTTTGGAGGGAGATACATTTGTGACACACACACACACACACAAACACACACACACCAATACCGCCCCCCCCGGACTGTATTAAAATAACCCAACTGAAGATCTCGCCACTTTTTTTTTTTTGAAAAAAGATGTTAGCCTCACTTCCACGTGGACTACAACTCCCATCATGCCACGCTTTCTGGCAATGCTGGGAGCCGTCCTCCCAGTACACCTTATGGGGTGGGGGTCGATCTGGGGTCAGAGGTCATCCCAGGGGTGAAGATAACGGCCTTCAAGCCGGCCCGTGCCCTCCTCCTCCCCTCAGGTGACCACAGGTAGAGGTCAGAGGTCATCCTGGCCCGAACGACGCAGGTCAAAGGTCGCTGGCGGAGCACGTGGTTTTCCTCACCCTTGTCTAGCAACCGCCCCCAGGGTGCCCGCCACTTCTGGAACGCAGCTCAGGTCCCTCCCGCAGGAGACCCGAGCCACGCCGGCTGTGCCCGGCCCCACCGCGGACGCTGCCGCTGCCGCCATCGCCGCCATGGCACGCCGCACAGGGATCCAAGAGCCGGCTAGACACGCCCCCTTCCTTCCTCGGACTGAACCCGCCAATCAGGAGAGGCAGAAGCCGGACCTTGAAGGGGAGGGGTCAGGGTGCGCCAAGAGGAGCCAATCAGAATCCACGCTGGGGCGCGGCTGGAGGGCGTGGCTTCCTAATGTGAGAAGTTGAAAAAAGCCATTTCCCATCATGCCTCTGGAAAGAGAACAGCCCGGCTTTTTATCTTGAGAGAATAGGGCTTTCCGCTGTTGAGTTTCTATGAGGACTACATAGACCACAGTGCATTGCTCCCTACCTCTCCATAGAACTATAATTCCCAAGATGCAGCAGTGTACCGACAAAGCACAAGAGCGTTGTCAGAAGCGCGGGCTCCCCTTACAGTGCTGTATAAAGGAGATACTATAAAGCTGTTGTTATGTCTGCGGGCCAGTGGCGCAATGGATAACGCGTCTGACTACGGATCAGAAGATTCTAGGTTCGACTCCTGGCTGGCTCGTTTCAGACTAATGTTTTTTTTGATCTTTATTAAAAAAATAAAGAAAAAAAGCTGTATTTTTAATGCTTTGACTGTTATGTTTTTTTTTCTTTTTTGTCTTCGTTTTTTTTGAATTTTGAGTAACTTTGTTCTGATAGATATAGATATGGATATGACAGATATATATATCATATATATGTATATATATATATATGGCATATAATATGACATATATGTGACAGAAATATATCACACACACACATATATAAGTGGCATATATATGTGACATATATGTGACAGAAATATATCACACACACACATATATAAATGGCATATATATGTGACATATATGTGACAGAAATATATCACACGCACACATATAAATGGCATATATATGTGACATATATGTGACAGAAATATATCACACACACACACACACATATAAATGGCATATATATGTGACAAATATATGACACACACACATATAAATGGCATATATGTGTGACATGTGACAGAAATATATCACACACACACACACATATATATATATATATGGCATATATATGATAAATATATGACACACACATATATATAAATGGCATATATGTGTGACAGAAATACACACACACATATATATATGTATATATTTTATTTTTAAAAATCTTTTAATTATACAATCTATCGGGAGATATTGATACCAATAATGTGATTTTGACCATTCTGCAAAAAAAAGTATCAAATATTTCATTTCTGTTTTATTCAGCATTAGCTTTTTGTTGTCTGTACATCTTCTTATCTCTCCGAGTGAATGTACAATTTTTTTGGTACATTCAATTTCATCTGAATAAATATTTGATAAGGAAGGAATGGGAAGATTTATTCTCCTAGCTATGATGGAAGGACGGTTGGTGAGGTTGAGAGATTTTGCTGAGATGCATAAATTAATTTCTTTTATTAAAGAGATTATCTTTAAAAAAAAATTAAGCTGCACTTTAGGAAATTGAATTAGGACATAGGGACATTGTAAAGGATGTGAAACTCTCACCTGCCTAATTCTTAAAGAAAAAGATGTAGCCTTTTGCAAGAAAATAGTTTTGATGCAGAATTTATATTCAAGAGTTGCTGCTCACAGTTCAGTTTGGTGTATTGAAGGCAAACCAAAATATACATTGATATACATGTAACTGAGCCCAAAATTTCCCTCACTAAGCGAGTTTTGTTCCATTTTACAATCTTTCTTGCCACAATTGTGAAGTGTATCATAACACTTGTTACTCGGTTGTTAAGTGAACACGGCTTCCCCATTAACTTTACTTGTCAGAAGATTGGAAAAGGGGATCATGTGACCCTGGGATATTACAACTGTCATAAATGTGAATCAGTTGCCAAGGGTCCAAATTTTGATCACATGACTATGGGGAGGCTGCAATGGTGTGGGGGGGTTGGACTAGATGACCTACAGATCCCTTCCAACTCTATTATTCTATTCTATTCTATTCTATTCTATTCTATTCTATTCTATTCTATTCTATTCTATTCTATTCTATTCTATTCTATTCTATTCCTTATTTCTATTCCTTATTTCTATTCTATTCTATTCTATTCTATTCTATTCTATTCTATTCTATTCCATTCCATTCCATTCCATTCCATTCTATTCTATTCTATTCTATTCTATTCTATTCTATTCTATTCTATTCTATTCTATATTTTCTATTCCATTCCATATTTTCTATTCCATTCCGTTCCGTTCCTTATTTCTATTCTATTCTATTCCATATTTTCTTTTCTATTCTATTCCATTCTATTCTTTAAGTGTGAAAAATGGCCATCAGTCACTTTTTTCTCTTCCGTTGTAACATCAGTCACTAAACAAATGGTTGTAAGTCAAGGACTATCTGTACTTGCATTGCTACACCTCCAGATGGATATCCCCCTCAGTAAAATTGCACTTCTTACAAACTAGCCAGTGATCAGTTTTGCAAACATTTGAACGCTTGTTTTTTTCCCCAAATTTGAATTAAACACGGAAGCCTTTTTTCCCCCAAATCAGATGTGTTTTTCAGAATCCTAGACAGGGTATGGAATTGTTCGTATTCTCCAAAGCACCTGGAGGCAGAAGAAGCAGCAATGAATGCAAATGAATCAAAGACAGATCCAAGCTAGAAATAAGGAGAAATTTCCTAACAGTGAGAACAATTAATCAGTGGAACTTCAGAAGCGGTGGGTGCTCCAACACTGGAGACTTTAAGAAGAGATTGGACAGCCATTAAATTGAAATGTTATAAGAGTCTCCTGTTTGAGCAGGGGGTTGGACTAGATGACCTCCAAGGTCCCTTACAACCCTCCTCCTTCTCCTCCTTTTTAAGAAGAGGCTGGACAGCCACTTGTCTGAAATGGTGTAGGGTTTCCTGCTTGAGCAGGGGGTTGGACTAGATGACCTCCAAAGTCCCTTCCAGCTTTGTTATTCTGTTATTCCTCCTCCTCCTTCTTCTGCCTTAAGAAACACTAACCAATTTCAGGGCTGAAAAAGCTGGTTTTGCTTCATCCTCTTAGTTTTAAGTCCTGCTGGCAGAAAAGCTTCATTTACAGTGCAAAGCTTTACTCTCACCACTAAGAAACCAAAAAGTTATAACTTTTAATTAGCACATTTTTTTTTAAAAAAAGGAGAAACTGCAAGACTTTAACCAAGTTCAAGAAATTAATTCCAGTGATTATGGAGAGTTGCTTAAGTGACATTCTGCAAAATCTAACAAGCCTGATTTATTGACCAATCGATCAATAAAATGTCTAGAGTAGATTTTCAAGGTTATTTTCGTACTGGAGTGCCAGACTGCTGTCATTCAATGGAATAGCAAAGATCTGTTTAAGGACAAAATTCACTCAGATGCTTCTGATTTTTTTTATCACTACAGCGGGGTGATCCAGGACCCTTGCGAGTCACCCCAAACATCTCACCTTTACAAAATCGAAATTATTTGCCAGCCTACATTGAAAAATAATACAATATTAAAATTCATTTATTTATATTTCGTATTACTTAACCACCTTATCTCCCTCCCGTTGAGTAATTGTGAGACACAGTAATAGCAGCAAATGCATATTTTAGTGTTTAATACGGTAAATATCAATAAATTTAACTCATACAATGAAAAGTACTTTGGGGATAGTCTGTGATTTAAAGGTGAAAGGGGGGGGAAAGATTCAAATACTGCACTAGTGCTTCGTCTCTTCATTGGCAGTGTCATTTAAAAAAAAAAAATACAAAATTAAATACAATGACAGATTCCACAGCTTGAAAACCCATTGTAGTACAATCTATCCCAACTCAAGCCCTCTCTATATAAATATGGACTTCAATTCCCAGAATCCTCTAAGCATCCATGCTGTCTGGGGAATTCTGGGAGTTGTTTTATTCCCTGTGGGGAGAATGTGGACTAGGAAAAAGTGCTTTAATAAAGGGGTATGTTATAGAATTCCCCTACTAGCAGACAAGCCACCACCAAATGCTGGGATGTCATCATCTCAGCTATAATTTAATTAAGGCAATTTTGTGTCTCTCCATTTGTGTGTCTCCTGGACCACTGTTCACAACCAGGAATGGTGGGTGGGCCCCAAAAGGTTGGGTATCTTTATCAAGCGAAGAACTGGGAATGAATTTGAAGAATTGGCAAACACCCTGCCAGTTTGTCAGGATAATGATTTAACAGCTAAATAAGCTTATGTGAAGATGTAATGTAATGTGGATGATGCAGTAATAGGAATGACTCAGCAGGTGTGTGTATCCCTTTAAGAGTCTGAGTATAAAAGGGAAGTTTTTTGCTTGAGTCTTTCTCTCTCGTCAGTTTGACTGCTGTAATTGCTGTCTATTGGAGTTTGCTGTTTCACCATGTGAATGTATTTTGTTCCTAGTGTATATTTGTAGATAGTGTGCAATATAACCCACATTTAATACAAACCACCGTTTATTGTATTTACTTCTGGGTTACCTCAGCGCAATAAGACTGTGCATACTCTGCATACTCTGATAGTTTTCCTCAACCGTGGGAATTTTAAAGAGATGTGGACTTCAACTCCCAGAATTCCCCAGCGAGCAACGCTGGCTGGAGAATTCTGGGAGCTGAAGTCCATAACCTGAGAAACACTATTCTGTGCTTAATAAAGCAGCATTTCCCCTGACTTCTGCATTAAGCCAAGAAGGCGGACATGTTAGGTTAAATCAGGGTTTCTCAAAGTTGGTAACTTTAGGACTTGTGGACATCAACTCCTAGAATTCCTCAGCCAGCCATGTCTCTCGGTCTTAAAAGCTGCCACCTTTGAGAAACATACAACTTTCCTTGACTCTTGGAAAGTTTTTGCAATGCGAAACAAGGATTTCAAAATTATCTCCCTGTCTTGTGGCGAGGTGGGCAGGCAAGAAGAAGAAAGCAATCCGGACATTTCAAATTTTATTCTGTGATATTTATTGTGCGCTGTTTTTTAATTTTCTGCAAATCATGTGCAGGCGGTGGCCTTTCTCACTGCCTCCTCAGTCTTCACTGAACTTGGTCAGCACCCACCGGCGGTTCTGAATGATTTCTTGCAACTGCGTGTATTCTTTGACTAACTCCTCAAATTCCGGCCCGAGGATCTCGTAATTTGAAAGGATATCGCGCGAAGTGGCCAGATCTAGTTCTTCTTGGCTCAGGCTGGCCTGAAGTTTGTCCCTGGAGAATAATTCAAAGAACAGATAAAACATGCCCGGGCGGTCCTCGAACTTACACCAGTTCACTTCGTGACCATTCGCGATTACGACACACTGGAAAAAGTGTGACTTGTGGCAGATTTTCACACTGACAACCCTTGCAGCATTCCCGTGGTCGCGTGATCACAATTCAGATGCTTGACAACTGGCACGTATTTATGACGGTTTGCCGTGTCCCCCGGGGTCACGTGATCCCCCTTTTGTGACTTCTCTGACAAGCAAGGGAAGCCAGAGTCACTTAACAACCGTGTTTACTAATTTAACAACTGCAGTGATTCACTTAACAGTAGTGGCGAGAAAGGTTGTAAAACGGGGCAAAACCCACTTAAACACTGCCTCAGCTACAGAAATTTTGAGCTCAATTTGCAGTCGTAAATTGAGGACTGCCTGCATTTCACTTCTACTACACTTGTGGGACCCTCTGGATTCTCGCCTGCTCCATAAAGTCTTTTTTTTTTTTCTCTCCCAAGCTAAGCAGAAATATCATGGTTGCTGGAATTGGGCATGTCTAGTCTAATAAAGAGAAGGACGAGGGGGGACATGATAGCAGTGTTCCAGTATCTCAGGGGCTGCCCCAAAGAAGAGGGAGTCAAGCTATTCTCCAAAGCACCAGAAGGCAGGACAAGAAGCAACAGGTGGAAACTAATCAAGGAGAGAAGCAACCTAGAACTAAGGAGAAACTTCCTGACAGTGAGAACAATTAACCAGTGGAACAAACTGCCTCCAGAAGTGGTGAGTGCTCCAACACTGGAAGTTTTTAAGAAGAGACTGGACAGCCATTTGTCTGAAATTGTATAGGGTTTCCTGCCTGAGCAGGGGGTTGGACCAGATGACCTCCAAGGTCCCTTCCAATTCTGTTATTCAGTTAAATCTAGGCAGGGCCAAAGAGAAGGTTTCTATGTCCCAACCAGGTCCCTTCCAAATCTGTTGTTCTATTCTGTTCCGTTCCGTTCCATTCCATTCCATTCCATTCCATTCCATTCCATTCCATTCCATTCCATTCTATTCTATTCCATTCCATATTTTCTCTTCTCTTCCATTTCTTCCATCTATTCTATTCTATTCTATTCTATTCTATTCTATTCTATTCTATTCTATTCTATTCTATTCTATTCTATTCTATTCTATTCTATTCTATGCTATTCTATGCTGTTCAGCTCACCTCATTATCCGATGTACGTTCACTACCTCAGGTGTGTAAGTGTCCAACAGGATCTTCACTTCCTCGAACCTAGAAGAAGCAAAATAGTTGGGAGTGAGATTGGTAGATGCCAACTTTATCTTCCTACCAGAAAAAAAAGTGTCTTTTGCCAGCGATCGGTCTATCTCAGACATGTCAAACACAAGGCCCGGGGGCCGGATGCGGCCCGCAAAGCCATCCTGGAAACAGTGAGGGAACGCCCCCCGCTGCCTTGGCCCTGGCCCAGGCTGGCTGGGAGCCAATGTACAATTTTGTGGTGGCCATCTCTGCTGAAATGCATCCAGTCTTAGCTCCACAAGGCCGTCTGGAAACAGCGAGGAACCAGACCCTGCCGCGTCGGCCCCGTCCCCCTGGGTGCAATGCTGGGGAGGGGTCCCCCTTTGTGAGGAATGAAGAAAAGCACCATCGCCTGGATGTGGCCAGCAAATGGCCCCTCGCCTACTTCACATATCCGGCTTGATGGGCTCTGCCCCGGTCCCACCCCTTTCTGCCAGAGACCCTCCGATCTGTCCCACTCCTGCCCAGGCCCCCACAGGCAACCTCGATGCGAATGATGTAGGGCTGGCCATGCCCAACCAGTAGGCCACACCCACTCCACCCACGCCCACCCAGTAGGCCACACCCACCCTTCCCCGCCACCCACACCCCGAGGGCAACCGCAATGCTGATGCGGCCCTCAATTAAATTGAGTTTGACACCCCTGGTTTATCTGGAGAAGGTTTTCTAAAAGCCAGCCATTCTGGAGCGTCTCTTTAACAACATTCAGAAAGCTGCCGCTGGAGGGAAAAAAAATCTATTATTGAGTGTTTTGATAGGGAAAATTGGCATTAGGAGTCAGCAGGGTTTTTTTGGGGGGTTTTTTTTGCCTTCCCATTTGAGAAAGGAGCTCACCGTATCTTGAGGAGCATAGCGCTGCATTTAATCTCCAGATACAGGGTGTTGAGCTGGTCCAGTTCGGATTGGACCCCGAGGCGAAACTCGCGAGCAAAGCGTTTCAATAGGCCTAAACAACGCAACAGGACCTGGAACGAACAGGGAACAACAATGCAAAGAGGCCATCGCAAAAGGGAGTTGTTGTACGCCTCCAGAGATGGATCATCCTTGCACAGACCTCTCATCATGGGTGACGACTGCATTCTTGCCCTGGATTGGCAGTCTCTTCTCAGAATAATTCGTGCCTTAGTGGCTTCCTGTGAACCAGTTCAGGGTAGTGGCTAAGCGCTGGGCCCTTCACTCGGAGATGGGGAGTTCTAGTCCTGCCTTAGCCTATTAAAGACAGCTGGGTGCCTTTGGCCCAATCACCAGGAGAGATGATAGTGGCTGGGTGTCTTGGGGTCAATCACCAGGAGATGGTGAGTTCTAGTTCTGCCTTAGCCATTAAAGACAGCTGGGTGACTTTGGGCCAATCACCAGGAGAGATGATAGTGGCTGGGTGTCTTGGGGTCAATCACCAGGAGATGGTGAGTTCTAGTTCCGCCTTAGCCATTAAAGACAGCTGGGTGACTTTGGGCCAATCACCAGAAGAGATGATAGTGGCTGGGTGTCTTGGGGTCAATCACCAGGAGATGGTGAGTTCTAGTTCTGCCTTAGCCATTAAAGACAGCTGGGTGACTTTGGGCCAATCACCAGAAGAGATGATAATTCTAGTTCTTCCTTAGGCATTTAAATGGCTGGGTGTCTTGGGGCCAATCACCAGGAGACTGGGAATTCTAGTCCCACCTTAAGCATGAAAGCCAACTGATGACTTTGGGCCAAATCGCCAGGAGTTGGTGAGTTCTAGCCCTGCTTTAGGCATGAGAGCTGGCTGCATGCCTTTGGGCTAATCGCCAGGAGACAGTGAGTTATAGTCCCATCTTAACCGTGAATGACAGCTGGGTGACTTTATGGCCCATTCTTCTCCATCTGCTTCACAGAGTTGTTATTGTACAGAAAATGGAGGAGGGTGAATTAGCTTGGCGGGGTGTTGAGCTGACCAATGAGAAAGACGTGAACACATGACTGAACTGTTTCAACGTGCTGTACACGGAGCTGCTTTTGAAGCTCCCAACTAGGAGTAATTTATTTATTAGTCGCGTTTATAGTCTGCTGCAATGCTAGAGAATCTAGTTAGAAATGTGCCTCAGTATTTCCATCTAACACCTCTGCTATGTGAACGGTACAAGTTAATAGTGAGGTTCTAGAGGAGGAGAAAGAAGATGAGGAGGAGAAAGAGAAGGAACAGGAGGAGAAGGAAAGGAGGAGGTGGAGGAGGAGCAAGAGGAAGAGAAAGAGGAGAAAAAGAAAGAGGAGGAGGAGGAGAAGGAAAGGAGGAAGTGGAGGAGGAGAATAGAGGGGTCCTTGATGCTCTCTGAGCTTAGCTTGTTTTCTTGCAGACGTTTCATGACCCAACCAGGGAATATCATCAGTGCTAGAAGGAAGTGGGGTTTATGGAGAGAGAAGGAGGAGGAGGAGGACTATGGGGTCCTTGGTGCTCTCTGAGCTTGGTGGTTTCCTTGCAGATGTTTCATGACCCAACTAGGTAACATCATCAGTGCTAGAAGGGGGGAGGAGGAGGAGGAGGTGGAGGAGGAAGCTGATGGTGGTGGTGGTTAAGGTGCCGACCTAGCAACCAGGCGACAGTGAGTTCTAGTCCCACGTAAAACATGGAAAAAACCAGGCCAGTCAGCCTCTCAACCCAAGCCTACCTTGCAGAGTTCTTGTGGGTAAAATGGTCGCGGGAGGAAGGAGCCGTATTGGTTTGCCCGTCTTGAGTTATTATAAGCCCTCATAAAAGCGGGATTCAAACCCCAAATCAAATCAAATCAAATCAAATCAACTTACGCAGCCGATGAAAAGAGAACTTCAGCCTTTCAGCACAATTTGTTGAGGTGGGTACAGCTGCTACCAGACTCCCCACTGAGGTTGAGGGAGGGGACGGGGGGGGGGGAATTCCACAGCAAGGATTACAGAAGCAAAAGATACTTGTCTGGGCTCAAACTATCGCGGCCCTTTCCCAAAAAAACGCAAACAGGTTTATTTTAGAGACAGGCGTTTGCGCCGCTGTTTGAAAGCTTATCCTAATCTTAGGAATTCCAAAAGTCTAGACCAGTGGTTCTCAACCTTTTCCGGGGCTCGACCCCGGCCCGCATCGCACATGCGCGGCGCGACGGGGCGCATCGCGCATGCACAGCACGACGGGGCGCGACAGCCCGCATCGCAAAGGGGAAAAAAAATGGCCGACCAAAAAAAAAATGGCGGGCCTGCATAGCGCATGCACGGCGCGACAGCCCGCATGGCAAAGGGTAAAAAAAATGGCCGACCAAAAAAAAAATGGCTGACCAAAAAAAAAAAATGGCTGAACAAAAACAAAAAAAATGGCCGACCAAAAAAAAAATATGGCGGGCCTGCATAGCGCATGCGCGGCGCAACGGTCCGCATGGCAAAGGGGAAAAAAATGGCCAACCCCCCAAAAAAATGGCCGACCCAAAAAAAAAATGGCGGGCCCGCATCGCGCATGCGCGGCGGCCCCCATCGCAAAGGGGAGAAAAATGGCTGACCAAAAAAAAATAAAATGGCGGACTGCGGTGTCTGGCGACCCCCGTGAAATGGTCGTTCGACCCCAAATGGGGTCTCGACCCACAGGTTGAGAACCGCTGGTCTAGACAGAGGAAATGGGGGCTTCTGACCAGTCATTTCTACCTGGGGATAAACCGCTTTTTGTTGTTCCAGACATCCGGTCAGTTCTTGCTGTTCAGCTCTGGCCTCCTTCAAATGCTGCTTCTCTGTGGCTAGGCTCTCGGCCAGGGCGCCCAGCATAATCGTCTGGGCTGCGACTCCCACGTTATCTTCAAAAAGCAAATTCAGAGAGGTCAGAGGAACAGACTCACAAGAGTTGGAAGCGAGCTGGGGGGGGTCGTCTAGTCCAACCCCCTGCTCAAGCAGGAGACTCTAGTCCAGAGGGGTCTTCAAACTTAGCCCTTTGAGGACTTGTGGACTTCAGCTCCCAGAATTCCTCAGCCAACCAGGCAGGCTGGAGAATTCTGGGAGTTGAAGTCCATCTATCTTAAGGTCCCCAAAGCTGAACAAAACTACTTTAAGACTTCCGCTGTTTCATCTGGGGTGGGGGGGTGGGGTCTTCAAACTTGGCCCTTTGAGGACTTGTGGACTTCAACTCCCAGAATTCCTCAGCTGGCGTGAGGGAACTATGGCCTTTTCATGACTTGTGGACTTCAGCTCCCAGAATTCCTCAGCCAGCGTGAGGGAACTATGACCCTTTGAGGACTTGTGGACTTCAACTCCCAGAATTCCTCAGCCAGCGTGAGGAAACTATGGCCCTTTGAGGACTTGTGGACTTCAACTCCCAGAATTCCTCAGCCAGCGTGAGGGAACTATGACTCTTTGAGGACTTGTGGACTTCAACTCCCAGAATTCCTCAGCCAGCGTGAGGGAACTATGACCCTTTTATGACTTGTGGACTTCAACTCCCAGAATTCCTCAGCCAGCGTGAGGAAACTATGGCCCTTTGAGGACTTGTGGACTTCAACTCCCAGAATTCCTCAGCCAGCGTGAGGGAACTAGGACCCTTTCATGACTTGTGGACTTCAACTCCCAGAATTCCTCAGCCAGCGTGAGGGAACTAGGGCCCTTTCATGACTTGTGGATTTCAACTCCCAGAATCCCTCAGCCAGCGTGGGGGAACTATGACCCTTTTATGACTTGTGGACTTCAACTCCCAGAATTCCTCAGCCGGCGTGAGGGAACTATGGCCTTTTCATGACTTGTGGACTTCAGCTCCCAGAATTCCTCAGCCAGCGTGAGGGAACTATGACCCTTTTATGACTTGTGGACTTCAACTCCCAGAATTCCTCAGCCAGCGTGAGGAAACTATGGCCCTTTGAGGACTTGTGGACTTCAACTCCCAGAATTCCTCAGCCAGCGTGAGGGAACTAGGACCCCTTCATGACTTGTGGACTTCAACTCCCAGAATTCCTCAGCCAGCGTGAGGGAACTAGGACCCTTTCATGACTTGTGGATTTCAACTCCCAGAATCCCTCAGCCAGCGTGGGGGAACTATGACCCTTTTATGACTTGTGGACTTCAACTCCCAGAATTCCTCAGCCGGCGTGAGGGAACTATGGCCTTTTCATGACTTGTGGACTTCAGCTCCCAGAATTCCTCAGCCAGCGTGAGGGAACTATGACCCTTTTATGACTTGTGGACTTCAACTCCCAGAATTCCTCAGCCAGCGTGAGGGAACTATGGCCCTTTGAGGACTTGTGGACTTCAACTCCCAGAATTCTTCAGCCAGAATGAGGGAATTATGACCCTTTCATGACTTGTGGACTTCAACTCCCAGAATTCCTCAGCCAGCGTGAGGGAACTAGGACCGTTTCATGACTTGTGGATTTCAACTCCCAGAATCACTCAGCCAGCGTGAGGGAACTATGACCCTTTTATGACTTGTGGACTTCAACTCCCAGAATTCCTCAGCCAGCATGAGGAAACTATGGCCCTTTGAGGACTTGTGGACTTCAACTCCCAGAATTCCTCAGCCAGCGTGAGGGAACTAGGACCCTTTCATGACTTGTGGACTTCAACTCCCAGAATCCCTCAGCCAGCGTGGGGGAACTATGACCCTTTTATGACTTGTGGACTTCAACTCCCAGAATTCCTCAGCCAGCATGAGGAAACTATGGCCCTTTGAGGACTTGTGGACTTCAACTCCCAGAATTCCTCAGCCAGCGTGAGGGAACTAGGACCCTTTCATGACTTGTGGACTTCAACTCCCAGAATTCCTCAGCCAGCGTGAGGGAACTAGGACCCTTTCATGACTTGTGGACTTCAACTCCCAGAATTCCTCAGCCAGCGTGAGGGAACTATGGCCCTTTGATGACTTGTGGACTTCAACTCCCAGAATTCCTCAGCCAGCATGCCTGGCTGAGGAATTCTGAGAGCTGAAGTCCACAAGTCATCAAAGGGCCAAGTTTGAAGACCCCTGATCTATACCATGTCAGACAAAAGGCTGTCTAATTCTCTTCTTAAAAGCCACCAGTAACCACCAGGGATCCAGTAACAAAGATGATTAAGGGGCTGGAGGCTAAAAGATGTGAAGAACATGAGTGGGAACATGGTGACAGAATAACAGAGTTGGAGTTGGAAGGGACCGTGGAGGTCATCGAGTCCAACCCCCTGTTCAAGCAGGAGGCCCTATACCATTTCAGACAAATGGCTGTCCAGTCTTTTCTTAAAATCCTCCAATGATGGAGCACCCACAACTTCTGATGGCAAGCTGTTCCACTGGTTGATTGTTCTTAACGTCAGCAAATTTCTCCTCAGTTCCTCCTTAGTTCTAGGTTGCTTCTCTCCTGGATTAATTTCCATCTGTTGCTTCTTGTCCTGCCTTCAGGCACCTTGGAAAACAGCTTGACTCCCTCTTCTTTGGGGCAGCCCCTGAGAGATTGGAAGGCTGCTATCATGTCCCCGCTCATTCTTCTCTTCATTAAACTAGACATCCCCAATTCCAGCAACCGTTCCTCGTATGTTTTAATCTCCAGTCCCCTAATCGTCTTTGTTGCTCTTCTCTGCACTCTTTCTAAAGTCTCTACTTCTTTTTTACATCGTGGTGACCAAAACTGGATGCCGTATTTAAGTGATTGTCCATTAGGACTCCAAGATCCCTCTCATAGTTGCTACTATTGTGCTAGGTTTCACCTAATCGATACCTGTACATTTCATTTTTCTTGTCCGTTTAAAACCCATCCCGGCAAACTCGAAATCCCAGCCTGCACTCTCGGCTCCCAACAACTTTTATTCTCTTTCTCCAGGCCACCCCAATATAGTGCAATTCCAAATTTACCACTTTCCGGACGATAGTAACCGAGCATATCCAAACATTTGGCCTTTAGAAGCTTCTCTACCTTGGCTGGCAGGTGTTTGTGCACTTGTTCCAGGTCCTAGAGAAAGACAGAAAAAGAAATATATTCCTTTATCTGACAAACTTCCATTGTTACCTGTTGCCTCCAGGATTACAGCTAGTCCTCAACTGGCTGAGCCCAAAGTTTCCATTGATAAATGAGATGATATTATGGGAGTTTCGCCCCATTTTATGACCTTTCCTGGCCACGGCTGTTATGTGAATCACTGCAGTTGTTAAATTAGGAACAGTCATTAAGTGAATTTGGATTCCCTACTGACTTTCCTGTCAGAATGTCGCAAAAGGGGATCACGTGACACCCCCCCAGGACACTGCAACGGTCATAAGAACAAGTCAGTTGCCAAGCGTCCGAAGATTGATCATGTGACCGTGGGGATACTGCAAGAGTTGTGTAAAAAAATGGCTATAAGTCACTTTTTTTCCAGTGCTATTGTCACTGAGAGACAATTTGTCACTAAATCAATCGTCGTAAGTCAAGGACAGGGGTCTTCAAACCTGGCCCTTTGATGACTTGTGGACTTCAACTCCCAGAATTCCTCAGCCAGTGTGCCTGACTGAGGAATTCTGGGAGTTGAAGTCCACAAAGCAGGGCTCTTCCAACTTGGCCCTTTGATGACTTGTGGACTCCAACTCCCAGAATTCCTCAGCCAGGTCATGGACTATCCGTATGAAGGACGTTACTGCAGACACTGTTCCTCTGCTCAGAATTAAACATGAACAATGAATCTTGTGACATTACAAGCAGACCTCAACATACAACCGTAACAGAGCCTGTCCACCATGGTCGTAAATTGAAACAGTCGCAAAATGGGTCAATCATGTGACTGACCTGATATTTTCCCCCCTTTTTGAGGGGGGCCATTAAACGAATCTGCGGTCGTTAAGCAAACTTAACAGTTTACTGTGAACACTTCACTATGTCAATTTTTGGCAAAACCAATGTAAAAACTCGATCATGTGATCCTTGGGCCGCTGCAAATGGCATCCATCTTGTCAACTACCTCAAGCTTGGTCATGTGACCATGGAGACCCGGCCGTCAGAACTTTGAATCCAGATAATAAGTAACCTGGAAATAGATCTGTCGTATTTTTGGTTGTAAATTGAGGATTAGGTCCACGTTGTAGCTATCTCGGTCCCTATATAGGAGTGAAGCTCCAGCAACAGTTCCTTTAGTGCAGCGGTTCTCAACTTGTGGGTCGCGACCCCATTTGGGGTCGAACGACCATTTCACGGGGGTCGCCAAACACCGCAGTCCGCCATTTTTTTTTGGTCGGCCATTTTTTTCCCCTTTGCGATGCAGGCCGTCGCGCCGCGCATGCGCGATGCGGGCCCACCATTTTTTTTGGGTCGGCCATTTTTTTGGGGGTCGGCCATTTTTTTTTGATCGGCCATTTTTTTTGGGTCGGCCATATTTTTTTTTTTGGGTCGGCCATTTTTTTCCCCTTTGTGATGCGGGCCATCGTGCTGCGCATGCGCGATGCGGGCCTGCCATTTTTTTTGGGTCGGCCATTTTTTTGGGGGGGGTTGGCCATTTTTTGCCCCCTTTGCGATGTGGGCCGTCGCGATGCGCCCCATCGTGCCACGCACGCACGATGCGCCCATCGCGCCGCGCATGCACGGCGCGGGCCGGGGTCGAGCCCCGGAAAAGGTTGAGAACCGCTGCTTTAGTGACTGTTTGAAGTTAAAATGACACTAAATAAGTGACATGAGCATTTTTCACACTGTTCATCCCCGTGGTCACATGATCAAAATTTTGACGCTTGGCAACTGGCATGTACTCATGATGGTTGCAGTGTCCCAGGGTCACGCGATCCCCTTATGCAATCTTCTGACAAGCCAAGTCAATGGAGGAGGGGGCGGGGGGGGGAAGCCCGATCCACTTAACGACCGTGCTCCTCCCTTAACAACTGCGGCGATTCACTTAAGAACAGTGGCAGAAAAAAGGTCGTAAAATGGAGTAAAACTCACTTCAATCACAGGTCTGACTTTGCAAACAGAAAATTTAAGTAGAGGGCTACGCAGCGAGAAAAGCTCTATTTGCGCAGTTTCAACACAACGGCCTCCCCGCAACTGATGGGGGAAGGAACAGGTGGATCTTACTTGGTGACCCACAGGTGTCTTGTTTTACTTTTAGAAGATGTTTCGCTTCTCATCCAAAGAGCTTCTTCAGCTCTGACTGGATGTGGGGAAGGATTTATATCCCGGGATGGGGAAGGATACGAAGTCATCTATCTCCCGTCTACAACTTCAAGAGGCTTCTTCAGCTCTTTGATTGTCTGTTCCGAAGGTTCTGAAGGAGTGAAGAACTGAAGAAGCTTCTGGGAGGACAAGCGAAATGTCTTAAACACACACACACACATTTATGCCGAGAAGCTTGGGGCATATGAACTGTACTCTGCCCCTGGGCCTACGAATGTGCCTCCATCAGTGACTGTGTGTTGATTGTGATTGTATGCTGTATGAATGTGTTTCGGATTGAATGAATGTGTTTTAGATTGGATGGCTGATTGTTGTTGGTAAATCAATTTTATTGCATTGTTGTTGTAAGCCGCCCTGGGTCTCAGGAGAAGGGCGACATAGAAATTCAAATAAAGTAAAGTAAATTCAAATAAAGTAAAGTAAAGAAGTCCAGTGGCCTCTTGAAAAAGCAGGTTTTGGGACAATGCTGACTCGGATGTCTGAGAGAGCTCCATCGACATTTAGCCGTGCACTTTGAGATGGACACCCGTCAAATGGCGCGGGAGGATGAACGGACTTTCAGAAAACATGGCAGACTCCAGGAACCCTTTGCGCTTCGGTTTGAGACGCAGACAACACGGACTCAGGCCCAACAGCCTAAGTCTATCTTCAGCAGCGAAGGGATCCAGAGCAGAAAACATCCTGTAGACAAGACGGCGCCATGCCCATCTGCACCACTCAGGTGATCCTGAGGACACAGGTAAACCTCCACGTGGGCTCGCTGGCTCTCTAAAACAAGGTTTTTCAACCCGTGGTACGGGTACCACCTGTGGTACATTGGCACCTGGCGGGGGTACGCGAGCATCCTAGAAAAGTGGTCGCAGGGGAGGAGAATGAGCTGAACCGGGGGCAGCACCGCACAAGCCTGAGCGAGAGACGGCTGGAGCTGCAGGGCTGTCAGGGCTCAGCGGAAGCGCCAGGATCAGCGCTTCTTCGGGACTGTCAGGGCTCAGTGGGAAGCGCCAGGATGAATGCCAGGCTCCAGCTGGAGCTCGGCACTGATCCTGGCGCTTCTGCTGAACCCAGAAGAAGCCCCGATCAGCTGGAATGTTGCTGCCTCTCCAGGGTCTTGTGATTTACATTCAGATGCCTGGCAACCGATTCATATTTATGACGGTCACAGTGTCCCAGGGTCATGTGAAGTGACCAAAACCTGCTGCAACCACCCAGCAGACGGGGGTGGGGGGGATAAAAACCAAACACCCCCCCACCCCACCCCCATTGCCAATCCTCAACAGAAATGCTCACAACAATGAAAACCTCGGACACGAGAAAGAGCGCCACCGGGTAGGCAGGCAGGGGTCTTGCTCGGCACTTTTTTCAGTGTCATTGTAACTTTGAACAATTTTGGACACCTTGCCAGGCGCCTGGTGGTACTCGGATATCGCCGTATCCTAAAAAGTGGTACAATGGGTGAAAAGGTTGAAAGGCCCTGCTCTAAAAAGGATGCAACTGACCAGATGACTGCAAAGGGGTATAAATCCTTCCGTTCCCCACCCTCCAATCTAGAGCGGAAGAAGCTTCTTTTATGAGGAGCGAAACGCCTCCGAAGAGAAACAAGAAAGCCCCATGTGCCTCGTGGGGAAAAAAAAGCCCCCAAAATTTGGGACAACCGTGGAGGACTTGAGGGGCCCCCCCCACGGACTCTTACTTGGTGAGCGGGGAGATACTCCGTTAAATGACCAGGCTGCAGGCCTAAGACAGACGGAGGGGGGTTTGGCAGGGAAGAATCCAGAGCAAGCATCCGTTTCAACTCAGCTACCAGCAGCTGCTGTTCCAGGGTTTCCAGGAACTGAAGGCAGGAGAAGAAGATTTAGGAGAGGGTGGGGGAAAAAAGAGAGAGATAAACCAACTTCAATCATCCAGAAACGTTCCCTCCAGAAAAACACATTAAGCCAGTTAAAAAAAGTCTGGCTGGCTGAGCCACCAGGGCAAAGACAAACAAATGAGACCAAGCTTCCGGTGAGCTGGCCATTAGGTTCAACCACAACAGGCTGGGTTTTGCTTATGCGCCGAGCGGCCTAGTTTAATTATAATTAACTAACGGCTGAGCCTGTTTTATGGTGGCTAGCTCGAAGCAAGAGCCCCCCCCCTCCATAGATTATATTTTTAGCCTCTCTAGAACGTAAGAAGAGCCCTGCTGAATCAGGCCAAAGCCCATCGAGTCCAGCATTCTGTGTCACACAGTGGCCCACCAATTGTACATGGGGATCTTGAGCAGAAAGAGAAGGCAAAACCCCCCCTTTCCCTTGACCCCCAACAAATGGAACTCAAGGGAATCCTGCCTGCCTCAACCAACATAGAGGCGGCACATGGACATCCGTTTTAATAGCCACCGATACACTTGGCCTCCATGAGTCTGTCTGACCCTGCCTTGAAGCTATCAAGGCTGACAGCTGTCACGACCCCTTCTGGAAGTGAATTCCATAAACCAACGACCCTCTGGGTGAAGAAATATTTCCCTTTATTTGTCCTCACTTTCTTAGCTATGAGCTTTAGGGAGTGCCCCCTTGTCCTGGTATTGTGTGATAGAGAAAAGAATTTTTCTCTATCCACATTTTCTATCCCATGCATGATTTTATACACTTCGATCAAGTCACCCCTTAAACGCCGTCTTTCAAGGCTGAAGAGACCAAGGCGTTGCAATCGGGTTTCATAAGGGAGGCGCTCCATTTCCTTGATCATTCTTGTTGCCCTTTTTTGCACCTTTTCCAGTTCCATTATATCCTTCTTGAGGTGCGGTGACCAGAACTGTACACAGTACTCCAAGTGTGGTCTCACCATCGATTTGTACAGAGGCAATACAACACTTGCTGACTTATTTTCGATTCCCTTCCTAATCATGCCAAGCATGGAATTTGCTTTCAACCACAACGGGCTGGGTTTTGCTTATGCGCCGAGGGGCCTAGTTTAATTATAATTAACTAACGGCTGAGCCAGTTTTGGTGGTTAGGTCGAAGCAAGAGGTGCCCCCCCTCCATAGATTATATTTTTAGCCTCTCTTTTTCTCTCGAGAGAGTCAAGGGACGCTCGGGATGGCTGGGCCCTAATTTTATCCCAACGGCAACGGCCGGAAGGGCTGCAAGAGAACGACTTGATCGACGCCCTTCCACGGACCCTGCGACCTCAACTCCAAAGCCTGTCGGTGGAAGAGAGTGTCGGGAGCTCAGGGTGGAAGGGTGGGGCGTTCGATGCTCTCTGAGCCAGGTGCTTTTCTTCTTGCAGACGTTTCATCACCGAAGTAGGTCACGTCATCAGCACTAGAAGGGAAGTGGGGTTTGTGGAGAGGAGGAGGAGGAGGAAGAGGGGGAGGAGGATGGGGAGGTCCCTGGTGCTCTTGGTTGTTATCTTGCAGACATTTTATTATTCAGCTAGAAAACATCTGGAAGTACGAGTGAGTGAGCTTTGTGGAGGGGAGGAAGAGGAGGAGGAGGAGGGGGAGAAGAGGAAGAGGTGGAGGGGAGAAGGAAGAGAAGGAGTGGGAGGAGAAGGGGAGGGGAGGAGAAGAGGAAGGAGGAGGAGGAGAAGGAAGAGGCGAGGAAGAGAAGAGGAAGAATAGGAGAGGGAAGAAGAGAAGGAAGAGGAGAGGAAGAGGAGGAGGAGGAGGAGGAGGGGAAGAGGGGGAAGAGAGAAGAAGAGGAGGAAGAGTGGGAGGAGGAGGAGGAAGAGGAAGAGGAGAGGAAGAGGAGAGGAAGAGAAGAGGAGGAGGAAGCGAGGAAGAGAAGGAAGAGAAAGAGGAGGACAAGGAGGAAGAGGCGGGGAGGAGGAGAAGGGAGAGGAAGAGAAGAGGAAGAATAGGAGGAGAGGGAAGAGGAGAAGGAAGAGGAGAGGAAGAAGAGGAGGGGAGGAGGAGAAGGAAGGGGAGGAGGGGGAGGAGAGAAGAAGAGGAGGAAGAGTGGGAGGAGGAGGAAGAGGAGAGGAAGAGAAGAGGAAGAATAGGAGTGGGAAGAGGAGGAAGAGGAGAGGGAGGAGGAAGGGAGGAGGAGGAGAGTAAGGAGAGGGGGAGGAGAAGGAAGAGGAGGGAGGAGGATGGGAGAAGGAGGAGAAAGAGGAAGAGGAGGCGGGGAGGAGAGTAAGAAGAGGAGGGGGGGAGGAGAAGAGAGAGGAAGAGGAAGAATAGGAGGAGAGGGAAGAGGAGAAGGAAGAGGAGAGGAAGAAGAGGAGGAGGGGAGGAGAAGGAAGGGGAGGAGGGGGAGGAGAGAAGAAGAGGAGGAAGAGTGGGAGGAGGAGGAAGAGGAGAGGAAGAGAAGAGGAAGAATAGGAGTGGGAAGAGGAGGAAGAAGAGAGGGAGGAGGGAGGAGGAGGAGAGTAAGGAGAGGGGCAGGAGAAGGAAGAGGAGGGAGGAGGATGGGAGAAGGAGGAGAAAGAGGAAGAGGAGGCGGGGAGGAGGAGAGTAAGAAGAGGAGGGGGGAGGAGAAGAGAGAGGAAGAGAAGAGGAAGAATAGGAGGAGTGGGAAGAGAAGGAAGAGGAGAGGGAGGAGGAGGGGAGGAGAAGGAAGAGGAGGACAAAGAGGAAGAGGCGGGGAGGAGAGGAAGAGGAGGAGGGGGAGGAGGAGAGTACAAGGAGGAGGATAAGAATAAGGGAGAGGAGGAGGAGAAGGAAGAGAGGAAGAGAAGAGGAAGAAGGGGAGGAGGACAAGGAGGAAGAGGGGAGGAGAGTAAGAGGAGGAGGGGGAGGAGGAGAGTACAAGGAGGAGGAGGATAAGAATAAGGGAGAGGAGGAGGAGGAGAAGGAAGAGAGGAAGAGAAGAGGAAGAAGGGGAGGAAGACGAGGAAGAGGGGAGGAGAGGAAGAGGATAAGAATAAGGAGGAGCGGGAGGAGGAGAGAAGAGAACGAGAAAGAGGAGGAGGAAGAGGAGGGGGAGGAGGAGGAGGAGAAAAGGAAGAAGAGGAGAGGGGGGGAGCTTGGTTGTTTTCCTGAAGGCGTTTCATTACCAAACTAGTCAACAGTGTCAGTGCTGCAAGGGAGTGGGGTTTTGCTATCTGTTTGCCCAATCAAGGAACCGGCAAGGACATCCCAGCACAACTCACAGGGCAAGTCACTCATCGTCCGCTAGCCCTGATGATGTCACCTACTTCGGCAGCGAAACGTCTCCAGGAAGACCAGCAAGCTCAGAGGAGCATCACGGACCCCCCCCCACACCTCAAAAGCTCACCTATTGCACGACGGCCATTCGCTTCTTGGCTCCCGGTCGCGTCAAAAGTGCTCCGAGCTTCCCTTTCTCCAAGCACACCCCACTTCCACACACCCCTTAGGAAAACCTCTCCATTCCCTCAGGGTTTCCATCGTCTTCCAGGTCCTTTTTTTTTTTTCTTCCCCATTTTGCCTCCCGGGTTGATCGGCTGCTCTCCTCCTATGTGCCGGACTCCTGGATCCCGCTTAACAGGATGCACAATTACCCGGTTTGCATCAAGCCCTCTGCCCAAACCAATTCATTTTTATGCCCCTTTTCTGCTCTGTGGAGATAAGACCCGCAAATCTGGTCTCCCGCTGGGCGGTTTACTTTGCGCCGCTGGCCAAGCGAACGCTTAAACGCTCCCTCGCCAGCCAATCCACCCCGGCGCGCGCGCTTGAAGCCGGCTGCGTTGTGCGTTAGGTTTCTCTCCCGACGTTACTTTTTTGTCATGCGGGGCAGGATCAGCTCCCAGTTCCAGCAAAGCTTCCTGCAAAAGCCGATGGAGGGCTTCCCACTTTAACCAGTTGGCGCGGTGCATCTCCAGTTCTTTCCTTGCCTGCAAAAGGATAAAAAAAACAAAAAAAGGGGGGGGAAACAGTTTTTTTTTAATAAAAGCAACGGGCGCTCGCTCAATAAATTAAATCGCTGCTGGCAGGAACTGTGGGCGCGCCAGTCCCCAGGCTGCTAACCTCGCCAAGCGAGGATCCATCATCTTTGACCGCACAACTGTAGTTTTTTGGTTTTTTTTCTGGAGATGGCTGGCTGTCGCTTTGTGCTTTTTTTTTTTTTAGTGTGTGGTGTGTATACATGGGTGTGAGATGGACAGACCTAGAGAGATAGGTAGGAAGACAGGCAGGCAGGCAGGCAGGCAGGCAGAGAGAGTACCAGTAGACAGGTAGATTCTATGTCTCTTTCTATCCAACTCTATTTTTCTCTTTCTGTCTATATCAATCTACTGTATATCTGTATCTATCTACCCATCGACCTTAGATCGGTAGATAGGCAGGTATAGATGTAATTGATGTAGACAGTAAGAAACAAAGAGAGAGAGAGATGGATAGAAAGAGACACAGACAGATATAGATTGAGGGAAAGAGAGAGATAGATAGAGATTGATAGAGGTAGTAGATAGAGAGAAGGGGGTAGAGGCAGGCAGGTAGAGAGGTAGATTGGATCCATTTCTCTCTCTCTCTCTCTCTGTCGACATCAATCTACATCTGCCTATCTACCGACCTAAGGTAGATGGATAGAAAGACATCGACAGATAGAGATAGTGAGAGATTAATAGAGACAGATTGATAGAGTTAGTAGATAAAGAGAGAGGGAGAGGGGGGAGAGAGGGAGAGAGAGAAGGCGGGGGGGGGAGAGAGGCTAAGGCAGGGGTTCTCAACCTTGGCAACTTTAAGATTTGTGGACTTCAACTTCCAGAATTCCTCAGCCAGCTTTGCTGGCTGAGGAATTCTGGGAGTTGAAGTCCACAAGTCTTAAAGTTGCCAAGGTTGAGAACCCCTGGGCTAAGGCATCAAGTTAGAAAACAGGAGACCATGAGTTCTAGTCCGGCCTTAGGCACAAAACCTGTGGGCTAGTCACTCTCTCTCAGACTAACCTACCTTCCAGGATTGAGATAGATAGATAGATAGATAGATAGATAGATAGATAGATAGATAGATAGATAGATAGATAGATAGATAGATAGATAGATAGATAGATAGATAGATAGATAGATAGATAGATAGATAGATAGACAGACAGATAGACAGACAGACAGACAGACGAGAGGGGGGAATAGGTTATAGATTAAATAGATAGATATTAGATAGATAGATAGATAGATAGATAGATAGATAGATAGATAGATAGATAGATAGACAGACAGACAGATAGAGGGGGGATAGGTTATAGATTAAATAAATGATTAGAGAGATAGATTAGATAGACAGACAGACAGATAGATAGAGAGGGGGATAGGTTATAGATTAAATAAATGATTAGATTAGATAGATAGATAGATAGATAGATAGATAGATAGATAGATAGATAGATAGATAGATAGATAGATAGATAGACACAGATGGACGGACGGACGGATGATAGAGAGATAGGTGATAGATTAAATAGATTAGATGATAGATAGATAGATAGATAAATAGATAGATAGATACATACAGAGATAGGTGATAGATTAAATAGATTAAATGATTAGATAGATGGATGGATGGATGGATAGATAGATAGATACAGAGAGATAGGTCATAGATTAAATAGATTAGATGAGATAGATAGATAGATAGATAGATAGAGACATAGATAGAGACATAGATAGGTGATAGATTAAATAGATTAAATGATAGATTAGATAGATGGATGGATGGATGGATGATAGATAGATGGATGGATGGATGGATGGACGGACGGATGATAGAGAGATAGGTGATACATTAAATAGATTAGATGATAGATTAGATAGATAGATAGATAGATAGATAGATAGATAGATAGATAGATAGATAGATAGATAGATAGATAGATAGATAGATAGAGACAGAGATAGGTGATACATTAAATAGATTAGATGATAGATTAGATAGATAGATAGATAGATAGATAGATAGATAGATAGATAGATAGATAGATAGATAGATAGATAGATAGAGACAGAGATAGAGACAGAGATAGGTGATAGATTAAATAGATTAAATGATAGATTAGATAGACGGATGGATGGATGGATGAATGGATGGATGGATGGATAGATGATACATATAGATAGATAGAGACAGAGAGATAGGTGACAGATTAAATAGATTAATGATAGATAGATAGATAGATAGACAGACAGACAGACAGACAGACAGATAGTAAATAGAGAGATAGGTGACAGATTAAATAGATTGGATGATAAGATTAGATAGACAGACAGTCAGATTCACTTAACAATCGTGACACTAATTTAACAAAGGCGACAAGAAAAGCCGTGCAACGGGGCAAAACTGACTTAACAAATGTCTCATTTAGCAACACCAATTTGGGGCACGATTGTGGCTGTAAGTTGAGCACTTCCTGTATGCCGACTGGTACCCACTTCCTTCCCCCCCCCGCCACCAATCCCTCCTCCCACCTCTTCCAACGGCTGGGCCAAAGCGATGCTCATCCCCGAAGGATCGATGCGTTTTTTCAGATCCATAAGGAGGTTAGCCAAGCCAGGATAAGCAGAGAGATCCTCGACGGTCAGCGAACAAGGGGGCAGCTGGCTCCTACAACCTGCGGAAAAAGACATGTTGGGGGGGGATGGAAGCTAATTTCCCCCCTTTTACAATTTTTTTTAACGTTCCTTCCCAGAAAACCCCGGCAATGACCTTGTTGCAGGAAATTAGCATCCACAGCTCCCGAAGCCGCCATTGCGCCTTTCTCAGGGAAACTGCCGAGAAAAAAAAGGAAATAAAATGAGAAGAAGTTACATTAAGAAGGAGGGAGGAATCTGATTGAGGGGGGGGGAAACTCCTAGAAAATAAATCCAGAGGATTCCTTTTCGGGAGCAGGGAATTGTAGAAGTATACCACATTTATAGCTTTTTCTTTAAAAAAAAATAAAAATCCAACGGTGCCCTCCAGATGAATCAACCAAGAATGGAGGAGAGGATTAGGATCCGAACTCGGACCCAAAGGGAAGGGGTTTCCGACTGGAGAAGAGGTGGAATCCTATAACACCCTATTTATAGGGGTGTTGCCAAGTTTCGGGTAGAGCAGGGCTAGGCAACCTTGGCTCTTTTACGACTCGTGGACTTCAACTCCCAGAATTCCTGAGCCAGCCATGCTGAGGGGAAAGGGAGAGGTTTCCAAGCTGAGCCAGGAATTCTGGGAGTTGAAGCTCACGAGTCATAAAGCGGCCTAGGCCTAGGTCAGGAATAGGCAACATTGGCTCTTTTATGACTGGTGGACTTCAACTCCCAGAATTCCTGATCCAGCATGTCTCAGCTTGGAAACCTCCCTTTCCCCTCAGCGTGGCTGGCTCAGGAATTCTGGGAGTTGAAGTCCACGAGTCATAAAAGAGCCAAGGTTGCCTGGCCCTGGAGTAGAGGAACCAGGGGTGATGTTCCCCACAATTTGAGCCAAGCCTAAATCCTCTCCTCTCTCACATGGCAGGGAAAATAGCTGGTTTAAGGCACCAGGCTAGACAATGGGAGAGCATGTGTTCAAATCCAGCCTTAAACATAAAGCTGGCTGGGTGGCTTTGGGTCACCAGGTGATAGCGAGTTCTAGTCCCGCCCTAGGCATGAAAGCTACTTGGGTGACTTTGGGCCAATCAACAGGAGACGGTGAGTTCCAATCTCACCTTAGGCATGAAACCTGGTTGGGTGACTGGGACAATCACCAGGAGACAGTGAGTTCTAGTCCTGCCTGAGGCATGAAAGCTGGCTGGGTGACTTTGGGCCAATCACCAGGAGACAGTGAGTTCCAGTCCTACCTCAGGCATGAAACCTGGCTGGGTGACGTTAGGCCAATCACCAGGAGACGGTAAGTTCTAGTCCTGTTTTAGCCATGAAATCCGGCTGAGTGACTTTGGGCCAATCACCAGGAGACGGTGAGTTCTAGTCCTGTTTTAGCCATGAAATCCGGCTGAGTGACTTTGGGCCAATCACCAGGAGACGGTGAGTTCTAGTCCTGTTTTAGCCATGAAATCCGGCTGAGTGACTTTGGGCCAATCACCAGGAGACGGTGAGTTCTAGTCCTGTTTTAGCCATGAAATCCGGCTGAGTGACTTTGGGCCAATCACCAGGAGACGGTGAGTTCTAGTCCCGCCTTAGGCATGAAAGCTGGCTGGGTGACTTTGGGCCAATCACCAGGAGACGGTGAGTTCTAGTCCCACCTTCAGCATGAAAGCTGGCTGGGTGACTTTGGGCCAATCACCAGGAGATGGTGAGTTCTAGTCCTACCTGAGGCATGAAACCTGGTTGGGTGACTCTGGGCCAATCAGCAGGAGACGGTGAGTTCTAGTCCCACCTTAGTACAAATGCCGGCTGGGTGACTTTGGGCCAATCACCAGGAGACGGTGAGTTCTAGTCCCGCCTGAGGCATGAAAGCCGGCTGGGTGACTTTGGGCCAATCACCAGGAGACGGTGAGTCCTAGTCCCGCCTGAGGCATGAAAGCCAGCTGGGTGACTTTGGGCCAATCACCCCACTCTTGTGTGTGAATGCAGCCTTCCGGGTGTACTTGTTGTCAAGTTTCCCTGCCAATCCTATAGGGATCATAGCATCCCAGGGCTGCGAGGGGGCATCAGAGGTCATCTAGTCCAACCCCCCCCACAAGACAGGGAGAGGGCCTTATTCTGATTTTTTTCCCCTGCCCCCAAGGAAAATCGCCCCAAAGCCCCCCCAACAACAAACCCTGAATCCTTCCCGACCCCGAGCCTCACTTCACTTCCCGACGCCCACCCGTCACTTTTCCTTGCTGTAGCCCGCCAAACAAGCTGGCAGAAATGCAACCGGTGAAGCTCCCCTTGAGACTACCCCAGTTCCGTTGCTCCACCCCCCCCCCAGTTTGCAAAGCAATTGCAAAGCAAATAAAGGGAAGGAGAAAGTGGTGGGGATTTACACAACCCCCCTTAAGCATTCCCCCCCCCGTTCCTCTCCCACCAACCCCCCCTTTCCTTAGCAAAGCCCTGGAGTCCGACCTGTGACGTCACGGGAGGGCGTGGCCGCTTTACCCGCTCTTTCCCCCCCCCCTCCCGCGCGCTCGATTAAACGCCCCGCCCACGCCGAGGACCAACTCCGACGTCCGCCCCGCGCGCCGAGAATTCCCCCGAAAGGCTGGGCGGGCGGAGATTGGTCGCGCTCCCGACCGCCGGGGAAGGAGCGCACAGGGAAGCCTCCAATGGGCGAACGGGAAGCTCAAGGGAAGGCGTGGCCTTGACAATAAAGGACGGGCCGGAGCCGGAGGAGGGCTTCTGATTGGTCAGCGCCTTGGATATTTCCCTCCAATAATCCAAAGGGGGCGCTGTCCGACTCTTCCCTAGGCTCAGCGTTGGATTCTCTCTCTCCTTCTGCAACCGGGCGCCCCCCGTTTAATTCGATCAGCTCCGATCTGGGGGGGGGGAATTCTTTTCTTGGCTTTTAATGATCCGGGGGGGGTTCCGCCGCTCGGATCAGGTAGCTGTGTGCTCAGTTGTCTAGGTGCAATTGTCCAGGTGCAAACTACCATCATCCCCAGCCAGCATGGGCTTTGGTAGGGAACGGCGGGAATGCCTTAAATAGGAAATTTAGGAAAGCTGATTGGGAGGTGGGGGGGGGAGAGACCCCGGCTGCGTCTTTCCTTTCTCTGTGCATTAAAATCTCAATTCTGCAAGGCGAGTCATTTCCATTTAAGGTAAGATAACCTTTATTGTCATTTTTTTTAATTGTGGGCACAACGGCTCGCATCACAAATGAAATTTAGTTGCCCGCTCTCAAAGTGAAACACACACACGACACACACCTAAACATGCTATGAACAACATATGTATAGACCCACATCCCTACATATACATATTTTTTTATTAATTTTTTTTCATCAACATATGTTAATTTTTCCAGTCCACAAGTTGTCTGGAGTTTGCTATGCTAATACATGTTCAATTCCCTAATCCTTCATTCTTTTCTCTAACCAAGAATAAAATAAATTCCAAATTTCGATAGTAGTCTGTATCTTCTTTGTCTTTCAACCTCATCGTTAATCTGTCCATCTCTGCACATTCCAATATTTTCTTGATTATTTCTTCCTTCATTCTTCCAGTATTGTGCAAACATTATTCTCGCTGCTGTAGTGATGTGTAAAATTACATATAATTTCTGCTTATTAGTCTTTTCAGGCATAATGCCCAGTAAAAAAAAAAGTCCCTTATTCCCCAAGGCTGGTTTGGTTTCCTCTTCTCCCAGCGTTTGCTTTCCTGGTAGATGAATTTGCAAAGAATGCATTAAAAAAAATAACAATTCGGGAATCTGGAGATTGGGTGTAGTTGGAGAGATTCTCTCTGCCTTCTTTGGAATAGGGGGTTCTTCCATCCTGTTTGGACCTGATCCTGGTTTTCAACCTGTGAACCAGGTTAGGAGCTAGGAGATGTGAGTTCTAGTTCTTGCCCTGCGTGGGAAAACCAGTTGGATGACTTGGGGCCAAAGACCAGGAAAAAGTGAATTCTAGTCATGCCAAAGGCACAGAAGCAGGCTGGGTAATTTGGGCCTACTACCAAGAGGCAGTAGTTCAAGTCCTGCCTTAGACATGGAAGGTGGCTGGGTGACTTTGGGTCAATCACCAGGAGACGGCGAGTTCTAGTTCTGCCTTAGACATGAAAGGTAGCTGGGTGACTGAACCAATAACCAGGAGACAGTGAGTTCAAGTCCTGCCTTAGACCTGAAAAGTGGCTGGGTGACTTTGGGCCGATCACCAGGAAACAGTGAGTTCTAGTTCTGCCTTAGACATGAAAGGTAGCTGGGTGACTGAACCAATCACCAGGAGACGGTGAGTTCTAGTCCTGCCTTCGACACGAAAGCCAGCTGGGTGACTTTGGGCCAATCACCAAGAGACTGTGAATTCTAGTTCCATCTTAGACATGAAAGGCGGCTGGGTGACTTTTGACCAATCGCCAGGAGACGGTGAGTTCTAGTACTGCCTCAGGCATAAAACGTGGCTGGGGGAACTTTCCCTTTCCCTCTCCCTCAATCTAGTCCACCTCATAAGGTGGTTGTTCTGAGGAAAGTGGGATGGGGGGGGGAAATGAAGGAGCGTTGTGCATGTTTGCTACCTTGATTTATTTATTAAAATAATCAAGGCAGGATATAAAATAAGGCCAGCAAAGCCCCCTCCCCTCCTTCAGCTCATTAAACCGACTCTCCCCTCAGTGAGTTATAGATCCGGTGTGTGTCCACAGCCTCTCCAGTGGTCCAAGAAGAATTTCTAATCCTCACTGGGCAGAGTAAGCGTAAAATACAAGAATAAAGAAACAACGAATGCCACAAATTGCAAGGAGAAAGCTTGATATTTTTCCCCCCCAAGATTGTGAAACTACAAATAATAGGTACAGGTAATTCTCACAACCCCAATTTCTGAGACCAGAAACTCCATCGTTAAGCCAGGAGGCTGTTGAGTGTGGGCCACCCCTGATTTTACAACCTTTTGCTGCCCCTTGTGTTGTTACTAAAGCCACTGCCGTCACTAAGCGAATCCAGCTTCCCCCCCCCCCGACATTGCCGACAGGGTCGCAAACGTCAAACACACGTGATCAATCTCCCGGGACGCTGCGACCGTCGCAAATAACGTCCCCCATTTACCAAGTGCCCAAATTTCGATCATCCTGGCTGGGGAGCTGCTGCGACGGTTGCAAATGTGAGGACCAGCTGTAGATCACCTTCTTCAGTGCCGTTGTAACTTCGGTCACTGAACGGAGCGGTCGTTAAGTTAAGGACTGGCTTGGCTGTTTCTTAGATTGGGAGCGTTCCTCCATTTGTACTACTGAGAGGAACCACCAGAGGACAGGCAGGGCTCGCGTGGAAACGCACAAATGTTTTCGCTTGTCCTCTTCACTCTTACAAATCCTTTTAATCTTTCTGCAAAGAAAACAAGAGATCCGCCAAAAGGCTGAGCTCACCAAATTTTCCTCTCCTCGCCGGCGCCCGACTGCTGCACAGATACCAAGCGTTGGGGAGAGGATCCAGGGCTTCCCCACAAATTGAGCCCAGGCTAAATCTTCTCCTCTCCCCTGGCACGGAGGATAGACGGTTCTCAACCTGTGGGTCGCGACCCCATTTGGGGTCGAACGACCATTTCACGGGGGTCTCCAAACACCGCAGTCTGCCATTTTTTTTTGGGTCGGCCATATTTTTTTTTTGGGTCCGCTATTTTTTTCCCCTTTGCGATGCGGGCCGTCGCGCCACGCATGCGCAATGCGGGCCCGCCATTTTTTTTTCTGTCGGTCATTTTTTTTTTGGTCGGCCATTTTTTTCCCCTTTGTGATGCGCCCGTCGCACCGCACATGCGCAATGCACCCGTCGTGCCGCACATGCGCGGCGCGGGCTGGGGTCGAGCCCCGGAAAATGTTGAGAACCGCTGGTTTAAGGGCGCCAGGCTAGAAAGCGGGAGACCGTGAGTTCAAATCCAGCCTTAAACATGAAAGCCGGCTGGGTGACTTTGGGCTAATCACCAGGTGACAGTGAGTCCTAGTCCCGCCTTAGGCGCGAAAGCTGGTTGGGTGACTTTGAGCCAATGACCAGGAGACGGGGAGTTCTAGTCCCATCTTAGGCAAGGAAGCCGGCTGGGTGACTTTGGGACAACCACCAGGAGACTGTGAGTTCTAGTCCTGCTTTAGTCATGAAAGGCGGCTGGGTGACTTTGGGCCAATCACTGGGAGACAGTGAGTTTTAGTCCCGCTTTAGAGATGAAAGCTGGTTGGGCGATTTTGAGCCAATCACCAGGAGACAGAGTTCTAGTCCTGCCTTAGGCATGAAAGCTGCTTGGGTGACTCTGAGCCAATCACCAGGAGACAAAGTTCTAGTCCCACCTTAGACATGAAAGCTGGCTGAGTGACTTTGGGCCAATCACCAGGAAACGGGGAGTTCTAGTCCTGCCTTAACTATGAAAGTCAGCTGGGTGACTTTGAGCCAATCACCAGGAGACTGTGAGTTCTAGTCCTGCCTTACTCATGAAAGCTGGCTGGGTGACTTTGGGCCAGTCCCTCTTTCTCAGCCGAATCCACACAATGCAGGCTTGTTCTTGTTGTGGGGAAAAAGAGCTATTTATAAAAACGTTGAAGCAGGATAAAAGCAAACAAATAAAAACCAATAAAATGCCACTCCCCAGAGTTTCAACCCAGGCAAAGCTGCAAGCCAAACAACCCCCCTCTTGTGTGGGAATGCAGCCTTTCAGGCGTTCCTCTTCTGAGGTTTCCCTGCCCATCTTACAGAGGTCATAGCATCCCGGGGCTGCAAAGGGACATTAGAGGTCATCCTGTCCAACCCCCTGCACGGGGCAGGGGGCCTTATTCTGATTTTTTTTCCTTCTGCCAAAAGGGGAATCGGGATGTGCTAAGCCAGCGGTTCTCAACCTTTTTCAGGCCGAGACCCCACCTGCGCCGCCCATGCGCGGTGCGACCCCGCAGCGCGCATGCGCCGCGTGACGGGCCGCATCGCGCATGCGCGATGGCCTGAACCACGCATGCGCGGCGTGACGGGCCAAATCGCGCATGCGCGGCGCAACGGGCCGAATCACGCATGCGCGGCACGACGGGCCGAATCACGCATGCGCGGCGCAATGAGCCGAATCGCGCATGCGTGGCGCAATGGGCCAAATCACGCATGCGCGGTGCAACGGGCCGAATCACGCAAGCGCGACGGGCCGAATCACGCATGCGCGGCGTGCGCACAACGGCCAAGGGGAAATGGGGGAAAAAAATGGCGGACTGCGGTGATTGGCGACCCCCGTGAAACGGTCGTTCGACCTCAAATGGGGTCGCGACCCACAGGTTGAGAACCGCTGTGCTAAGCTAATATGACCGCAGGAAACACAGAAATGTTTTAGCACTGGGGTCCCCAACCTGTGGGCCGCGGCCTGGTAGTGGCCTCTGGCCACTGGGCCACGGGACAGGCTGGCCAGTGTGCAGTGTGTGTGCGCAACCCCTAACTTGTCCTAGTGCTGTGGGGTGCAAAACGACGCTGCACCATGTGGTGCAAAAACTGGTTGACGCCACGCCTCAGGGCGCAAAAACAGGACGCTGCAACACGGTGGGGTGGGAAAACAGGATGCCGCTGCACCACGGGGCATAATAACGGGCTGCCGCTGTGTTGCAAGGCGCAAAAAGTGTCACTGCCGCCCCGCAGGGGCGCAGAAACAAGGCACTGCGCCACACAAGAATGGGGCAGGACTACCGAGTATCAGGCAGGTGCTAGCCCTGCCCGGTTTGCAGCACCCGCGTGCTTGCGGCCCTGTGCACACGTGCACACACGCACCCGTGTAAAATGCTTTCCCTCTTTTCCTCCAGTCCGCCAACCGTCAAAGGTGGGTGACCTCTGTTTTAGCACATCATTTTTTCTCTTTTTAATCGTTCTGCAAATAAAACAGAGATCTGTCTCTAAGCCAGAGGTCCCCAACCTTTCGGGCACCGGGGACCGGTTACGTGGAGAGAGGTTTTTCCACGGACTAGAGGGGTGTGTGGTTTTGTGTGCTGCCTGCATCCCGTGGATGGGGCTTTGTTTGTTTGTGCGGCCCGGTTGCTGGCATGCCGCGGCACGGTACCGGTCCACGGACCGGGGATTGGGGACCCCTGCGCTAGGGGTACCTCCAGCCAAATGGCTGAGCTAACGAGAGCGTACGAGGCCACCAAATTTTCTCGCCAGCGGGCAACTCCGACGGAGGAACTCATCCATTGATCGCCCAGCCTGCAACAGCTACCATTCAGGAGGTAAACTATACTGCTAGTCCTCATCTTAACGACCACGATTGAGCCCAAATTCTCTGTGGCTAAGCAGGGCATTCGTTAAGTGATTTTTGGCCCGTTTTACGCAAAGTATAATGACACGCAAATCGAGAGGGAAACCGGATTCACTTCACGTCCGTGTGAACCAATTTAATAACCGCGGCGATTCGGTTCACAAAATGTTGACGAGGAAAGTCGTAAAAATGGGGCAAAGCTCCCTTAACAAATGTTCTCACTTAGCAACGTAAATTTTGGATTCGGTTGTGGTCGTAAGTTGAGGATTGCCTGTATTTGCGGGTTGAAATGCAAGGCCAGGAAGTGCCCGTCCTTCCTGAGTTCCTCACCCAACCCCGTTCGTGATGCCAAGGTGGCTTCTTGCAGACCCTCAACTTTGCTTCCTGTTTGGTCTTGATCAAGTCTCTTTGCATTCTTCTCCCCTTAAACAATTGTGGGGTTTCTCCTGATCTCTTCCAATCCAGAACCATCGTTCTGTCAGGGGAGGTCCTCTTTTTCAAGTCCACCCTCCTCTTCTTCGCTCCCCTCCCCCCACAGGGAGCAAAGAGAAGATTCCTTCCAAATCTGGCACATGCTGTTGGGTCAGAATAGAATGACAGTCGGAAGGGACCTTGGAGGTCATCTAGTCCAACCCCCTGCTCAGGCAGGAAACTGTATACCATTTTAGATAAATGGCTCTCCAATCTCTTCTTAAAAACTTCCAATGTTGAAGCATTCACAGCTTCTAGTGGCAAGTCGTTCCACTGGTTAATTGTCCTCACTGTCAGGAAATTTCTCCTTAGTTCTAGGTTGCTTCTCTCCTTGATTAATTTCTGTCCGTTGCTTCTTGTCCTTTGGAGAATAGCTTGACTCCTTCTTCTTTGGGGCAGCCCCTGAGATATTGGAACGCTGCTATCATGTCCCCCCTCGTCCTTCTCTTCGTTAAACTAGACATCCCCAATTCCGGCAACCGTTCCTTATATATTTTAACCTCCAGTCCCCTATTCATCTTTGTTGCTCTTCTCTGTACTCTTTCTAGAGTCTCAACATCTTTTTTACATCGTGGTGACCAAAACTGGATGCAGGATTTCAAGTGTGTCTTTACCAAGGCCTTGTAAAGTGGTATTAGCACTTCACGTGACCTTGACTCTTCAACTTCTTCAACTCCTTCAATTCCCAATTCAGACAACTGAGAAAACCTTGCAGGCAATCCAGCCTCCATTCCTTGGCTTTTATTCGCCGGGTCCTCTTGCAAAGAGCCAAAGAATCTTACTCATCCTTTTCCACTTTGATTTCCACAAACGAGCTGAGCTCGGGGCCGAAAGCTTTGTGGCTGGGGAGGTGGGATGGGGTGCCCGTTCTGGGGTCTTCCTCTTGAAAGCGGGGGTTGTAAAGCTGTGCGGGGAGACGCTGGACTTCCCCAGAGGGCAAGCGCTCGGAGGGCGGCCCGTACACCCGGTTGGCTTTGGTGCCGTGCTTCGAGTTGGCATCCAGGCGGTAGCAGAGCTGGGTGAGCGGCGTCGCTCGGAAGCGTGGAGGCCGTGCCACCCACACGCCGGGTTCGTGGGCGCTGTCTTCCTCGTCTGACATCAGCTCTTCGGTTACCCCTTGCCACAGATGCTGCTCTTCCGAGCCCAGCAGCCGGGCCACCCCGGAACGGTTGGCAAAAAGCTGGAAAGAAAGAAAGAAAAAAGAGAGATGAGCTCTTCCTGGATTACAATCACAACGGGCCTTCACTCCTGTCGCTGCCCACCCGTCTGTCCTCCTCTGTTGCCAGGTAGTCCTTGACGGACGGCGACAATCGAGCCCCAAATTGTCTGAAATGATCTAGGGCAGGGGTCCCCAACCCCCGGTCCGTGGACCAGTACTGGGCCGTGGCATGCCAGCAACCGGTCTGCACAAACAAGCAAAGCCCCATCTGTGAGATGCAGGCAGCAGACAAAACTACGGATTCTCGGTCCGCGGAAAAACCTCTCTCCACGGAACTGGTCCACGGTGCCCAAAAGGTTGGGGACCTCTCATCTAGGCTCTTCTACTTGAGTAGGGGGTTGGACTAGAAGATCTCCAGTGTCCCTTCCAACTCTGTTATTCTGTTATGAGGAACATAACCATCTTCTGAGAGGAAGAAAGAGTTGACACGAATAGCCCTTCCTGGATTATCACAACGGCCTTCACAATTGATAAGATAAGATAACCTTTATTGTTATTTTTATACTGTGGGCACAACGGCACACATCAAAAATGAAATTTAGTTGCCCGCTCTCAAAGTGAAACACATACATGACGCACACCTAAACATGCTATCAACAACATATCTATAGACCCACTTCCCTACATATACGTAGCGAATAAATATTAAATATTGTCCATCTTGAACAAATCACGGAAGGAGGAAGCTTAGCGTTCACAAGGTTGATACTGTATGGAACGAAAACTGTGACTGAATCTGGATGTTCTACTTCGGATACCACGGAACCCCCTCCCAAAAGGTAACAAGGAAAACAGGTTGTGGAGAGGACGTGTAGCGTCCCAGACAACCTTGCGGACCCTGCTCACGCAACGCTTATGTACCACATCCTGGATGGGAGGGAACTGCCCATGATCTTTTCGGCCATTCTCACCACTCTCTGCACCGCCTTCCTGTCTGAAGCGGTGATGCTTCCAAACCAGACTGTGATGCTCTATGACAGGATGCTCTCGATCGTCCCCCTGTAGAAAGTGGTCAGGACAGGGGAAGGAAGATGTGCTTTTCTCACGCGGCGCAGAAAATGCAGGCACTGCTGTGCCGCTTCATCAGTTTCTCACTGTTGAGCGACCAAGCCAGCCTACTCATTAGCTGCACACCCAGGAATTTGATGCTGGTAACCATCTCCACAGGGGAATCATTAATGCACAGAGAAGTGTGGCTGTGCCTGCCTTTTCTGAAATCAACAATGATCTCTTTGGTTTTTTCCGGTATTAAAAACTAGGCTGTTTTCCTTACACCAGTTCACCAGCCCTTCAACCTCCTTTCTGTTGTTGAGTCATTTGTTAAGTGAGTTTTCCCCATTTTACCCCCTTTCTTCCCTCCGCTGCTAAGCGAATCACCGCAGCTGCTAAGTTAGTAACCCGGTCGTTAAGCGGATCTGGCTTCCCCCATTGGCTTTGCTTGTCGGAAAGTCGCAAAAGGGGATCGTGTGACCGCGAGACACAGCCAAGGTCATAAATATGAGCCCAGTCTCTGAATCTTGAACCCGCGATTGTGACGATGCCGCAAAGATCCTACGTCAACATCCAGCTCGCAGATCCAAATAAAACTTCCGTCTCTGAAAATCGTACGTTTACTGGATACACCGCACGGTTATGTCGAAGCAAAACTAACTCTGAGGTCCCAACCCCAATTCATAGACGGAAGCAATCATTTTCCCAGCCAAATCCCCCAACGTCTTACGCAGTCCGTTATCAACAAGGTCACTTTGTTATGGGAACCGTCTGCTTCAAATCCACACCTGTTCTGGTGCCCTTGAAAAGCTTTCAGGCTTTCACGGTCTTCAGCCGATTCACAGAAGTTCCGTTTCTCCATCGAACCCACTTGAAAGTAATACCTACCCTCCCCCCTTAATCTAAAGGTAAGTTGAAACGCAGAGGCACGTAGCTTGCCCAAGTTTCATCCTTGGCTTTCTATCCGTGAAAACAGTCGTTAAGTCAACGTTTTGTAACTTCGGTCATTAAACGAACGATCGGACGTTGAAGACTACCCGTATTTTCTGCTGTTCTTTGCGTGTGTGCGTGCAAGGCTCGGTCCCCTGCCCCACATTTGGCAGGCGGATTCGGGAAGTAACCCCGTGGCAAAGAGGCAGAGCACATAGGCTTCGTGGATCGGATGGCCGTGAATAATGCAAATCCTTCTTGGCAGCCGAGGGAGGGTTGGAACCGGCATGTCCCTTCGACGGGCCTGCAACTCCCCTTTGCTAAAGCAAATGGCATCACACACACACACACACACAGATACAAATACACACTCACACGGCAGCTGCTGCTAGGGAGGGGGCGGTGTGGGCGAGGGAAGCTTCGATGGATCACGACCAGCTCCATTTTTCTGCCTTTGGGAAGCCAAAGTGAGATCTTGGCTTCGCTGAACGAGATTGGAAAAATCAGCGGGATGCAGACATGTGGCAGGCTGGCTTCCCAAAATTTTTTTTGGGGGGGAAGCATTTCTCTCCGCTGGCCACCTACCCTGTGCCCTGCACATTGGGGAATAAACCCCTCCTGATCTGGGAGGGCCCGTCAAAATTAAATATACAGATAGTCCTCAGCTTACGGCCACTATTAAGCCTGAGAGTTCTTCTGTTGCTAAGCAAAACAATCGTCAAGTAAGTTTCTGCCCCATTTTGTAACCTTTCCTGACACGGACGCTAAGTGAATCCCGGCGGTTGTTAAGTTAGGATCACGGTTGTTAAGGGAATCTGGCTTCCCCCCCCCATTGATTTTGCTTGTCAGAAGGTCGCAGAAAGGGATCCCATAATCCCGGGACGTTGAGACCGTTGTAAATATGAATCATTTCCAAGCGTTTAAATTTTGATCACGCGACCACAGGGATGCTGGCAGCAATGGTCGTAAGGGTGAAAAATGGTCCTACGTCGTTTTTTTTCAACGCTGTTGTAACCCTGAACGGTCACTAAATGAACCGTTGTTAAGTTGAGGACTTACTGTACGCAAACAGTCCTCGATTTACAACCTCAGTGGTCAAATGCCGAGCAAGGCAGGCGTGAAGTGAGTTTGGCCTCATTTTACGACCTTGCGTGCCCGTTGGGGAATAAACCCTCCTGATCTGGGCGGGGCCGTGAAGATAAAGCACGGGCAGTCCTCACTTTACGACCAGAATTGAGCCCAACGGTCGTTCAGTGACCCCCTGCAGTTCTTAAGTTCGTTAACACGGCTGTTAAGTGAATCGGACCGTTTGCTTGGCTTGTTCGGAAGGCCGCAAAAGTGAATCATTGCAACCGTCATAAATACGAGTCAGTTGCCAGGAGTCTTGAATTTTGAACACGTGACCACGGTGATAGTGGAACAGTCATGTGAAAATCGTCATCATCATCATCAAGTTGGAAGGGACCTTGGAGGTCATCAAGTCCAACCTCCTGCTCAGGCAGGTAACCCTATACCAGGGGTAGGCAACCTTGGCTCTTTTATGACTCGTGGACTTCAACTCCCAGAATTCCTGAGCCAGCCACGCTGAGGGAAAAGGGAGAGGTTTCCAAGCTGAGCCAGGCTGGCTCAGGAATTCTGGGAGTTGAAGTCCACGAGTCATAAAAAGGGGCCATTGTTCCCCACCTCTGGTCTAGGGCAGGGGTAGGCCATTTTGGCTCTTTCATGACTCGTGGACTTCAACTCCCAGAATTCCTGAGCCAGCCTGGCTCAGCTTGGAAACCTCTCCCTTTCCCCTCAGTGTGGCTGGCTCAGGAATTCTGGGAGTTGAAGTCCACGAGTCATGAAAGAGCCAAAATGGCCTACCCCTGCCCTAGACCAGAGGTGGGGAACGATGGCCCCTTTTTATGACTTGTGGACTTCAACTCCCAGAATTCCTGAGCCCGCATGGCTCAGCTTGGAAACCTCCCTTTTCCCTCAGCATGGCTGGCTCAGGAATTCTGGGAGTTGAAGTCCACGAGTCATGAAAGAGCCAAGGTTGCCTACCCCTGCCTTATACCATTTCGGACAAATGGCTGTCCAATCTCTTCTTAAAAACTTCCAGTGTTGGAACCTTCACCGCTTCTGGTGGCAGGTGGTTCCACTGGTTAATTGTTCTCACTGTCAGGAAGTTTCTCCTTAGTTCTAGGTTGCTTCTCTCCTCGATGAGTCTCCATCCGTTGCTTCTTCTCCTGCCTTCAGGGGCTTTGGAAAATAGCTTGACTCCCTCTTCTTTGGGGCAGCCCCTGAGAGATTGGAACACTTTTTTTGAGGAGGCAACTGGGACTTTCTTCTTCTTTTTCTTGGAAGACGTTTCAACAGGGAAGAGACCCAGGGCAGAAAACATCCCGCCGCCAAGAAGGCTCCATGCCCATTTGCTCCACTCAGGTGACCCTGAGGTAAACCTCCCAAGTGGCCTCAACGGCTCTCCCAAAGGAAGCAAATGACCAGCGGTCTGCAAGGAGTATAAATCCTTCCGTCCTCCACCATCCCAGTCAGAGCTGAAGAAGCTTCTTGGATAAGAAGCGAAACGTCTTCAAAGAAAAAAAAACAAAAAAAATCCAGGTGCCTCTTGAAAAAAAAAAGGACCTTTGGGACAGCCATGAACTGGATGATGGAGGATCTCCTTCGACATTTATTTGAAGATGAATATTGCTAAACAAGTCCCAGGCCCGAGAGCAGAGGAAGGCGGGATGATATTAAATATTAAAATATTAAATATTACTCAAATGTATATGCCGCCCTTCTCCGAGGACCCAGGGCGGCTTACAAAAATACAATAAAATTAATCACATTCATACAACAAACAAGCACAGTCAACTCACAGTCAACTCACGATGGAAGACGTTGACATCCCCTGTGTATATTTCCGCTGCGATCAACTGCAAAGCGGAGGGGGCCACAACTTAAATCTAAATTAAACCCAGTAAAGGCTTAATCCCACCGTCAGGTTGATAGACTGTCAGCCTTATCGTATATCAGCCCTGGAAGATAATGGAACTGGCACTTCTGTAAATACAATTAAAGGAAGGTCGTAAAAAACGGAAGTTTGCATTTGGAAATAAATACAGCGAAGGCCAAAAAAAAAAGAGAGAGTCTAGAAGGAGAATTCCCCTAACGGAGAAGCCCGAGATCAGCTTGCATTTAGCTATTTTAAATTTTAAAATGTTTTATATTTGCGTTTTAAATATTTCATATTTTCACAGGGCACCGATCGGGCTGCCTTTGTGGACGTTTGCTTTTAACATCTGTGTTTTGCCCCTTGGCTAAACCCCTATTATTCCATCACCCTCAGAGGCAGGGGGAGAAAATAGCTTTTTCTCGCTAGATTTCACTGGAATATTGCTGCAATTTCCTCTTCCACATGGGGGGGAAGCTTCGAAGTTTTTTGTTTACAGATGCCCTGAAATAAATACTTAAGTGTTGTATTACAGGTTTTACGATGACTGCTTCATAATATGATCTTATACTTAGTGTTGTATTACAGGTTTTACGAGGACTGCTTCTTAATATGATCTTATGTTTAATGTCGATTGTTTTAATAAAAAAATTTTTTATAAAAAAAAATCGATGGAAGCCTGCATTGAGTTTTAAAACGTCACACACACACACCCTGCCCCGAATTAATAAACAGAATAAGAGTGATTGGATCACCTGCAACCAAATTACAGAATAACAAGAATTGGAGGGATCTTGGAGGTCTTCTAGTCCAACCCCCTGCTCAGGCCGCAATACCGTTTCAGAGAAATGGTGGTCCAATCTCTTGTAAAAACCTCCAGTGTTGGAGGAGCACACCCACGACTTCTGGTGGCAAGCTGTTCCATTGGTTAATTGTTCTCACTGTCAGGAAGTTTCTCTTTAGTTCTAGATGGCTTCTCTCTTGGGTTAGTTTCCGTCCGTTGTTTCTTGTCCTGCCTTCAGGTGCTTTGGAGAAGAGGTTGATTCCCCCTCTTCTTTGTGGCAGCCCCCAAATGTTGGAAGGCTGCTATCATGTCACCCCTAGTCCTTCTCTTTGTTAGACTACTAGAATAACAGAGTTGGAAGGGATCTTGGAGGTCATCTAGTCCAGCCCCCTGCTCAAACAGGAGACCCTATCCCATGTCAGACAAATGGCTGTTCAATTTCTTCTTGAAAATCTCCAGTGATGGAGCACCCACAACTTCCAGTGGCAAGCCGTTCCACGGATTAATTATTCTCAGTCAGGAAATTCCTCCTCAATTGCAGGTTGCTTGTCTCCTTGGTTAGTTTCCATCCATTGCTTCTTCTCCTGCCTTGAGATGCTTTGGAGAATAGGTTGACATTCCCCCTTTCTTTGGGGTTGCCCCTCAGATATTGGAAAGTTACTATCATGTCTGCCCTGGTCCTTCTTTTTGCTAGATTAGACACACCCAAGACGACACCAAGCTGGCAGGAATAGCCAACACTCCAGAAGACAGGCTTAAGATACAGAAGGACCTGGACAGACGTGAACACTGGGCGCTATCTAACAAAATGAAATTCAATGGTGAAAAAAGTAAGGTTCTACATTTAGGCAAGAAAACCCCCAAATGTATAGGTATAGTATAGGGGGTACCTTGCTCAACAGTAGTAACTGTGAAAGGGGTCTCGGAGTCCTGGTGGACAAACACTTAAATATGAGCCAGCCATGTGCTGCAGCGGCCAAAAAAGCCAACACAGTGCTAGGCTGCATTAACAGAGGGATAGAATCAGGATCAGGTGAATTATTAATACCACTTTACAAGGCCTTGGTAAGGCCACACTTGGAATACTGCATCCAATTTTGGTCACCACGATGTAAAAAAGATGTTGAGACTCTAGAAAGAGTACAGAGAAGAGCAACAAAGATGATTAGAGGACTGGGGACTAAAACATATAAGGAACGGCTGCTGGAATTGGGTATGTCTAGTTTAACGAAGAGAAGGACGAGGGGGGACATGATAGCAGCATTCCAGTATCTCAGGGGATGCCCCAAAGAAGAGGGAGTCAAGCTATTCTCCAAAGCCCCTGAAGGCTGGACAAGAAGCAACAGATGGAAACTCATCAAGGAGAGAAGCAGCCTAGAACTAAGGAGAAACTTCCTGACAGTTAGAACAATTAACCAGTGGAACAACCTGCCTCCAGGAACGGTGAATGCTCCAACATTGGAAGTTTTTAAGAAGAGACTGGACAGCCATTTGTCCGAAATGGTATAGGGTTTTTTTCCTGCCTGAGCAGGGGGGGTTGGACTAGATGACCTCCAAGGTCCCTTCCAACTTTATTATTATTATTAAAACCTAGGGATATTGCCGAGCCTTACCCGATACCGCCGGCTGCGTAATTTCTTCTCCTCTTTCTCCTTCAGCCCTCTGAAGGGATTCAGAGAATTCCGATATTCGCGTCGCTTGGTCAAAAAGTAGGCCACACAGGCACCTAAACAGAGAAAAGTGTGTGTGCACCAAGGTTACACAAATCAGCAACCCCAGAACGCCAGAATTAGGGTCACTCTGGATAGCCGGAGGCCGCTATCAACGCGTCTCTCTCTGTGCATGCAATTCAACCTTTCAAATATCATCCATCAGTTTCGGAATAAACGCCAGAAGCTTTTTCTAAAGCCGAAGGAAAAAAATGTTCCATTTAGCGAAGGAAAAGGAATATAATTATTTGGATGGGGGTGGGGAGGGGAGGGGATAAATTTGGAAAGCAGGTAGTCCTTAACTTACGACCAAGGTCACAAAAGGGGATCACGCAACCCTGGGACGCTGCAACTGTCATAAATACGAAAGTCGGCAAGCCGCTGAATTTCGACCATGTGACCACGTGCAACGTTCGTAAGTGAAAAAACGGTCGTCAGTCACTTTTTTTTCCCAGTGCTGTCGTAACGCCAAACAGGTCACTAAACAAAGCGTGGTTAAGCTGAGGACAACCTGTCCGTTCTAGCAGCAAAACCCAGACACCGAACAGGTGGAAAAATTCAAAATTAATGAATGAATTAATGAATTTTTAAAAAAAAAACAAATCAAGCTCACCTTTTAGTTCTTTATCCGTATATTTATGGTGATTGGAAACCAATTCGTGTCTGAGTTTTTCCAGCAAAAACTTCACTACTGAAATATTCCAGGATGATTTAATACTGCAAAAGAAAGAACAGAGTAAATAGCCCAGCAGATGAAGAACGGGAAACTTCAAAAATGAAGCTTAAAAAAATTAGCATAAAATAATGATGATGTAATAATAATAATAATAAGACAAATGCATACAAAGTCAAAATTGAGAAGACAGCAACAGACAGTTAAGTGCCGCCTAGGCAAAGAAGCGGAAGAAACAGTGGACCACCTGGTAAGCTGCTGCAAGAAGATCGCACAGACTGACTACAAGCAGCGGCACGACAAAGTAGCAACAATGGTGCCTTGGAAGATCTGCAAGAAATATCATTCGCCTGTAAGCCAGAACTGGTGGGATCATAAAATAGAGAAAATCATAGAAAATGATAAAGTTAAACTGCTCTGGGACTTCGGAATTCAAACAGACAAGCACCTGCTACATAACACCCCGGACTTGACAATTGTCGATAAGAAAGACAAAAAAAAGTCTGGATAGTGGACGTGGCAGTGCCTGGAGACAGCAGAATAGACGAGAAAGAACTGGAGAAGATCACAAAATACGAAGACCTACAAATAGAAATAGAAAGACCGTGGGAAAAGCAAGCAAGGGTGGCACCAATAGTCATAGGCGCCTTGGGTGCAATCCCAAAACAACTGGAGCACCACTTGGACACCATCATCGGCGTTGACAAATTCGCCATTAGTCAATTGCAAAAGGCAGCCTTGCTAGGAACGGCTTCCATCCTGCGACGATATCTGTAATAATATCAAACATCCACATCTGCCTATATCTGTAATAATATCAAACATCCACATCTGCCTATCCCAGGTCCTGGGTAAGGACTCGATAGGTAGACAAAAATGCTAAATCCAGTCTGAACATCTGGCTGACTGTGCGATGATCAATAATAATAATAATAGTTGGAGGGGACCTTGGGGGGGTCATCTAGTCCAACCCCCTGCTCAGGCAGGAAAACCTAGATCATTTCAGACAAATGGTTGTCCAGTCTCTTCTTTAAAATTTCCAGTGTTGGGAGCCTTCACAATAACGTCACTAAAAGACTAATCCTGTTCTGGGGAAAGGACAGACCTTATGGCCATTTTTTCCACACTTAACGACCGTTGTAGCATCCTCAGGATCACGTGATCCAAATTCGGAACGCTTGGCAACTGACTCATATTTACGACGGTTGCGGTGTCCCGGGCTCGCGTGATCCCCTTTTGCGAACTTCTGACAAGCAAAGACAACGGGGGAAAGCCGGATTCACTTATCAACCATGTTTACTAACTCAACTGTGGCAAGCCAAGTCGTAACAATGGGGCAAAAACTCACTTAACTCTCTTGCTTCGCAATGGAAATGTTTGCGGTTGTAACTTGAGGACCTACCGGTACAGTTTTCCATTTTAGACAGCAAAGCGCTGCTCTCCGTTGATAAAACACTTTTGCACATAATCTATAAACCAGACGCTGCTGATAATGACGGATTACGGGATCTGCTTTTTCCATAGAAGCAGACAGCCAGATAAATAAATGGAAGAAAAATCTTTGCTGGCTTTGTGTGTTACACAACAACCGACACACCCTTGGACTGCACAAGTGATAGAAAACACACCATCTGCTGATCACTTTGTTCCAAAGCTCCTGATAGCCTTCTTTGACGGGAAAGTAAGATCCCAAGACGATAAAGATATATAGGTTAGTCCTCAACGTACACCCACAACAGAGCCCAAAATTTCTGTCACTAAGTGAGACAATTGTTGAGTTTTGCCCAGTGGTGGGATTCAGCCAGTTCGCACCACTTTGGCAGAACTGGCCGCTAATTTTTTGTTGCCCACACCCAGAATGGACTTCCGGAATTGGTTGTTCACCTATTTGAATCCCACCACTGGTTTTGCTCCAGTTGTTAAGTGAATCACATTAGGAACACAGTTCTTAAGTGAATCTTAACTTCCCCATTGACTTTGTTTGTCAGAAGGTCACAAAAGGGATGGCATGAACTCCTGGGACGTTGCGACTGTCATAAACCTGAACTCGTAGCCCCGTGGCTGAATTTTGATCCCGTGACCGCGGACACGCTGCAACGGCCGCTAAGTGTGAAAAACTGGTCCTTTTTTTCGGTGCCGTCATAACTTCCAAACGGTCGTTAAATCGAGGACTGCCTGTAATTAGCGAAGCCTTATTCTTTTTATTTTTCCTTCACAGCGGCTCACCTTTCCGCGCCATCAAACCGCTTTTCGTTGGTGACGTGGTTGTGAACGTTGTGGACCAATTTCTACAAAGGGAAAGAGAGAAGAAGGTGAAATTCGGCCGAATTTTATGCCGTTCGGTCCCAGGGGATGAAAAACGTGATTCAGACCAGCCTTCGGATCCGAACGGCGGGTGTGTTGTGGGTCACAAGCTCGGCCGTAATAATAATAATTAGGATTATTATAATAATTGTGGGGTTTCTCCTGATCTCTTCCAATCCAGAACCATCATTCAATCAGGGGAGGTCCTCTTTTTCAAGTCCACCCTCCTCTTCTTCGCTCTCCCCACCCCCCCCAGGGAGCAAAGAGAAGATTCCTTCCAAATCTGGCACATGCCGTTGGGTCAGAATAGAATGACAAGAGTCGGAAGGGACCTTGAAGGTCATCTAGTCCAACCCCCTGCTCAGGCAGGAAACTGTATACCATTTTAGATAAATGGCTCTCCAATCTCTTCTTAAAAACTTCCAATGTTGAAGCATTCCCAACTTCTAGTGGCAAGTCGTTCCACTGGTTAATTATCCTCGCTGTCAGGAAATTTCTCCTTAGTTTTAGGTTGCTTCTCTCCTTGATTACTTTCCGTCCGTTGCTTCTTGTCCTGCCTTCAGGCGCTTTGGAAAATAGCTTGACTCCCTCTTCTTTGGGGCAGCCCCTGAGATACTGGAAGACTGCTATCATGTCACCCTTCGTCCTTCTCTTCATTAAACTAGACATCCCCAATTCCAGCAGCCTTTCCTTATATATTTTAGCCTCCAGCCCCCTGATCATCTTTGTTGCTCTTCTCTGCACTCTTTCTAGAGTCTCAACATCTTTTTTACAGCGTGGTGCCCCAAACTGGACGCCATATTCCAAGCATGGCTTTACTAAGGCGTTGTAAAGTGGTAGGAAGGGAAGTCAACTCACGGACAAGACCAGATCCCGTTTGCGCCTGGCGTTCTTCTGCCCGATGTTTCTGCTCCTGCAAGGGAGGATGGCGAAGCCTACAGAGAAATGGGGTTCGCCGTTCGGGGTCTCCTCCTGAGTCGCACTGATGGGGGACCCCTCTGGACAAGAGAGGGGCTCATCCAGAGGTTGCAGAAGTGGCTGATGGGCCGTCGGTGGAGTAGGGGAGGCAGGAGGAACATAGACCGGCGGCATTGGGGCGTCTCCTGGAGGACATTCCTCAGCTACCTGGCGGGAAAGGGAGAATTATACACGTCCTGCACAAACGGGAGTCCCCTTTGCTGATACGACCACAACGGACACCCCCCCCCCAAATTTTCATTGTTAAGCGAGACAGTTGATGTACCAATCCATTGACAGCGCACAAAAACGGAGACCGAAATTGTCGCCGTTTGGCGAAAACCGTCGTTCGGGGAGCTTCATCCCATTGTACGACTTTGCTTGCCACAGTTGTTAAGTTAGGAATGCGGTTGTTAAGTGAATCCGGCTTCCCCCACTGGCTTGACTAGTGAGGTCGTCGCAAATGGGGGATCACGTGACTCCGAGATGCTGCAAATGTCATAAACAGGAACGAAGAGTCAGAATTTTGAGCATGTGAAGGTGGGGGGAATGCTACAATAGTCCTAAGTGTGTGAAAACGGGTCATAAGTTGGTTTGTTCAGTGCCGTCGTAACTTTGAATGGTCGCTAAATGAATTGTTGTAAGTCGAGGACTCCGTGTTCCAATTTCCAACCGTCTCTGCTTCAGCACTTTGAGAGGAGGGGCAGCAAACAGCCCCCAGTTCCTTGAAACATACTTTTCATGCCACTCTATCCTTGAAAACTCTACTCCTCTACCGTCTTCCTACGTACATGCATAAACAAGGAGATTCGTTGGAACATTAGCGAGAGTCCTCGACTTACGACCGTTTGCTTAGTGCCTGTTTGAAGATGCAGAGGCACTGATTAATGACCGGTCTCCACACTGTTGCAGCATCCTCTTGGTCACATGATCCAAATATGGACCCTCGGCAATCGGCGGGTGTTTACGGTGGGTGCAGCACCCCGTGGTCATTCATGATCGCCGTTAGCAACCATCCCAGAGGGTTTCCGACGTGTAAAATCAGCGAGGGAAGCCGGGTTCGCTTAATGACCACGATCCACTTAACAACACGCAGCGATTCGCTTAACTACCCATGAAAACGAAGGGCGCTAACATTGGGCCCAACCGCCTCAGGGAGCAGCAGAATTCTGCTCCCATTTGCCGCGGTAAGTCGAGGACTAGAAAGGCAAAATCTACAACGCTCTGAACACACATTGGGAAAGCGAAGCCTCTCCTGATCGTGCCAGGCCCAAATGAGCACCCGAGGCTGGGAGGCGGTTTTCCTCGTCCTGTCGGAAGATTTTCCCACGCTCCTTTGCTGCCAACCCTCCTCCAGCTCGGCCCAAACTCCTCATTTGCCCCGAGCAGCACCAAACCCAGTTCCAGCTCGGCCTAGGGTGGTGCTGCCAGCCATGGCAGGGTTTTCAGCTCCCGATGCTTCTCCAGCCCAGATTTGGCACCACTCGCAGATCGCCACTCTCTGGAGGACCAGTTGGCAAGGAGTGCGAGAAACACCATCCACTATTCATGATGCCATCTGTGCCCGACCGGAGGGATGGGGCTACGGCTCGGATTTGACGGCGCAGGAGAGAAAGAGGCCCCCAATTCCAGGCTACATACTCCGCCAAGGGCCAATACGGGCGAGAAGGCCAAAGATTCGGATCGCCCCACTGCAGCTGACGCGGCTCCCAGCTGCCTCAATTCCTCGATGACCACCTGGACGCCGTTCCCGAACCCTTCGGCCTCCGATTCTTCCTCGTCTTCGGGCTCCGCTTGCTGCTCCTCGGGGCTGGCTTTGGGGGCCACTATGGGCCCCCGGCGTAGGGCCGCCACGTCTTCCTCAAGGCGCCTCAGGGCTTCGTTGTTGGCCCTCGCCAAGCTCAGTGCCAGTTCGGCTAAGCTGACTGCCTTTTCCACCCGCTGGTAGATGAGGTGGAGCAGCTGCTCCGAGGACTGGACCGTCAGCCCCGTGCCCGTGATGGTGATGGGGGTGCACGGAGGGGACGATGGGGGCAGGGGTGGCGGGGCTGTGGCAGGACCCTCCGGCTCCTGCTTGCAAGTGCCACAGCAGCATTTGGCTTCTTTCCCATGGGACGGGGAGAACAAGATGGTGGCACTAAATGACATGGGAGCTGGAACCTGGATTTTGCGGGACCAGCAGATCCGGGTAGAAGCAAAGATGGCTCCAGGGTGGATCGGAGAGCCTCAGGAGAGAATCCGCCCCAAAGACACCAGACTGCCGAAAGGAGAAAAAAAATATCAAGGAAAATAAAGCAACTGGATGAGTGTGGCTCAGTGTCAGCCGTGCAACTTTGCAAGGCCGCAAGTGGCCTTTTTGGGAAAATCGTGGGGGTTTCGAACCAGGGTCTCCAACCAATTTCCCGCCACCCAGATTGACACGAAAGCCAGCCAAAGAGAGCAAAAGAGAACCAGCTTGGTTTAATGGTAAAGGCACCAGGCTAGAAGCCAGGAGGCTGTGAGTTCCAGTCCCACCTTAACTATGAAAGTCAGCTGGGTGACTTTGGTCCAATCACCAGGGGACGGTGAGTTCTAGTCCTGCCTTAGGTGTGTCAGCTGGGTGACTTTGGGCCAATCACCAGGAGACTGTGAGTTCTAGTCCTGCCTTAACTATGAAAGTCATCTGGGTGACTTTGAGCCAATCACTAGGAGATGGTGAGTTCTAGTCTCACCTGAGACATGAAAGCCGGCTGGGTGACTTTGGACCAATCACCAGGAGACAGTGAGCTCTAGTCCTGCCTTAGGTGTGAGTGTCAGCTGGGTGACTTTGCGCCAGTCACCAAGAGACTATGAGTTCTAATCCTGCCTTAACTATGAAAGTCATCTGGGTGACTTTGAGCCAATCACCAGGAGATGGTGAGTTCTAGTCTCACCTGAGACATGAAAGCCGGCTAGGTGACTTGGGACCAATCACCAGGAGACGGTGAGTTCTAGTCCTGCCTTAACTATGAAAGTTGTCTGCATGACTTTAAGCCAATTATTAGGAGATGGTGAGTTCTAGTCTCACCTGAGACATGAAAGCCGGCCGGGTGACTTTGGACCAATCACCAGGAGACGGTGAGTTCTAGTCTCACCTGAGACATGAAAGCCGGCTGGGTGACTTTGGATCAATCACCAGGAGACGGTGAGTTCTAGTCCCGCCTTAGGCATGAAAGCCGGCTGGATGACTTTGGCCAACTCCCTCCCTCTCTCTCTCAACAACAAGGTGGGGAAAATCGGAGGAGGACCTTGCGTTGGAGATGTTCACCGCCTTGAGCTCTTTGTAAAAAACGTAAAAGTCGGGACCCAAATAAATAATAACAATCAATACAGCCGGTCAAGCCACTTCCAAACTGATGCCCGGCTCAGCGGCCATTCAAAGCCGAAAACCTTCCAGATCCTACCGGCCTCTCTCGCCTTGCCCTTTCATCTGAATTGTGGTGTCATTTTGGCTCTTTGCCACCGCGACGGAAACTCTATTAACTCACTGCTGACCTCTAGTAAATTTTATTCACGGCCTCCTGAGTGTCTTGTCAATGGACTCTCCCAATTAACTCAGGGCTGAGAAGGAGACGGCGGAGGGACTAGTAGAAGATTTTTCAAAAAAACACAAGAATTTTCACGGTTCGGGGACCGTCGGAAACCTATCAGCAAACTCCGATAAAGCTTTGATTCGACGTCGATTACCTCGGCACATTACCAGGTGGTCCTTGACTTACAAGCACTTGTTTAGCGACCGCTGGAAGTTACTATTAGCGCTGGAAAAAAGCGACATTGTTCACACTTACGAACCGTTGCAACTTTTCCCGTGGTCCCGTGATCAAAATTCAGACTCATATTTACGAAGGTCGCAGCGTCCCCCGGGGGGTGTGTGTGTCAGGCGACCCGCTCTTGCGACCGTCTGAGAAGCAAAGTCAACGGGGGGAAGCCGGATTCACTTAACGTCGGTGTGACTAATTTAACCACGGCGGCCATTCGGTTAACAAAGGTGACAAGAAAAGTCGTACAATGGGGGCAAAGCGCCCTTAACAAACGTCTCTCTTAGCAACAGAAATGTTAGGGTCAATTGTGGTCGTTAAGTCGAGTATGCTGAATCAATCTGGCAAAATGATTAGCAAAATTATGGGCATTGTCTTTCAAAGATAATACAGGAAGTCCTCGGCTTATGGCCACAACAGAGCCAAAAATTTTACAACTTTTCTCCCCGGTTGCTAATAAGTGTGAAAAACAGTAAGGTCACTTTTTCAGCGCCATAGTAACCTCGGTCACTAAATGGGGTTGTAAATTGAGGACCTTTACTGTGCATTCAGGATCACTTTGTCCCTTCTCTCTCTAATAAACTATTCACTAAACTTGCAAAAACATCTTCAAACTAACCGGCTGCATATCAGCGGGGGGGGGGTCTATCTGTTAGCTTTTGCCTCTGTTCACACAACACGCTTAACCTGACTCCAGGGTTGGCTGATTTTTCTGCATGGCAGAGCACACCGCAGCCTAAACTATAACCACGGTGAAAATTAAATCTAAATCGGCTGAGCATCCTGCAGGAAGACGGGCTCTAAACCTCTGAACGGCTTCCCGAAGCGTGCTCGAGAAGCACGGTGGGGGGAGGGTCGTGGGAATCATCCTGGGAGAGAGCAGAAACTGGAATTCAGATGGTGTTGCCTAAAAAAAAAAAAAAAAAAACTCCCGGGTCAACCCGTTCACACGACGCGCGCGCGACCCAGGTCCCGAGTTCAAAGGCTGGGAATCGAACGCCGCGGCCGCCGAACGTTCCATCCCGCGTATACAGCGCGAGGGAGAAGCGACACGCGCGCGCGCCGGGCAGCTCGCCAGCCAGCCAGCCAGCCAGCCGTGTACAAAGCGAAGCGGCTGTTGGTCTCCGCCCTTTCTCTTTCCGATTGGCCGGCGCGCTGGAGCTAGGCGTATCTGATTGGCTGCGAGCCCTGGCGCCTTGCCCCGGAGACGAGAAAAGGAGGGGAAAGGCGCCCAGAGGGGAGAAGGGGCGCCTGAGGGAGGCCCGCGAGGCTGGACTCTTTTCAAGGCCGCTTCTGCAAATCAGGACTCCGGCTACTCTATGGTATTTTGAGCCGGCCAGAGGGATCAAAGCAGGGCCTGAGGTCAAAGTTCAGATGCTTTTCCTACCTGCCCCCCCAAAAGCATCAGAACTAAAATAGACCTGCATCCTGGCAACGTTTCTTAAAGAAATTTAAGAAATAAATAAATTTCCACCAATGACCCCAAGAAAGCTATTGGTTGTATAAACAGAGGCATAGAATCAAAATCAGGGGTCTTCAAACTTGGGCCCTTGGATGACTTGTGGACTTCAACTCCCAGAATGCCTCAGCCAGCGTGCCTGGCTGAGGAATTCTGGGAGTTGAAGTCCACAAGTCATCCAAGGGCCCAAGTTTGAAGATCCCTGATCAAAATCATGGAAAGTATCAGTACCGCTTTGTAAAGCCCTAGTAAGGCCGCACCTGGAATCCTGCATCCGGTTTTGGTCACCACATTGTACAAAAAAAAAAAAGATGTTGAGACTTTGGAAAAAGTGCAGAGAAGAGCAACTAAGATGATTAAAGGCCTGGAGACTAAAACATAGGAAGAATGGCTGCAGGATTTGGGAATGGCCAGCCTAGAGAAAAGGAGGCCTTAGGGGGACATGATAGCAGTATTCCAGTATTTGAGGGGCTGCCACAAAGAAGAGGGGGTCAAATTATTCTCCAAAGCACCAGAGGGGAGGACAAGAATTTAACAACTGCAGTGATTCACTTAACTGTGTCAAGAAAGAAATGTCGTAAAATGGGGCAAAGCTGACTTAACAACCGTCTCACTTAGCCACAGAAAGTTTGAGCTCAACTGTGGTCGTAAATCGAGGAGTACCTGTACTCTCTTCTACTACACTCGTGGGACCCTCAGGATTCTCGCCCTCATTGCATCATCTGCCACCATAAAGTTATTTTTTCCCCTCCCATGTTATGCAAAAACATCAACGCTGTTGGAATTGGGGATGTCTAGTTTAGTGAAAAGAAGGACGAGGGGGGACATGTTAGCAGTGTTCCAGTATCTCAGGGGCTGCCCCAGAGAAGAGGGAGTCAAGCTATTCTCCAAAGCACCAAAAGGCAGGACAAGAAGCAACGGATGGAAACTAAACAAGGAGAGAAGCAACCTAGAACTAAGGAGAAACTTCCTAACAGTCAAGACATTTAACCAGTGGAACAGCTTGCCACCAGAAGCTGTTGCTGCCTTTTTAAGAAAAGACTGGACACCCACCTGTCTGAGACGGTATAGGTTTTCCTGCTTGAGCAGGGGGTTGGACTAGAAGACCACCAAGGTCCCTTCCAGCTCCATTTTCACCAAATCCTGCCTTGATTGGATGCTGCAAAATGGTTGATTCTGGCCAAGAGTTTTTGCATGCCCCAGGGCCTTGCTTTGCAGCAACAGAATGGAGCAAAGATGCTCCTAATGAATAAATAAACTCAGGATTTTCAGCTTCCCCCCCCCCACCTTGCAATCTCCCTCCACAGGTCTCCTCCATCTCTGAAGCATCCCGGAGGGATACCTATACATCAAGCAAAGCTTTCAAGCCTTAAAATGTAATTTACACCTGCAAGCTGAATTCGCTTAATTCCTTTTTTGATTTCTGTCTCCAGGCCTCAATCAGACTGGTTTCCCTTTCTTGCAAACACAAAACCAGCTGCATGATATAATACGGACCCTCCCATCAATTCCCCGTGTGTCACTCAGGCGCCGCTTCCTATGGCTAAGAGACTGTCATTCCCCTGCAGGTTACCTCCACTTAAAACACCTTCATTTATTCCTCTAATGGCGGTTGGAAACGAAGCCCGGAACAGCTCCGTTTAACCAGCTTCTGTACTTCGAGTTGCTAGAATAGCAGCCGGAGAAAGGAACCCTGGTTTAAAACTTGGTAGCTTTGGGGGCTAATGATTTGGGGAGGAAAATTACAATTACAACGCTGAAGAAGCCCCACTCATTCCCGCCATCCCCCTCCTGCCAAACCAAGCAAGCTGAAATGAAAAACCCAAAGGTAGATTTCATGGAATCCTCGCCCCGAAATTCCTTATTGTTTTTCCTGCAAGGCTTTTTTTTTTTTTTTTTTGTAGAAATCTCATGCCCTGGGCCTTATTGTTACCGGTATAACCGCTTTTTAATTTTTCTAGCTTTTTAAGGAACGTTGCCTCCGTCCCAAGGCCTGGCACCCTGACGATCCTATCCTTAGGAGATAAATGGCTGGGTCTTCCATTCAAAAGGATCCTGGCACACCCACAAGTCTTTGCACACTTGGTGGAGGGGGATAGATAGTCTTTTTATAAAAAAAAAGACGAGGATCTATCGAACCTTCTGCCCCACCCCCAGTGTGCAAAGACTTGTGGGTGTGCAATTAAAGCGATTAACTATCCCATCGGATATCTTATTATCCCAAGTTTCTATGAGGCCGCCGGTTTATCGCTTCCAAGTTCTCCCCCCCCCCACACTTTTGTTATCTTTCTCGGTACACGTCAACCTGTCTAGCCATTTTGCAAAAAAATTAAAAAAAAAAATACATGTACGCCTTTCTTGCACACTCTGTTCCTGCACTCATTCTGCTCTTTTAGCTTCCTGGTTGTTTCTCCTTGGCAAGGTCAAAAAAGGGAAGGGCAGACTGGGGGGGGGATTCTCTGCCCCCACCCTGCCATCCTCTCTCTCCCCCTCCCCCCCTCCCATTTCCCCTTGATCTTGACTCCTCACATGCATGCATGCACACGGCATCTCTGGGCAAAGGATACAGGAAAGTCGTACAGCTCTTTGTATTCGCCTGCGTGTCCATGTGTGTGTGTGCAAAAAAAAAGGGGGGGGGAGGGGAGAGGTGCACCCTGCTGCCAGCTGCCACACCCCGTGCTCTCCTCCCCCCCTCCTGCCCTGATTGGCCAGTCTCCTGCACGCACACACAATCGCACACCAGAGCTGCACACGCATTCTTGAGCAGGGCCCCAGCAGGGAAAATCTTAGCAGAAACAGGCACTGCCATTTTTCCACCCCCCCCCTCCCTTCTCCTTGACACGCAAACATTCAGCCTCTAATTCTAGCTGCTTCCTCGATCACTTCCCCTGCTTGCTCCAACCCGGGGTACGACCGGAAGTCCTCGGCGTACGGCCACTGAGCCCAAATTGATGTTTGCTGAGTGAGACACTTGTTCAGCGAGCTGTCCCCCATTTTAGGGTTTGTCTCGCCACCGTCCTTAAGTGAACCACAGCCGTTGTTAACTTAGGAACACGGTTGTGAAGTGACTCCGGCTTCCCCCATGGACTCTGCTCGACAAGAGGTCGCAAAAGGGGATCGCATGACGCCCCCGGGGGACGCTGCGACCGTCATAAATACAAGTCAGTTGTCCAGCGTCTGAATTTGGACACCGCAATAGCCGTGAGGAAAACAGGCATTAGTAAGGTGACCCAACGTCCTCCTTTAGGGAGGACAGTCCTCCCTTTGTGAGTTCTGTCCTCCCTCGAAAAGTGTCCTCCGACATGTCCTCCTTTTCGATATTTGAAGACTAATTTGCAGGGCTTTTTCTCTCTCTCATAGAACGCTCAGAATGGCGTTCCGGCACCTTTTTTAGATGGTTTTTTTTTTTCAACTTTTGCATGAGCTGTGCTACTCCCCCTATTGGCTTTCGAAAGCCAATAGGAATTGCTGCTGAGCGCGCCAAATTGCTTCTGAGCATGGCCAGCAAACTTTGCACATGCAAGTTGTCTGTAGCGAAGGTGAATTGGCAGGAACTTTGCACCCCTCCATGCTACCCAACTACACCATCTCCTAGTTCAGCGGTTCTCAACCTTTTTCAGGCTGCGACCCTGACCTGCGCCGTGCATGCGTGGCGCGACCCTGACCTGCATCGCGCATGCGCGATGGCCCGCATCGTGCATGCGCGGCGCGATGGCCCGTATCGCGCATGCGCAGTGCTACCCTGTGCATGCACGCTGCTGCCCCCTGCACCGGCCGAGGGGAAAAGGGGAAAAAAAATGTCGGACTGCGTTGCTTGGCGACCCCCGTGAAATGGTCGTTCGACCCCAAATGGGGTCGCGACCCACAGGTTGAGAACCGCTGTCCTAGTTAGTCCCGAAGATACCTGGAGGAGACTGGAATGGTGACACCACGGTAAGTTTCTCTTGATCTTCGGCCCTGCTAGGGCAATAATGGCTGCGGGCGCAAGAGGCAGGGGCGGCGGGGCTGCTGTGGACGGGGGTGTAAGGGGTAGCGGTGGCCGGCTGCCCCCCGTGCTGTGGGAGCCGCGGGGCCTGCTCTACATGGGGCTGCGCAGGGTGGGCGGTGGTGCTGGCGGGGCGGCTGCAGGCGGGGTGTGTCTACGGCGGGCTGCCCCCCAGGACCGGAGCCGGCGCGGCTGGTGCTTTGGGAGCCGCGGGGCCCACTCTGCATTTATCATATTATAGTGTATTCTGTATTATTGTTGCAATGAATAAAATGTTTCTTTTCTATGGTGGTACAGTCCTTTGTAATACCCAACAAGAATAACTGAGGTAAAAACTCAATACGCTTTTTCAAAATATTTTGAAGAATCCACCATATTTTTATCCAAAAAGCCTTAATTTTTTTACAAGTCCACCAAATGTGAAAATAAGTAGCGTCCATAGAATCACATCTCCAACATTTGGGTTGCATATTTGGGTACATAAGCGATAATTTTTTTGGATCTAAATGCCATCTATAAAACATTTTATAAAAATTTTCTCTTAAATGCTGAGCTTGTGTAAATTTAACATTTTTCACCCATATTCTTTTCCAAGTTTCTATCATAATTGGGTGTCCAAAATTATCTTCCCACTTAATCATACAATCTTTAACTAATTCAGTTCCAGAATCAATTTCAATTAAAGCGTCATATATTCTTTTGATATGCATAACTCTTTGGTCTCTAGCTTGTATAATTAATTTTTCATCCTTTAAAGAAAAACCCATCTTAACATCTTTTTGCCATCTAGCTTGAAGTTGTGCATGATGATACCAATTGTGAGCAGATCTTGAACTTGATTACGGCCGCAAGATTGTTGGTGGGACAATATTGGAAGACATCTGAAATACCATCTATTGAAGAATGGACACTAAAAGTTACCCATCTTGTGGAGATGGCTAAGATATCAGCATACCTGAAAAACCACTCAAATGAAGCATTTTTGATGGACTGGAAAAAATGGATTGACTATATGCAAAAGAAATATCAATTGAAAGAACTAGATTTGATATACAGATAAATAGTTATAAAATAGTTATAAAATAGTAGTTTAGCGGGGTTTCTTGCGTTTTTACTCTGTATTCACTCTGGGAAGCCTGGGGGGGGGAGGGGGGAGGGAGATAATAAGTAATAGATTATGTTTCTCAACTGTAGTTGGGGGTATTAAGGGAATAGATTTTTTCTTTTTTAGGGCGTTCGGGAAAACTCTAGACACCGCATTGGATGGTGAGGAAGGTGGAGTGAAGGTTAGGTATGTGTAGAGGGTTAGAGGGTGGAGGTAGGGAATAGAGGTGAGTGGAGGGAAGATGTACAGAAAGGCGAAAGTATGTAGTTAGAAGGATAGAAGAGGGTTTAGGTTGTTGGAGGATGTGGTGGGGGGGGTTCCGAGCAGCTATTTGTAGTGATTGTTAAATATGTTATTTGCTTGTTTTCAGTTGAGTTATTATGTTATTATGTTATAATTTTGTTAAAAGTTTTTAAAATTTAATAAAAAAATATTTTAAAAAAAATGTTTCTTTTATGTACGATATTTTTTTTCTTCAGTGTATTTGTGTCCTCCTTTTCATTATAAAAAAGTCGGTCACCTTAGCATTAGTCACTTTTTCCATGCCGTTGTAACTTTGAATGAACTGTAAGTTGAGGACTCTGTACAGATAGTCCTCGACTTACAACAGTTCACTTAATGACCGCTGAAACTTACAGTGGCACTGAAAAAAGGGACTTACGACTGTTTTTCATACCACCTTTCCAGCATTCCCATGGTCACATGATCAAAATTTACCTCACATTTTTGACAGTTGCCACGTCCCGGGGCCACGAGATCCCTTTTTTGCGACCTTCTGACAAGCAAAGTCCATGGGGAAGCCAGGTTCACTTAACAACTGGGTTACTAACTTAACAACTGCAGTGATTCACTTAACAATGGTGGCAAGAGAGATGGTAAAAATGGGGCAAAGCTCCCCTAACCGATGTCTCAGTTCACAACCCAGATATTTGGGGCTCAATTGTGGTAGTAAGTTGAGGACTACCTGTTATTTGCAGGGGGGGGCTTTGAACCCAGGATAGACACCCCAGCCCTGTCTTCTCTGGTCGGTTCTTGTCTAGCAATTAGATTTTAAATTAGATAACTAATTATCTAATTATCTTACAACACTGGAAGTTTTTAAGAAGAGACTGGACAGCCATTTGTCTGAAATGGTATAGGGTTTCCTGCCTGAGCAGGGGGTTGGACTAGAGGACCTCCAAGGTCCCTTCCAACTTTATTATTATTATTATAACCTTTATTGTCATTTTTTTACTGTGGGCACAACAGCACACATCAAAAATGAAATTTAATTGCTTGCTCTCAAAAGTGGACACATACATAATACACATTTAAACATACTATATCAGCGGTTCTCAACCTGTGGGTTGCGACCCCATTTGGGGTCGAACGACCATTTCACGGGGGTCGCCAAACACCGCAGTCCGCCATTATTTTTTGGGGGGGTCGGCCATTTTTTTTTGGTCCGCCATTTTTCCCCTTTGTGAGGTGGGCCGTCGCGCCGCGCATGCGCGATGCGAGCCTGCCATTTTTTTGGGAGGGTCGGCCATTTTTTCCCCCTTTGCGATGCGGGCCCTCCATTTTTTTTTGGTCGGCCATTTTTTGGGGGGGGCGCCATTTTTTTTCCTCTTTGCGATGCGGGCCGTCACGCCGCGCATGCATGATGCGGGCCGGGGTCAAGCCCCGTAAAAGGTTGAGAACCGCTGTACTATATACAAGGCATGTATAGACCTACACCCTTACATATAAGTAACATATAAATATTAATCCCTGTCCATCTTGAATACATAACGGAAGGAGGAAGCTTAGAGTTCACAAGGTTGATACTGTATGGAACGGAAAACTTGTGACTGAATCTGGATGTTCTGCTTCGGATACCACGGAGCCCCCTCCCAAAAGGTAACAAGGAAAACAGGTCGTGGAGAGGACGTGTAGCGTCCCAGACAACGTTGCGGACCCTGCTCACGCAATGCTTATGTACCACATCCTGGATGGGAGAAAACTGCCAATGATCTTTTCTGCTGTCCTCACCACTCTCTGCACCATCTTCCTGTCTGAAGCAGGGATGCTTCTAAACCAGACTGATACCGTATGACAGGATGCTCTCGATCGTCATTCTGCAGAAAGTGGTAAGGACGGGGGAAGGAAGATGTGCTTTTCTCATGCGATGCAAAAAATGGCAGGCACTGCTGTGCCTGCTTCACCAGTGTCTTGCTGTTGAGCAACCAAGCCAGAACCTTTTTCCTTTTCCGTCTCTTTGCAACGGTGCAAAAACCTTTCACTATCGGCTTTTTTAAAAAAAAAATTTGCAAACCGTTTCATTCCTTCCCCTTCGCGAGCAGGGACGCCGCGCTAAAGGAAGGAGACACTTCAAAAGCCACCTTTGTTTTAAAAGAAACAAAAACACCTTTTTTTTTTAAAACACGCTTGGCCTGCCTTGTCCTTTTCATCCCTGAAGCTTGCAAACGACCTTTTCCCTTCGTATTATGGTCCGGGGCAATGAACACGCCGTCAGTTGTGCCAACTTAAGAAAGAAGCAGGACGAGAGGAAGGCGAAGGATGATCGAAGAGTGTGAGAGTGTATGGAGTCGGCCCTCAAAATCTAGGGGCAAATTGTCACAGGAGTTAAGGAAAATTGCGCTGGGGTTCCTTCATTTGGGAAAACGCATCCGCGCACACAACGACCCTCAGGGTGTGTTTGGCCTAGAAATAAAACCTTCAAATGACATTCCCAGCTCCCGCGGCCACTCGGCCACATCCCTACGGCCGTTTGCACTCTGCGTGGGCGAGAATTGAACCGCAAATAGTCCTCGACTTACAGGAGGCTCATATTTATGGTGGTTGCAGCGTCCCGGGGTGACCTGTGTGTAGTGTGCATTGTGGACAGCACTTAATTTAGCTGATACACAGTGACAATAAAGATATTCTATTCTATTCCATATTTTCTATTCTATTCTAATTCTGAATTCTATTCTAATTCTGAATTCTATGCTATTCGAATTATTCTATTCTTATCATTCTATTTCTATTCTAAATTTTATTCTAATTATTCAATTTTCTATTCTAATTATTGTTATTCTATTCTTATCATTATTCTATTTCTATTCTATTGTCTATTGTATTTGATTCCATTCTATTCCTGCTCTGTTCTATTCTATTCCATTCCTGCTCTATTCTATTCTATTCTAATTACGTACCTTCCGTCGGGAATTGAAAACATTCCTTTTTCGACAGGCCGGCCTGGCATAGAAACTCCGGTTCCAGCAAGGTTAAAATTGTTTTAGGGGATTGAGTTATTTTTAAGATATATAATGTATTGGGTTTTAAATGGGATTTATGGCCAAATTGTTTAATTTATTCTTAATTATTTTAATTTTTGTATATTGATATGTTTTTAATTTTGGGCTGTACACCGCCCCGAGTCCTTCGGGAGAAGGGCGGTATAGAAATCGGAAAATAAATAAAATAAATAATTATTCTATTCTATTCCAATTATTGTTATTTTCTATTCTTATCATTATTCTATTTCTATTCTATTGTATATTCTATTCCATCCCATCCTATTCCTGCTCTATTCTATTCCATTCCATTCTTATTTCTTATTCTATTCTATTCTCTCGTTATTCTACTCTACTCTACTCTACTCTACTCTACTCTGTTCCGTTCCATTCCATTATTCTATTCTATTCTATTCTATTCCTTATTTCTATTCTATTCCTTATTTCTATTCTATTCCTTATTTCTATTCTATTCGTTTCTATTTCATTCTATTCCATTCCATTCACCCACTTTCGTGACCTTCTGACAAGCAGGGTCAATGGGGGAAGCCGGATTCACTTAACAACCGTGTTATTCACTTAACTGTGGCAAGGAAAATCGTAAAATGGGGCAACACTCACTTAACAAATGTTTTGCTTAGCCACAAATATTTTAGGCTCAATTGTAGCCGTAGGCTGAGAACTACCTGTACAACACACCTGTGGACATGCACACACTCTCTGGGACCGCAGCAGACGGAGAGATTGATCTCCTGTTCTTCCAATGAAGAAGACAAAGAGCTCAGACAAGCAAAGTTTGATTCCAAAGAAGCTGGACATTTTTATTACATAAAACACTGGTTCAACGTTCCTCCAACAATATCTGCGGCCTCACCCTTTCCGTTAACAGTCGAAGTTACAATTTCGCTTCTTTACGGGTTCTGAAAATACTCTACAGCCAATGACCCTTTACAGAGACCCCTGGCTGCTGCCCTCCACCCACCCCTTTTCAGTCCACGTTTTCAGGCCACGGCTTCGGCGGACGTGTCGCGGAACAGTTCCCGCAGGCCGGCGACGTCGTCGCTGGAGACGTGGATCCAGCCGTCTGAGCGGACGTGGTAGAGGTTCACCGAGCCCCCCGAGTAAGCGTCGCGGTACGTGGCTTGATAGATGGCCCGGCGGGCCAGATCGTAGGCGTCTTCCACCGAGAGGTCGTGAGCGTAGCCGCGATCCATCACCCCATAGGCGTAGACAGAACCAGAGCCCACCGAGAAGACGGTTCCCGAGATGCGGTTCCCTTCGCTATCCACGTAATAGAGACCTGAAAGGCAGGGCAAAGAAACCAGGGTTAACGGAATCGCCCGTAAATTTTTCGACAGTGACTTTAAACCACAGTTGAGCATCTAAAAAAAAAAACAAGGAAAAAAAACCAGCAGGCTTGGTTTTAATTGGGCCGAACACGCTTTCTGGGGAGTGCGTTCAAAACCTGCAGACTTTCTCCACATTTTACCATCCTAATTCAGTCAGCCTTCCACTTACAACCATTCCTTTTTTTTTTTTTAGCAAAGTTAGAACAGCACTGAAAAAAGTGACGACTGTTGTGGCATTTTTCACAACTTTTTTCACATGTACGATTGTTTTTTTCACACTTACGACTGTTGCGGCATGTTAAGGTCATGATTTAACAGCTAACCAGCTTATGTAAGGTAAGTTGTGTGATGTGATGATGATGATAATAATAAAGTTGGAAGGGATCTTGGAGGTCATCTAGTCCAACCCCCTGCTCAGGCAGGAAACCCTATACCATTTCAGACTAATGGCTGTCCAGTTTCTTCTTAAAAACTTCCAGTGTTGGAGCATTCACCGCTTCTGGAGGCAGGTGGTTCCACTGGCTAATTGTTCTGACTGTCAGGAAGTTTCTCCTTAGTTCTAGGTTGCTTCTCTCCTTGATGAGTTTCCACCCGTTGCTTCTTGTCCTGCCTTCAGGGGCTTTGGAGAGTAGCTTGACTCCCTCTTCTTTGTGGCAGCCCCTGAGATATTGGAATACTGCTATCATGTCCCCCCTCGTCCTTCTCTTCATTAAACTGGACATACCCAATTCCAGCACCCATTCCTTATATGCTTTAATGATGGGAAGAGGAATTTTTCCGAAGTTGTTTTCTAGACCAGCAGTTCTCAACCTGTGGGTCGCGACCCCATTTGGGGTCGACACGGGGGTCGCCAAACAAAGGCAGTCTGCCATTTCCCCCCCCCTTTTCCTTAGCTGTTCTACTTCCTCTTATTCTATTGGCTTTTGAAAGCCAATAGAATAGATTCTCTTGAATAGAGTCTAATTCTATTGGCTTTCAAAAGCCAATAGGAATTGTCCAGGCTGTCTCCGCCCTGCTGAGCCCGCCAAAAGTCCCAGTCTGCAAACAGTGCAAGTTGTCTGCAGCGAAGGCGAGCTCTCCGGAAGTTTCCACCCCTCCCTGCTGAGCAACTACTAAAAATGTAAGGAAAAGAGGGCCAGGGGTGGGAGGTGGGAGGCCGGCGGGCGCAGGGAGGGTTGCTGGCGCGGGTGGGGCCCGGCGGGTGCCTTACCTCCCTTGGGCTGGGCCAGCTGGTGGCCCAGCCGGTGGTCACCCTGCACCATCGCTGCCCCTTGCTAGCTACGCCTCGGCCGGCGCAGGGGGCGGCACCACGCATGCGCGGTGCTCCCGGGCAGGGAAAGTCCTCGACTTACGACCGGTTGGGAAGTCCTCGACTTACGACCGATTGGGGGGTCATGGCATTAAAAAGGTTGAGACCCACTGTTCTAGACTCTTATGCCAAACCTTTGCTGAGAAACCCTACTACAGCAGTCAAAAGAGCAGAGAGCTACCGGTGCCTACAGCCATGCTGTATCATCAGAGGAGTAGGTCTTCAAAGAAACCATTTTGAGACAACCCAAACGAAAGAGAATTCTGGGATTGTTTAAAGAAAAACCCACAGAGGGATTTCAAATGAGGTTTGTAGAGAGGGGGCGGGGGAGTAGAGAGAGGGACTGTATTGTGTTCACCAACGAAGGGCTCACAACAGGGGTTTTTCAATCTCAGCGGGTTTCAGAGCGGTGGATTTCAACTCCCAGAATTCCTACAAGCACAGAATGAGAGGAGTGCCTATGATTGATCTCCCACTCCAAAATTTATTTGCTTCACATTCCGGCACTTCAGCAGAATTTATTCTCTCTGGGCCAGAGTTATTTCAGAATGTGGCCTTAAATGCCATCCAGGCACTCTTTCTTTCTTTCTTTCTTTCTTTCTTTCTTTCTTTCTTTCTTTCTTTCTTTCTTTCTTTCTTTCTTTCTTTCTTTCTTTCTTTCTTTCTTTCTTTCTTTCTTTCTTTCTTTCTCTTTCTCTCTCTCTCTCTCTCTCTCTCTTTCTTTCTTTCTCTTTCTTTCTTTCTTTCTCTTTCTTTCTTTCTCTTTCTTTCTCTCTCTCTCTCTCTCTCTTTCTTTCTTTTCTTTCTTTCTTTCTTTCTTTCTTTCTTCTCTTCTCTTAATATGATCTTATGTTTAATGTTGATTGTTTTAATAAAAATTTTTATAAAAAAAAACAATCAACATTAAACATAAGATCATATTAAGAAGCAACCATCATAGAACCTGAAATACAACATTAAGTATTAGTCTTTGTAAACGTCTGATTTGGTAAACATTCCTCACTCCTCACGTCAATCCTCAACTATACGCCAGATACATTTTATTTGATCGGTGTTTCTCTTGTATATAGTCTATCCTCTGTTTCCAGTCTATCATATATTGTTCATTTGAGCGATCCTTCAAATATGCCTAAATTTTCGCCATCTCTGCCAAATGTATTACTTTCAAAGTCCACTCTTCAGTAGGTGGTATTTCTGGCTTCTTCCAGTATTGTCCCACCAGCAGTCTAGCTGCTGTGACCAATTTCAGAATTAAATTCGTCTCATTGGTAGTGCAATCTTTTTTATGATCCCTAACAAAAGATCCTGAGTTAGAAATTCAATAACCTGAGGTAGAAATTCACTACACTTTTTCAGTATTAACGCAATCAACATTAAACATAAGATCATATTAAGAAGCAATCATCATAGAACATATAATACAACATTAGGTATTAGTCTTTGTAAACGTCTGATTTGGTAAACATTCTTCACTCCTCACGTCAAGCCTCAACTATACGCCAGATACATTTTATTTGATCGGTGTTTTTCTTGTATATAGTCTATCCACTGTTTCCAGTCTATCATATATTGTTCATTTGAGCGGTCCTTCAAATATGCCGAAATTTTCGCCATTTCTGCGAGGCTTGCCAGATTATCTCTCGTCAGCCGAAGTGCAAGGGGGGGAAAAAGTCGGGTGTGTGCCGCACTTCTTGCAAAAAAGCTGCGTTGCGTGCCTCAAATTTATGGCGTTAAAGATAAGATGGGGGGTAATAGATGAAATAAATAAACTATGAATTCCCCATTAATTGTGTACAATTCTGCTGGTGGGGGGGGGAACTAAAAAAAAGGCAAATGGAAGATAGAATCAGCCTCCAATCACAGTCCTTTCTCAGTAATCTTGTGGAAATGCTCACACACACATACACACACACACAGACAGATATAGATATATATTTTCAAGGCTAAGGAGTTTTCAATTTCCCCGCCTACAGGTTAAGTCCTCGACGTACGACGACTGAGCCCAAAGCCAGGCAGTCGTTAAGTGCATCCTTCCCCTGTTTTACGACCTCTCTTGCCACAGCTCTTAAGTGACTCGCGGCAGGCTGTTAAGCTAGTGAATTTGGCTTCCCCGTCGACGTCGCTTGCCCGAAAGTGATCGCGCGAGGTCAGGAAAGGGCAACCGTCGTAAATGTGGAGCAGTTGGCGAGTAGCCGCAATTCTGATTAGGGGGAAGCCGCGACGGCCGTGCGACAAACGGTCATAAAAGTGTGAAAAACAGCCGTCAAGTCGCTTTTTTCCAGGGCTGTCGTAACTTTGACCTTCAAGCCAACTGTTGTAACGGCCTGTGTGAAGTGACTTACGATCATCTTTCACACTTAACGACCGTTGCGGCATCCCCGTGGTCACATGATCAAAACCGACTCGCACTTACGATGGTCGCAGTGTTCCCGGGTCGTGTGATTCCCACTTTTGAGATGCAAAGTCGACGGGGAAATCCAGATTCACTTAACAACGGGGTTGCTAACTTTAACTGCAAGGATTCACTTAACAAGGGTGGATGTAAAAGGGGCAAAATGCGTCTCACTGAGCAACAGACATTTTGAATTCAACCGAGGTCGTAAATCGAGGACTACCTGTGACCTCCGATCCTGATCCAGATTAGTGGCCTGAGACCGGCCAAAGTGGTCTAGCAGATGTTGGGAGTCTGGAAAAAGTTCAGAGAAGAGCAACTAAGATGACCAAAGGCTTGGAGACCAAAACATACGAAGAACGGCCGAAGGATTTGGGTTCGGCTACTCTAAAGAAAAGAATAGGGGGAGACATGATAGCAGCGTTCCAGTATCTGAGGGGCTGCCACAAGGCAGAGGTCAGGGGTCAGGTTGTTCCCCCAAAGCACCAGAGGGAAGGACAAGAAACAATGGTTGGAAACTGATCCAAGAGAGAAGCAACCTGGAATTAAGGAGAAACTTCGTAACAGTGAGGACAATTAACCAGTGGAACAGCTGGCCACCAGAAATCGTGGGTGCTCCATCACTGGAGGTCTTTAAGAAGAGGCTAGACAGTCACTTGTCTGAGATGGTATAGGGTCTCCTGCTTGAGAAGGGGGCTGGACTAGAAGACCTCCAAGGTCCCTTCCAGCTTCTATTCTATTCCATCCCATTGTTCTATTCTATTCTGTTCTATTCCATTCCATTCCTTATTCCTTATTTCTATTCTATTCTTTATTTTTATTCCATTCCATTCCTTATTTCTATTCTATTCCATTCTTATTTCTTATTCTATTCTATTCCATTCCATTCCATTCCTTATTTCTATTCTATTGTCTATTCCAGGGGTAGGCAACCTTGGCTCTTTTATGACTCGTGGACTTCAACTCCCAGAATTCCTGAGTCAGTCCACGAGTCATAAAACAGCCAAGGTTGCCTACCCCTGGTCTATTCTATTCCTTATTTCTATTCTATTCTATTCTATTCTATTCTATTCTTTATTTCTATTCTATTCTATTCTATTCTATTCTATTCTATTCTATTCTATTCTATTCCATTCCTTATTTCTATTCTATTTTCTATTCTATTCAAACTCAAACTCAACCCCGACAAGACGGAGTGGCTATGGGTTCTGCCTCCCAAAGATAATTCAATCTATCCGTCCATCAGCCTGGGGGGGGAGCTTTTGACCCCCTCGGAGAAGGTCCGCAACTTGGGCGTCCTCCTCGATCCACAGCTAAACTTGGAACATCATTTTTCGGCTGTGGCGAGGAGGACATTTGCCCAGGTTCGCCTGGTGCACCAGTTGCGGCCCTATTTGGACCGGGAGTCTCTGCTCACAGTCACTCATGCCCTTATCACCTCGAGGCTCGACTACTGCAATGCTCTCTACATGGGGCTACCTTTGAAAAACGTTCGGAGACTTCAGGTAATGCAGAATGCAGCCGCGCGAGCAGTGTTGGGCCTGCCCAGAAATGCCCACATCTCAGCATCACTCCGTGAGCTGCATTGGCTGCCTATTGGTCTCCGAACGCAATTCAAAGTGTTGGTTATGACCTATAAAGCCCTACATGGCATCGGACCAGGTTACTTACGAGACCGCCTGCTGCCTCACGAAACCCAGCGACCGGTTAGGGCCCACAGAGTCGGCCTTCTCCAGGTCCCGTCGGCTAGACAGTGTCGCCTGGCGGGGCCTAGGGGAAGGGCCTTTTCTGTTGCGGCCCCGGCCCTCTGGAATCAACTCCCCCCGGAGATCCGTATCGCCCCCACCCTCTCCGCCTTTCGTAAACTACTAAAGAACCATCTCTGCCGGCAGGCCTGGGGCGGTTGAAATCTTGCCCCTAGCCAGTGTATGTCTGTGTGTATGTTTGCTGAATGAATGGTTCTTAATTTAGGGGTTCTTCTTTTTATATATTTATTTTTATAAATGTACTATTTAGTTTGTATTGGATTTCTATTTATGCTGTAAGCCGCCCTGAGTTCCCGGAATAGGGCGGCATAGAAATTTAATAAATAATAATAATAATAATAATAATTCTATTCTATTCTTTATTTCTATTCTATTCTATTCTATTGTCTATTCTCTTCTCTCTTCTATTCTGTTCTCTTCTCTATGCTATTCTTTTCTCTATTTTATTCTCTCTTCTCTATTGTATTCTCTTCTCTTTTCTCTCTTCTCCTCTTGTCTTCTCTCTTCTCTTCTCTTGTCTTCTCTCTTCTCTTCTTGCCACAAATTCTCAAAAAGAGACACCAGCCATCATTTTTCAAGTGGCCACTGGAAAAGTTTCATCTTTCTTCCCACAGACCTCCTACCTCCTCCGCTTCTGGTAAGCATCATGCAGGGTGCGGAAAGTCCTTGGATTACGACCACAACTGAGCCCAACATTTCTGCTGCTAAAGCGAGGTCGTTGTCAAACTAATTTTCCCCCATTTTATGACCTTTCTCGCCACAGTGGTTGAGTGAAACACTCAACGTTTGTTGAGTTAGCCACACAGCTGTTAAGTGAATCTGGCTTCCCCATTGACTTTTGTCAGCAGGTCACAAAAGGGGAGGGTGAGGCCGCAAGACACTGCAACGGTCATAAATACAGACCAGCTGCCAAGCATCCGAATCTAAATCACGTGAGCAAAAGGATGCTGCAACCGTCGTAAATGTGAGTCGGTCGCCAAGCATCCCAATCTAAATCACGTGAGCAAGGGGATGCTGCAACGGTCATGTAAAAACTCGTCAGCCGTCCCGATTTTCAGCGCCGTTGTAACACTGAGCGGTCACTAAACGAATGGTCGTTACGCCGAGGACTAGCCTGTAAAGCATTCTGAAAGGCCACAAACGAAACAAGTAAACTCCTCACCTGGCCCCCGCTTATCCCAGCCGCAGATCATGGTGCCCATGGAGAGGCCCATGCCCTTGTACTGGTACACCATGTTGGCCAAAAGTTTGGAGGCGGCGGCCACCGAGATCCGCTCCTTGTTGCGGAGTTCGTAAATGCGGCACTGCCGGGCGAGGAGCCGCTCCCAGAAGCTGCAGTCGGCGGCCCCCCCGGCCATGGTGCCCAGCAGGTAAGGGTTGATCTCGATGATCTTCTTGACCGTCTGCGAAGCAATGTAGACCCCGGCCGTCGAGCGGGAATCCGCCGCCACGATCACCCCGTGCTGGAACTGGCGGAAGTGAGAGACAGGGAAGGCCCGAAAGCAGATCCGGCGTTAAGGGTAGTCCTCGGCTTTATGACCACGACGGAGCCCCAAATGACCACTGCTAAGCGAGGCCGTTAAAAGTGAGCGTTGTCCCCTTTTACGACCTCCCCCGCCCCGGCTGTTAAGCGGATCACGGCAATTGTTCGGTTAGTAAAAGTTACTTAGTCGCTTCAGTTGTTAAGCGAATCACTGGCAATTCAGTTAGTAACGTAACAACTTCGGTTGTTAAGTGAATCACTGCAATTGTTAAGTTAGTAAAAGTTAGTCACTTGGGTTGTTAAGTGAATCACTGGCAATTAAGTTAGTAAAAGTTAATTAGTCACTGAGGTTAAGTGAATCACTGGCAATTAAGTTAGTAACTTAGTCACTTGGGTTGTTAAGTGAATCACTGCAATTAACTTAGTAACTTAGTCACTTGGGTTGTTAAGTGAATCACTGCAATTAACTTAGTAACTTAGTCACTTGGGTTGTTAAGTGAATCACTGCAATTAACTTAGTAACTTAGTCACTTGGGTTGTTAAGTGAATCTCTGGCAATTAAGTTAGTAACTTAGTCACTTGGGTTGTTAAGTGAATCACTGGCAATTAAGTTAGTAACTTAGTCACTTGGGTTGTTAAGTGAATCACTGGCAATTAAGTTAGTAACTTAGTCACTTGGGTTGTTAAGTGAATCACTGGCAATTAAGTTAGTAACTTAGTCACTTGGGTTGTTAAGTGAATCACTGCAATTAACTTAGTAACTTAGTCACTTGGGTTGTTAAGTGAATCACTGCAATTAACTTAGTAACTTAGTCACTTGGGTTGTTAAGTGAATCACTGGCAATTAAGTTAGTAACTTAGTCACTTGGGTTGTTAAGTGAATCACTGGCAATTAAGTTAGTAACTTAATCACTGAGCTTAAGTGAATCACTGCAATTAAGTTAGTAAAAGTTAATTAGTCACTTTGGTTGTTAAGTGAATTACTGGCAATTAAGTTAGTAACTTAAGTCACTTCGGTTGTTAAGTGGATCACTGCAATTAAGTTAGTAAAAGTTAGTAACTTAGTCACCTCGGTTGTTAAGTGAATCACTGCAATTGTTAAGTTAGTAAAAGTTAGTAACTTAGTCACCTCGGTTGTTAAGTGAACCTAGCTTCCCCATTGAATTTTTCTAGCCAGAAGGTTGCAAAAGGGGAACACAGGACCCTGGGAGACTGCGACTGTCATAAATGTGAATCAGTTGCCAAGTATCTGAATTCTGTTCATGTGACCACGGGGATGCTGCAGAAGTCGTAAGTGTGACAAGTGGTCATAAGTCACTTGTTTTCTCAGCTGTTGTAACTCTGAACACTCACTAAATGAATGGTTGTACATCGAGGTTTACCTGTACAGGTATATCTTGGGTCATTTGCAAAAGGAAAAACTGAAAGGAACTCATAGCCAATAAGAGTAGAGTAGAACTAGAGTAGAACTAGAATAGAACTAGAATAGAACAAGAGTAGAGAATAGAACTAGAATAGAGAATAGAATAGAGGAGAATATAGAGTAGAATAGAACAAGAGTAGAGTAGAACTAGAATAGAACTAGAATAGAGTAGAATAGAACTAGAATATAGACTAGAACTAGAATAGAGTAGAATAGAACTAGAATAGAGGAGAATAGAAGAGAATAGAACTAGAATAGAACTAGAAAGAGAATAGAATAGAGAATATAGAATAGAACAAGAGTAGAGGAGAATAGAACTAGAAAAGAACTAGAACAGAGTAGAATAGAACAGAACAGGAGTAGAGTAGAACTAGAATAGAACTAGAGTATAGAGGTACAGTAGAAGGAGAATAGTAGAATAGAATAGAATCTGGAAGGGATCTTGGAGGTCTTCTAGTCCAGCCCCTGCTCAAACAGAAAAACCTATACTGTCTCAGACAGATGAATGTCTCTAGTCTCTTTTTAAAAATCTCCAGTGATGGAGCGCCCATGATTTCTGGAGGCCTTGGTCTCTTCAGCCTTGAAAGACGGCGTTTAAGGGGTGACTTGATCGAAGTGTATAAAATCATGCATGGGATAGAAAAGGTGGATAGAGAAAAATTCTTTTCTCTATCACACCATACCAGGACAAGGGGGCACTCCCTAAAGCTCATAGCTAAGAAAGTGAGGACAAATAAAGGGAAATATTTCTTCACCCAGAGGGTCCTTGGTTTATGGAATTCACTTCCAGAAGGGGTCGTGACAGCTGTCAGCCTTGATAGCTTCAAGGCAGGGTCAGACAGATTCATGGATGCCAAGTGTATCGGTGGCTATTAAAACGGATGTCCATGTGCCGCCTCTTATGTTGGTTGAGGCAGGCAGGATTCCCTTGAGTCCCATTTGTTGGGGGTCAAGGGAAAGGGAGGGTTTTGCCTTCTCTTTCTGCTCAAGATCCCCATGTACAATTGGTGGGCCACTGGGTGACACAGAATGCTGGACTCGATGGGCTTTGGCCTGATTCAGCATGGCTCTTCTTATGTTCTTATGTTCTTACTGATGAAGATATTGAAGAGTCCTGGGCCTAAGACGCAACAAGGCAGTTAAGTCAACCATGACGCTCAACACTTGTATTTATTAAAGCAGTTTCTCAACCTTGGCGTCGCTTAAGACGTGGGGACCTCAATTCCCAGAATTCCCCAGCCAGCCAGGAATCCTGGGAAGTGGAAAGGTTGACTGTCAATTATCTAGTCTCAATTATCTTGACTGTTAATCCATAGAGTTTTGAAGGTGGAGAAACACTGGATTAAATCTCCCTTATCTCCTTTCATTCAGGATCAAAATCCAGAATATTAGGCTACTGACTCATATTTATGACGGCCGCAACGTCCCGGGGTCACGTGATCCCCTTTGCAACCTTCTGACCAGCAAAATCCATGGGGGAAGCCCGATTCAGTTAACAACCAGGTTACCAACTTAACAACTGCAGTGATTCACTTAACAACTGTGGCAACCAAAGTCCTAAAATGGGGCAAAACTCACTGAACAAACGTTTCACTTAACAACAAAGCTTTGGGGCTCAGTTGTGGTCGTAAGTCGAGGATTGCCTGTAATATGTCTTACAGGTAGTCTTCTACTTATAACGGTTCGTTTAGTGACCATGTGACGTTACAACAGCACTGAAAAAAGTGACTTACGACCATTTTTCACACTTATGACAAGGGGATCTTGTAGGTCATCTAGTCCAACTCCCCCCCAACTTAAAACCATCGCAGCATCCTCGTGGTCAGACATTTGGCAACTGATTCACACTTATGACGGCTGCAGCGTCCGGGGAGTCCCGCGATCCCCTTTTGCCACCTTCTGACAAGCAAAGTCAATAGGGGAAAGCCGGATTCGCTTAACGACCAAGTTACTTGACTGCAGCGATTCACTTAACAACGGTGGCAAGAAGAGTCGTCAAATGGGGCAAAACTCACTTAACAAATGTCTCGCTTAGCCACAGAAATCTTGGGCTCAGTTGTGGTCGTAAAACGAGGACCAACTGTATTTTAAAAAAAAACAATTGCGAAGTGCAACCCCGCCCTATAAAAGGTCTCCCCACTTTGCACGGCTTTCTCCTCCTCTAGAGCCTCCAGCTCCTCTCAAGTCTACCTCGCCTCCCCCGCCGCCGGCTTACCTTGAAGGCCAGCGTGGTGGTCCCGTGTTCCAGCTCGATTTTGGCGTCTCCCGCGGCCAGGCCGGCGTAAGGGGCGGCCAGCGCCAGGTCCCCCGACATCTTCGCCCCGCCGCGCGGGCCCGGCGCCCCCAGCCCGAAAAAGCCGGGCCCGTTTGCGGGGAGTTGCGGCTCCAACAGACTGGCCAGCGCCATGTTAACTAAGGGCAACTCACCGTGACTCAGGAAAGCGCTGCGGCCTGCGGGCTATATAGACGCTGGGCGCCATGTTGGGTGAGGGCAAGAGACTGCGTCACGTCGCAAGATAGGACGCGACCGCGCCGGACTGGCTGTCCTGGATAACAATGGGGACACCATGTTGGATGAGGGCAATGTTTAGCTTCGGCGCCGGATTAACTGCATTGGATAACATTGGGGGACGCCGTGTTGGATGAGGGCAAGGATCAGCTTGCCGGGCCGGTTGGTCTGCCCGAAGGGAGTCATGGCTTCGGAGGATGAGAAGGAAAAAGGAGAGAGGACAACTTCAAAAACAGCTGGAAGAAAGGGGGGGGGGCAAAAAGAAACATGGAACTTATTGTTGAAATTTAGAATGTTATTTGTTCCCTGCTAGGGAAGGAAACAACCCAAAAGGGGTTGATTTTCATGGCAAGATGTGCCATGAACTAGTAATTCTCCTGTGGAACTCACTGCCTCATGATGGCCCGGAGTAAAAACAGATTTAAAAATAGCAAATCGAGTTTGGGGTAGTGGTTAAGGCATCAGGGTAGAAACGGGAGACAATGAGTCTTAATCCTGCCTTGGGTTCCAAGCCAGCTAGGTGACTTTGGGCCAGTCACTTGCTGAGCCCCACGAAGGAGGCAAAGGCAAACCAGTTCAAAAAAGTGGTTTGCCAAGAAAAAGTACAAAGACATGTTCAGACATGATTTAATGGAAGATAGATAGATAGATAGATAGATAGATAGATAGATAGATAGATAGATAGATAGATAGATAATAGATGAGAGATGGATAGATAGATAGACAGACAGACACAATAGATAATAGATGAGATGGATAGATGATAGATAAGACAGATAGATGATAGATAGATAGATAAGATGATAGATTGATAGACAGATGATAGATAATAGATGAGAGACGGATAGATAGATAGATAGATAGATAGATAGATAGATAGATAGATAGATAGATAGATAGATAGATAGACAGATAGACAGATAGACAGACAGATGATAGATAATAGATGAGAGATGGATAGATAGACACAATAGATAATAGATGAGATGGATAGATGATAGATAAATAGACAGATAGATAGATGATAGATAAGAGATAAGAGATAGATAAGATGATAGATTGATAGACAGATGATAGATAATAGATGAGAGACGGATAGATAGATGATAGATAATAAATAGAAGACAGAGATACATAATAGAGAGATAGATAGATAATAGATAGATAATTGATAGATTGATGAGAGATAGAAAGATGGAAAGATAGACAGATATATACACATATACACACTGTTCTTCTGTTGATGGTTGTCCTTTCACCCATTTGTGATGTTTTGTATTGTTACAGTACATGCTCTTGTATAGTTTATTTTTGTATTTTTTATTATAAAAATGAATTCAGTTTACACGACCGTCCATCTACAGTGAGTGATTCTGAGGGGCTAACCACCCTAAAACTAAAGCAAAGCTAAACCAATACATCATATCTGATAGGTTGCTAATTTATTTTTTTTACAAGCGAAGCCACATCAGGCCAAGTTAGTACTTGCATGGACCCCCTCTAAGGACCCCCCCACCCCAAAGACACTTACGTTCTTTGCCCCAGAAAGAGGACATCCAATTCCAATTTTATATCCGCAGAAAGCTTTAGTGTTATATTAATAGTTTTGCTTCCATGCTGATGTCCTAAACATTCTCCACGGGAAGGTGCCTCTTAAGATTTGTGATCTCTCCTTTCTCTACTGGAAATGGCTATTTTTCTCTTTGTTCCTGTTTACTCCCCTGTACCTGGCTTTCGTTTTCCTCTTTAATCTTCTTTTTAAAAAAACGATCAAGAAACTAATGACATTTGGCCCAGAGAACTAGTGGCATTAATCATCTCTGCCAAGCTGTGTAGAGGATCCCTTTTTAAATAGTAATATTTTTTATTTTTTTTAAAAAAAGATTGGTCTGGAAAAGCTAAAAGGGGTACTTTCAAATCTCTGCACTCTCTTTTTTTTAAAAATTTTTATTTTATTAAAATCATCAACATTAAACATAAGATCATATTATAGAGCAATTATCATATAACCTGTAATACAACTCTAAGGATCAGTCTTTGTAAACATCTGGTTTAGCAAACATTCCTCACTCCTCACGTCCAGCCTCAACTATACGCCTGATACATTTTATTTGATTGGTGTTTCTCTTATATATGGTCTATCTACTGTTTCTAGTCTAACACCTGTTGTTCATTCGAGCTCTGCACTCTCTTTTTATTCTTGACACTGTATTCTTTTTTTTAATCTTTTTTATTGCTTTTTTCCCCCCATAAATGCAAATTTTTCCAATCAACAAGTTGTCTGGAATTGGCTAAAGTAATACATATTCAATTCCTAATCCTTGTTTCTTTTCTCTAACCAAATATAGAATAAGTTCCAAGTTTGATAATGGTCTGTATCTTCTTTGTCTTTTAGCCTCATGGTTAATCTGTCCATTTCTGCACAGTCCAAAATCTTCCTGATTATTTCTTCTTCTTGTGGCAAAGCTTCATTTTTCTCAATATTGTGCAAAGATTATTCTTGCTGCTGTAGTAATATGTAAAATTAAATATAATTTCTGCTTGTTAATCTTTTCAGGCATAATGCCTAATAAAAAGAGTTCAGGTTTAAAATTTACCTGTTCATCCAATATTTTTTCTAACCACATATGAATATTTTTTCAATAAACCTTTGCCTTCCCACATGTCCACCAAATATGATAATACGAGCCTATATTATGTTTACATTTCCAACATTTATCTGACATATTTTTAAACATTCTTGCTAGTCTTACTGGTGGGAGATGCCATCTATAAAACATTTTGTACAAGTTTTCTTTATATGAAGTAGACATTGTCAGTTTAGAATTTCTCTCCCATAACATTTGCCATTTTTCTAGTTCTATGTTATAACCAAATTTTTTTGCCCATCTTATCATTGTTCCTTTCACTTGTTCACTTTCCATGTCTAGAATTAACAAAAAGTTATACATTTTCTTAATCAATTTCTCATCTGAGGTCAACAAAATCTTATCAAATGCATTTTGATCTTTATAAAATCCATACATTTTTACATCTTTTTCATATCTATTTAATATCTGTAAATGTGCCCACCAAGATAACTTAATTCCTAAGTTTTCCAATTCTTGTTTGGGTTTTAATTTTCCATGAGTATCTAAAATATCTTTATATGTCCATATTTTCTCAAAGTCCACTAAATTCGGATGTATAAATGCCTCCATTGTTGACAACCACCCTGGAATTTTAGTATATATTTTAACTTTAATTTTTTCCCATACTGATAGTAAAGCATTTCTTACAACATGATTTTGAAAGTATTTATGAATTCTATTTTTCCCATACCATAAAAAAGCATGCCACCCCAATTGTAAATCGTTGACACTTTATTCTTGATACTGTTTACATCGTCCCTTAAAACATTAACAGACTCCCCAATGGACTGAGAATCCGCGTCTTCACTAGATAATTGACAGTCAAGATGAAACTAAGTTAATCGAGTAAAAAGAACCAACGGGGGGGGGGAATCTTTTACTCAAAACTTCTTCAGACCTCCCAAATAAATTACCCAGACCTAATCCACATATCAAAGGATAAAAGTCTGTAAACAGAAATAAAATTAGGTTTCCCAGCAGAACTGCACGTTCACAAGAATACATACATAACACGCACTTGCCTCTCAAGTGTCGCTTCCACATACTTCCGCACCCTGGACAAGCTTCCCTATACAAGTCTGTTACCCTACCCCATTTTTCTGCAGCTGCCCCTAAAAAGGCAATCTTTTTTTGCATTTAGGAATAAACATTTCTTCTTTTCCTCACAGCTGTCTGGATCTCATGTTTATTCTTGCGCCACCAAATTTGGAACCCCAAATTATTATTCTGACAACCCCAATTTCCAACATCTGGAACAGCTTCACAACTTAGCAGCCAAGATCTCAGTTAACAATCAATCATTCAGAATCGAGCAGGAAGGGGCCTTGGAGGTCATCTAGTCCAACCCCCTGCTCAGGCAGGAGACCCTATTCCATTTCAGACAAATGGCTGTCCAGTCTCTTCTTAAAAACCTCCAGTGATGGAGCGCCCACGATTTCTGGTGTCCAGCTGTTCCACTGGTTAATCGCCCTCACTGTTAGGAAGTTTCTCCTTAATTCCAGGTTGCTTCTCTCCTTGATTAGTTTCCATCCGTTGTTTTTATTGACCTGCCTTCTGGTGCTTTGGAAAATAAGTTGACCCCCTCCTCTTTGGGGCAGCCCCTCAAATATCGGAATACCGCTATCATGTCCCCCCCTAAGTCCTTCTTTTCTCTACACTGGCCATTCCCAAGTCCTGCAACCATCCTTCCTATGTTTTAGTCTCCAGGCTTTTAAATTCTTGGAACGGTTCTCCTGAAGTTAAGTAAAAGATGCTTTAGAAATCAATTAGAATAAATCCAACAGAATCTCCATGGGATTTTGGAGTGCAGATGAAGTGTGCAAATTCTCCCAGCTGTCTTCAGCTATCGGATACGCAATTCCAGCACATCGGTGACCCGTACAACTTCCTTCTTTCTTGGGACGTTATTTCCCAACCTCTGGAAGGACGGACACAGGTGGGGTGGGGTGGAGACAATTCAGCGTCCCCCGTTAGGAGGTAGGAGACGCAGAGGGCCTGCGTCATCTATCGACACGGGGTGAGTTATCATCGATATGCTGATGATACTCAGCTGTATATCTCTACCCCGTGTCATTAAAGTGAAACAGTGGAAGTGATGAACCGGTGCCTGGAGGCTGTTGAGGTCTGGATGGGTGCCAACTGGCTCAGACTCAATCCCGACAAGACGGAGTGGCTATGGGTTCTGCCTCCCAAGGACAATTCCAACTGTCCGTCCATTACCCTGGGGGGAGAAGTTTTGTCCCCCTCGGAGAGGGTTCGCAACTTGGGTGTCCTCCTCGATCCACAGCTAAGTTTGGAACATCATTTTTCGGCTGTGGCGAGGGGAGCATTCGCCCAGGTTCGCCTGGTGCGTCAGTTGCGGCCCTATTTGGATCGGGAGTCACTCCTCACATTCACCCATGCCCTTGTCACCTTGAGATTCGACTACTGTAATGCTCTCTACATGGGGCAACCTTTGAAGAATGTCCGGAGACTGCAGGTAGTCCAGAATGCGGCCGCACAAGCCGTCTTGGGTCTCCCAAGACATGCTCATACCACTCCAGCTCTTCGTGAGCTGCACTGGCTACCAATTGGTCTCCGAACACAATTCAAAGTGTTGGTTATGACCTATAAAGTCCTTTATGGCAATGGACCAGGATACTTGCGGGACCGTCTTCTGCCTCATGAATCCCAGCGACCGGTTAGGGCACATAGGGTTGGCCTCCTACGAGTCCCGTCTGTTAAACAATGCCATCTGGCGGGACCTAGGGCAAGGGCCTTCTCCGTTGCTGCCCCAGCCCTCTGGAACCAACTTCCCTCAGAGGTTCGTACTGCTTCCTCCCTCCTAGCTTTCCGGAAAGTGCTGAAGACACATCTATGCCGACAGGCTTGAGGCATATGAGCTGTGCTCTGCCCCTGGGCCCTAAGAGTGTCCCGCCATCAGCGGCTGCGAATTGATTGTGTTTGTATGTGGTATGAGTGTGGTTAATTTTAAAATTGTTGTTGTATCCTGTTGTGAGCCGCCCTGCGTCTTCGGAGAAGGGCGGCATATAAATGTGAATATTAAATTAAATTAAATTAAGACGGACAGCTGTCAGCAAGACAGGACTGCTTTGGGGGCAGGTGAGGAAGGGACAAGCCAGGAATCACCTCGGGGAGAGGATAAATCCTTGTTTAGGTTGGGAACACCCGTCTCAAGCCGCAGGGAACGTCAAACCTGAATCAAAAGTGTTCTGATTCTCCCGCCGTTGTCCTGTCCTCGGATTTCAGGACAGGTCACTCCAGTGACATTGATGACTGTGTGCAGCGAAGATATTTTGGGCACCAAAACGCCGCTGCTGGATTGCTCGAGATTGTCCTTCAAACAGCATCTCCCGAAGTCCCGAGAGTACAAATCAAGTCGTTCCCCCCCCCTCCGCAAGAGGGAACCTGCCACTTCAGCGGTGGGTGCCAATCAAAGACACCCTTGGATCAAAAAAAGAAAAGACATTATTTCATTGTCTGGGTTTTGCTCTGCCCCCGTCTCCAGAAGGACCTGGGTCTATGGAAAGCTGAGGATTGAATTCCTAGTTCCGGCTGGTCCCTGTGGAGATCAGGTTTTTCTTTTAAAAGAGAGTGCAGCTAGTCCTCAACAGGTCATTTAGTGACGGTTCAACGTTACAACAGAATATAGAGGTAGTGCTTGGCTTAACCACAGCTCATTTGGTGATGGTTCTAGGTTGCAACCACGCTAAAAAAAGAAGAAGTAACTTATGACCATTTCTGACACTTACAACCGTTGCAGCATAACTCACACCCTTTACATTTTTTTCCCTTAACGCAGGGATAGGCAACCTTGGCTCTTTGGTGACTCCTGGACTTCAATTCCCAGAATTCCTGAGCTAGCGGGCCTGGCTAAGGAATTCTGGGAGTTGAAGTCCATAAGCAGGGGTCTTGCAACTTGGCCCTTTTATGACTGGTGGACTTCAACTCCCAGAATTCCTGAGCCAGCCACGCTGAGGGGAAAGGGAGAGGTTTCCAAGCTGAGCCAGGCTGGCTCAGGAATTCTGGGAGTTGAAGTCCACCAGTCATTAATAGACCCAAGGTTGCCTACCCCTGCCTTAACGCAACAACTTCAGTGTGATGTATCAGTGTGTGTGAATCCCCAACTTCTAAATTAATTTCGTATTTCTGGCTATTCTTTTATAGTATCTAGCTCATTTTCCAACGTCTTTTCATTCTTCCCAAGCTGCGCATTCTTCACGATGCCTCAGGAGAAGCGAACAATGCCTGCCTGATGACATTACCTAGCTAGGGTCATGAAACGTCTGCAAGAAAACAAGCAAGCTCAGAGGGCAGCAAGGACCCCCTCCCCTCTTTAGGAAAGCTCAAAGCCGGGGTCACATCACATTTCCCCCCCCCTTTAGATGAAAAACATGGAAACATCCCCGTTGGAGAGAGAATTGAGCATCTGACGCAGGCCCAAACTTGTCGTCCGAAGCGTGCAACTTAACACTGCTGCTTCTTCTCTTAAAATCTTGCTCTTTGTCCCCAGTAACACAATCCTCGCCTCCTCTGCGTCACGCTCCTCTCTCCATCCTCCCGTTGATCCAATCCCCCATCTCCTTCCAAGCAAATTCTCTCCTCCACTCTTTTTTGTTCCCAAATGGCTCTCCAGGATGTTGTCAGCAAGAGGGACCCTCCAAGAGGTCCTTCTTGGCCTCACCTGCCCTCCGGCGGGCCCGGGGTCCCCCGTCCTTTCCTGCTGTCCCACGGCACCACCACCCTAGCCTTCCGCTGCAGCCACGGGGTGGTGGTGGCTGCGGACACCCGTTCGTCCTGCGCGGGGCTGGTGGCCGATCCATCTTCCCGCAAGGTCATCACGCTCCACCGGCATCTTTTGGCCACCACCTCGGGGACCTCGGCCGACTGCGCTGCCTGGCTCCGTCTCCTGCGGTGTGCGCTCCGCCTGAGGCACCTGTCGGAAGGGCAGCAGCCCAGCGTCGCCGGGGCGGCCAAGCTGCTAGCTTTCATGCTGCGGGGATGCACCCAGAAGGATCTCTGCGTGGCCACCTTGCTCTGCGGTTGGGATGGCCAGGGACCCGGCTTGCACTATGTCTACAGTGACGGGACCTGCTTCTCCGGCGATGTTTTGGCCGTGGGATCGGGATCCACTTATGCCTACGGGGTGCTGGACGGCACCTATCGTTACGATCTACCCCGGGCGGAGGCGTTCAGGCTGGCCCGCCAAGCAGTGGCTCACGCCGCCCACCGAGACGCCTATTCCGGTGGCAACGTGGATCTTTACCACGTCCGGCCCGACGGATGGGTCTGCGTGTCGCGGGAAGATCTGAGCCAGGTTTATCATGGCTTAGAGTCCCGAGCTGAAGAGGATGGAGACCACAGAGAGGATCCCCACGAGGAGACCAACTAACACCCACAGCAGCCTTCCAGTATTTGTGGGGCTGCCACAGAGAGGAGGGGATCAACCTATTTTCCAAAGCACTGAAGGCCAGACCTGGAATAATGGATGGAAACTGATCGAGGAGCAATTCAACCAAGAAATAAGGAGAAACTTTCTGACAGTGAGAACAATCGACCAATGGAACAGCTTGCCACCAGAAGTTGTGGGAGCTTCATCACCAGAAGCTTTCAAGAAGAGACTGGACTGCCATCTGTCAGAAATGGGGTAGGGTCTCCTGCCTGGGTGCGGGGTTGGATTAAATGACCTACAATATCCCTTCCAACTTTGTTATTCTATTCTATTCTATTCTATTCTATTCCATTCCATTCCATTCCATTCCATTCCATTCCATTCCATTCCATTCCTTATTTCTATTCCTTATTTCTATTCTATTCTATTCTATTCTATTCTATTCTATTCTATTCTATTCTATTCTATTCTATTCTATTCTATTCTATTCTATTCTATTCTATTCTATTCTTCTATTCTATTCTATTCTATTCTATTCTATTCCATTCCATTCCTTATTTCTATTCTATTCTATTCTATTCTATTCTATTCTATTCTATTCTATTCTATTCTATTCTATTCTATTCTATTCTATTCTATTCTATTCTATTCTATTCTATTCCATTCCATTCCATTCCATTCCTTATTTCTATTCCTTATTTCTATTCCTTATTTCTATTCTATTCTATTCTATTCTATTCTATTCTATTCTATTCTATTCTATTCTATTCTATTCTATTCTATTCTATTCTTCTATTCTATTCTATTCTATTCTATTCTATTCCATTCCATTCCTTATTTCTATTCTATTCTATTCTATTCTATTCTATTCTATTCTATTCTATTCTATTCTATTCTATTCTATTCCATTCCATTCCATTCCTTATTTCTATTCCTTATTTCTATTCCTTATTTCTATTCTATTCTATTCTATTCTATTCTATTCTATTCTATTCTATTCTATTCTATTCTATTCTATTCTATTCCTTATTTCTATTCCTTATTTCTATTCCTTATTTCTATTCTATTCTATTCTATTCTATTCTATTCTATTCTATTCTATTCTATTCTATTCCATTCCATTCTATTCTATTCTATTCCATTCCTTATTTCTATTCTATTCTATTCTATTCTATTCTATTCTATTCTATTCTATTCTATTCCATTCCATTCCTTATTTCTATTCCTTATTTCTATTCTATTCTATTCTATTCTATTCTATTCTATTCTATTCTATTCTATTCTATTCTATTCTATTCCTTATTTCTATTCCATATTTCTATTCTATTCTATTCTATTCCATTCTATTCTATTCTATTCTATTCTATTCCTTATTTCTATTCTATTCTATTCTATTCTATTCTATTCTATTCTATTCTATTCTATTCTATTCTATTCTATTCCATTCCATTCCTTATTTCTATTCCTTATTTCTATTCCTTATTTCTATTCTATTCTATTCTATTCTATTCTATTCTATTCTATTCTATTCTATTCTATTCTATTCTATTCTATTCCTTATTTCTATTCTATTCTATTCTATTCTATTCTATTCTATTCTATTCTATTCTATTCTATTCCTTATTTCTATTCCATATTTCTATTCTATTCCATTCCATTCCATTCCATTCCATTCCATTCCATTCTATTCCTACTTGAGCAGGGGGCTGGACCAGAAGACCTCCAAGGTCCCTTCCAACTATTATTCTGTTACCCTTTAGCAGTCACCATGAAATATGTTGATCAAGAAATCCATCATTCTACACGACTTTGAGCATGGAGCATGCTGTGGATAAATTGTAAGGTGGGGAAGGGAACCAGGGTGCAAATAAACCAGCTTGAGCGATATCAGCTTTGCCTCTTTTGTTCAGGTTCAAGATCAAAGACAGATCCCGCTGAAGGAATCACAGGGCCTTGAAAGATGAAATAATTAACCACTATGGTGGGAAAGCCCCCAGGTTCTCTTGACCTAATAAACCAACATGACCTCACATAAGCGAGACAATGTCGGAAGGGAATAGATGGCCATGTTGCATCCATTATAGGAAGCCGGAGGCCAGTATAAACCAGGATAGGCCAGGCCATGCTGCTTCCGATTCTTGCTATATAGGAAACTCGGTGCCAGATCAGTAAGCCAAACCAGGTTATGGAGCCAGCCAGCCAGCTACATCTGAATGCTGCCGGGAGAGGGTGGGCTCACGGGGTCCCGAACTTGCGTGGATCGGGGATCCTCAGAGACCTCCCCCCAACGGGACCACAGATGCAGGATGCTGCCATTCCAGACTCTAAGCTGGCCAAGGTTGGATTCACACAGTCAGTTTAGTTCGTGCCGACCTGGGTTAGTCAGTAAGTTCACTTCAGAAGCTTGCACAAACTCAGTCCAGGAATTGTGCAAACGTGACCGAACCAAAGCCAGCTGTGTGGGGGAGTTTAAACTTTGCTGTCTGGGGCTGATTGCTATTCCAGGTGCGCGCTGCATTTTCATGGCGGCTGGCGCGCCACGTCCTGCCGCCGCTATCTTAATTGGCATCGGTCGCATGCAGCTAGGCGGGCTTTTTGAGGGGGGGCTCACTCACCTGCCAATCTGCCCAGTCTTCTCCCCCTCCCGTGTCCTGTGCACCCTCCCTTCTGCCCATCCCTGGCTGGTTTTGCAGCCCCCTCCCTTTCTCTTTCTTTCTTTCTTTCTTTCTTTCTTTCTTTCTTTCTTTCTTTCTTTCTTTCTTTCTTTCTTTCTTTCTTTCTTTCTTTCTTTCTTTCTCTTTCTCTTTCCTTCTCCCTCCCTCCCTTTCTTCCTTCTCTGGCTGATTTTGCAGTCTTCCTTCCTTCCTTCCTTCCTTCCTTCCTTCCTTCCTTCCTTCCTTCATTCATTCATTCATTCCCTGGCTGGTTTTGAAAGCCCCCCTCTCTTTCTTTCTTTCCTTTCTTTCTTCCTTCCTTCTCCCTTCTTCCCTCCCTTTCTTTCTTCCCTGCTGGTTTTGAAGGCCCTCTTCTTTCTTTCTTTCTTTCTTTCTTTCTTTCTTTCTTTCTTTCTCCTCCCTCCCTTTCTTCCTTCCTTCCCTGGCTGATTTTGTAGTCTGTCTGTCTTTCTTTCTTTCTTTCTTTCTTTTCTTTCTTTCTTTCTTTCTTTCTTCTTTCTTTCTTTCTTTCTCTTTCTTTTTCTTCCCTCTTTCTCTTTCCTTCTCCCTCCCTCCCTTTCTTCCTTCTCTGGCTGATTTTGCAGTCTTCCTTCCTTCCTTCCTTCCTTCCTTCCTTCCTTCCTTCCTTCCTTCCTTCCTTCCTTCCTTCATTCCCTGGCTGGTTTGAAAGCCCCCCTCTCTTTCTTTCTTTCCTTTCTTTCTTCCTTCCTTCTCCCTTCTTCCCTCCCTTTCTTTCTTCCCTGGCTGGTTTTGAAGGCCCTCTTCTTTCTTTCTTTCTTTCTTTCTTTCTTTCTTTCTTTCTTTCTTTCTTTCTTTCTCCTCCCTCCCTTTCTTCCTTCCTTCCCTGGCTGATTTTGTAGTCTTTCTTTCTTTCTTTCTTTCTTTCTTTCTTTCTTTCTTTCTTTCTTTCTTTCTTTCTTTTCTCTTTCTTTTTCTTCCCTCTTTCTCTTTCCTTCTCCCTCCCTCCCTTTCTTTCTTCCTTCCCTGGCTGATTTTGCAGTCTTCCTTCCTTCCTTCCTTCCTTCCTTCCTTCCTTCCTTCCTTCCTTCCTTCCTTCCTTCCTTCCTTCTCCCTTCTTCCCTGGCTGGTTTTTGAAGGCCCTCTTCTTTCTTTCTTTCTTTTCTTTCTTTCTTTCTTTCTTTTCTTTCTTTCTTTCTTTCTTTCTTTCTTCTTCTTTCTTTCTTTCTTTCTTTTCTTTCTTTCTGTCTCTTTCTTTCTTTCTTTCTTTCTTTCTTTCTTTCTTTCTTTCTTTCTTTCTTTCTTTCCTTCTTTCTTTCTCTTTCTTTCTTTCTTTCTCTCTCTTTCTTTCTTTCTCTTTCTTTCTTTCTTTCCTTCTCTCTCTCTCTCTCTTTCTTTCCTTCCTTCCTTTCTTTCTTTTCTTTCCTCCCCCCTCCCTCCTTCCATTTCTTTCTCTGTCTCTGTCTCTTTCTACTCTCCCCCCCCCAATCTTATTTATGCCTCTCTTCACCTGATGCCACATGTCTCCTCCACAGGACAGGGGGGTGTGCATCAGCCACCAGACCTGTGAGTCAAGGCTGCAGAGCAGCGGGGGATCAGTCCATTAGCGGGTGTGTGAGGGGGGGGGAAGGAGGCAATTATCAGCTTTTTGGAAGCTTCACCTGGAGATGGGGGAAAGGGGGGGGAGAGCATAGAGCAAGTGAGGCCAGGCGGAAAGACGAAGAGGAGGGAGGGAGGCAGGGCAGAGAAGAAGCCAGCCAGATCTCCACGAGGAGATCCCAAGGATGGAGAAAAGGCTGGATGGGGAAGAAGCAAGCTGGTCAGCTTTTTTTAAGCCAGAGATGGTGACTGTGAGGACATCCCAAGGATGTAAGAAAGTCTGGGCAGGAAAGAAGTGAGCAGGTTAAGGATGGGAGACCACAAGGAGATGCCAGGGAGGTAGGAAGGTTTGGCAAGCCACCACCAAGCTGCCACCTTCCCCCCCCCAGAAGAACTTTTGTGCCAGAATTTCTCAACCTTGGCAAGTTCAAGACGCATCCCCACGTCCTTAAAGTGGCCAAAGTTGACAAAACAGTTATAATCTAGCCCAGGGCTAGGCAACCTTGGCTCTTTTATGACTGGTGGACTTCAACTCCCAGAATTCCTGAGCCAGCACGCTGAGGGGAAAGGGAGAGGTTTCCGAGCTGAGCCATGTTGGCTCAGGAATTCTGGGAGTTGAAGTCCACGAGTCATGAAGGGGCCAAAGTTTCCCTCATGCTGGCTCAGGAATTCTGGGAGTTGAAGTCCACGAGTCATGAAGGGGCCAAAGTTTCCCTCATGCTGGCTCAGGAATTCTGGGAGTTGAAGTCCACGAGTCATCAAGGGAGCCATAGTTCCCCCATGCTGGCTCAGGAATTCTGGGAGTTGAAGTCCACGAGTCATGAAGGGCCAAAGTTTCCCTCATGCTGACTCAGGAATTTGGAGTTGTAGTCCACGAGTCATGAAGGGGCCAAAGTTTCCTCATGCTGGCTCAGGAATTCTGGGAGTTGTAGTCCACGAGTCATGAAGGGGCCAAAGTTTCCCTCATGCTGGCTCAGGAATTCTGGGAGTTGAAGTCCACGAGTCATGAAGGGGCCAAAGTTTCCCTCATGCTGGCTCAGGAATTCTGGGAGTTGAAGTCCACGAGTCATCAAGGGAGCCATAGTTCCCCCATGCTGGCTCAGGAATTCTGGGTTGAAGGTCCACGAGTCATGAAGGGGCCAAAGTTTCCCTCATGCTGACTCAGGAATTCTGGGAGTTTGTAGTCCACGAGTCATGAAGGGGCCAAAGTTTCCCTCATGCTGGCTCAGGAATTCTGGGAGTTGTAGTCCACGAGTCATGAAGGGGCCAAAGTTTCCCTCATGCTGGCTCAGGAATTCTGGGAGTTGAAGTCCACGAGTCATGAAGGGGCCAAAGTTTCCCTCATGCTGGCTCAGGAATTCTGGGAGTTGAAGTCCACGAGTCATCAAGGGAGCCATAGTTCCCCCATGCTGGCTCAGGAATTCTGGGAGTTGAAGTCCACGAGTCATGAAGGGGCCAAAGTTTCCCTCATGCTGACTCAGGAATTCTGGGAGTTGTAGTCCACGAGTCATGAAGGGGCCAAAGTTTCCCTCATGCTGGCTCAGGAATTCTGGGAGTTGTAGTCCACGAGTCATGAAGGGGCCAAAGTTTCCCTCATGCTGGCTCAGGAATTCTGGGAGTTGTAGTCCACGAGTCATGAAGGGGCCAAAGTTTCCCTCATGCTGGCTCAGGAATTCTGGAGTTGTAGTCCACGAGTCATGAAGGGGCCAAAGTTTCCCTCATGCTGGCTCAGGAATTCTGGGAGTTGAAGTCCACGAGTCATCAAGGGAGCCATAGTTCCCCCATGCTGGCTCAGGAATTCTGGAGTTGAAGTCCACCAGTCACAAAAGAGCCAAGGTTGCCTACCCTGATCTAGCCCAACTAGTTCTCCATCCCATCTCAAAAAGGGATGGGGGACCACGAGGAGGGCAACTGGAAGTAAAAAATCAAGAGGAAGGAAGGAAGCCCCCGAGCAGTGTTCTATCTTGCCCTCCAGAGACCAAGCCGATCCCTGACCTTTCTGAGGAGCCGAGGGTTACCCGGGCCAGGACCCAGACCCGGGACTCGGGCCAAAGCATCAAATGAGCAGCAAGGCCAGGGGCCGGAGACCAGAGAGGCGGAGCGGGCTGTACAATCCCGAGAAACAGAGGCACGTGGGAACGCGACTCCCAGAGTCGGGTTACAGAGGCGGAGGGGGCTGCACAATCCCGAGACACGGATGCACGTGGGAATGCGACTCCCTCCCCCGCTAGAGAGGGAAAGGCGGCATGAATAGGCAGGCAGAGGAGCAGCCCCCGCCCCCCTCATTTGCATCTAAATTAAAACTTCAGACAAAGCCGCCGCAGCCGCCAGCCACAAAATCCATCGCGATGCCGGGTTTTCCAATCCAGCCCCCCCTCCAGACCCGTTTATGCTCCCCCCCCCGAGAAAAGCTCCCTTCACACACACACCATTCCTGCAATCCCTGCACCCGCTTGCACGGGAGAAGGGAGCGGAGCTGCCTGCGGGATCCACGCGCGGACACGGACACGCGTGGCGTCTCTCTCTCTCTCTCTCTCTCTCTCTCTGGGCTCCCGGGGCGGCTGCTGCCTCGCTTTCCCCGCCAGCCGGGCAGCGAAAGAACGCGTGTCGAGCTGCCGAACCAAGGCTGGGCTGCTCTTCCGTGAGGATGCTCCCCCTTGGCGCTGCCCACGCGTGTCTGCGCCTAGTGCGAAGCTGCTGGTCGTCTGAACGGGCGAAGGACAGGAACTGGGCACGGCTAGTCTAGTGAAGAGAAGGACCAGGGAGACACGATAGCAGGGTTCCAATATTTGAGGGGCTGCCACAGAGAGGCAGGGGGGTCAACCTATTCTCCAAAGCACCTGAAGGCCAGACAAGGAATAACGGATGGAAACTGATCAAGGAGAGATTCAACCTAGAAATAAGGAGAAATTTCCTGACCGTGAGAACAATCAAGCAGTGGGACAGAAGTTGCCTTCAGATGTTGTGGGAGTTTCATTACCGGAAGCTTTCAAGGAGAGACTGGACTGCCATCTGTCAGGAATGGTGTAGTAGGGTCCCCTGCTTGGGGGTTGGACTAGATGACCTACAAGATCCTTTCCAACTCTGCTATTCTATTCTATTCTATTCTATTCTATTCTATTCTATTCTATTCTATTCTATTCTATTCTATTCTAGTCTATTCTAGTCTAGTCTAGTCTAGTCTAGTCTAGTCTAGTCTTCTTTTCTATTCTATTCTGTTCTTCTTTTCTATTCTTATTCCATTCCATTCCTTATTCTATTCTATATTCTATTCTATTCTATTCTATTCTATTCTATTCTATTCTATTCTATTCTATTCTATTCTATTCTAGTCTATTCTATTCTAGTCTATTCTATTCTATTCCATTCCAATTCCTATTCTATTCTATTCCATTCCTTATTCTATTCTATTCTATTCTATTCTATTCTATTCTATTCTATTCTATTCCCTATTCTATTCCCTATTCTATTCTATTCCATTCCTTATTCTATTCTATTCTATTCTATTCTATTCTATTCTATTCTATTCTATTCTATTCTATTCTATTCCCTATTCTATTCCTATTCTATTCTATTCTATTCTATTCTATTCTATTCTATTCTATTCTATTCTATTCTATTCTATTCTATTCTATTCTATTCTATTCCAGTGGTGGTGAACCTATGGCACGGGTGGCCAGAGGCGGCACTCAGAGCCCTCACTGTGGGCACCCGCGCCGTCGCCCCAGTCCTAGGCCTTCAGGTGGGTTTTATAAAACCTTTTCGCTTTAGGCCTCCGTCGCCATGTGCAAAAAAAAAAAAAGGTTCAATCAATCAATTTCAACTTCTCACGGAAAAAAAAAATCTTGCAAAGTTGGAATTGATTGATTGAACTTTTTAGTCCCACCCCAGTCTGCTGTTACCACTGCAACCACACCGACCCAATGGGCCACATCCACCCGGCACCGATGATGCATAAGTGGGGTTTGAGTTGCAGTTTGGGCATTTGGTCTCTAAAAGGTTCGCCATCACTGGTCTATTCTATATTTTTGTATTCTATATTTTAGTATTCTATTCTATTCTATTATTTCTAATTCTATTATTTCTATTTCTATTCTATTCTATTATTTCTATTTCTATTCTGTTCTATTCTATTCTATATTTTAGTATTCTATTCTATATTTTAGTATTCTATTCTATTTTATTATTTCTAATTCTATTTTATTATTATTTCTATTTCTATTCTATTCTATTCTATATTTTAGTATTCTATTCTATTTTATTATTTCTAATTCTATTATTTCTATTTCTATTCTATTCTATTCTTATTTCTATTTCTATTCTGTTCTATTCTATATTTTAGTATTCTATTCTATATTTTAGTATTCTATTCTATTTTATTATTTCTAATTCTATTATTTCTATTTCTATTCCATTCTATTATTATTTCTATTTCTATTCTGTTCTATTCTATATTTTAGTATTCTATTCTATTATTTCTAATTCTATTTTATTATTATTTCTATTTCTGTTCTGTTCTATTCTGTTCTGTTCTATTATTCTATTCTATTCTATTCTATTCTATATTTTAGTATTCTATTTTATTATTTCTAATTTTATTCTATTATTATTTCTATTTCTATTCTATCCTATCCTATCCTATTCCTCTGTGCATTAAGAGAAGCACGATTCATCCTTGGTTTTCCAGACGACTCCTAAATTTGCATTCCGAACAAGCATCTGTGTGACAAAGTCACTCCTGTCTCTAGGACGTTCCCACAGTCCAGGTACTCCTCTAGTCAGTTGCACAGGTTTGTGATTGTCGCGCTGATGGCGAAAAGGGCATTTTTTTTCTGGCTGATCGGCAGGCTGCGCAACACAGGGTAACTGTAAGCTCTGCTGTTTGGAGAGAGAGAGAGGAGGAAATATTTATTTTCCGCCCCAATGGGCATGTTTTTCTCATTTTTTTTCCTTTTTGCATACTCTTTTAAATTTCCTCCCTGTGTGTGTGTGCGCGCGCGTGAGAGAGAGAGAGAGAGAGAGAGAGAGAGAGAGAGAGAGGGAGGGAGGGAGGGAGGGAGGGATTGAGGAAGGAGAGATTGGGGAAGAAAGGGAGGGAGGGAGGGAGGAGGAAAGGAAAGGAAGGAGGGAAGGAGGAAGGGAGGGATTGAGGAAGGAAGAGTGAGAGAGTGAGGAAGGAGAAGGAAGGGAGAGAGGGAGGGAGGGAGGAAAGCAAGGGAGGGAGGGAGAAGGGAAGGTGGAAGGAAGGGATGGATTGATGAAGAAGGGAAGAGAAGGGAAGAGGGATTGAGGGAGGGAGGGAGAGGGAGGGGAGGGAGGGGAGGAGGAAGAAAGCAAAGGTGGGAGGGAGAAGGGAAGGAGGAAGGGAGGGAAGGAAGGAGGAGGGAATGAAGGAAAGGTTTGAGGAAGGAGGGAAGAGGGAGGAAGTGAGGAAGGAGTTAGGGAGGAGGAAGTGAGGAAGGAGGGAATGGGAAAGGAAGAGGAGGGAGAGAGGGAAGGAGGGAGGGAGGGAGGGATTGAGGAAGGAGGGAAGAGAAGAGGGAGGAAGTGAGGGATTGAGGAGGGAGGGAGGAGGAATTGAGGAAGGAGGGAGTGGGAAAGGAAGGGAGGGAGGGAGAGAGGGAGGGAGGGAAGGAGGAAGGGAGGGACTGAGGAAGGGAGGTAGGAGGGAATGAAGGAAGGGATTGGGAAAGGGAGGGAAGGAGGAAGGAGGGAAGGGGGAAGGAGGGAAGGGGGAAGGAGGAGGGATTGAGGAAGGAAGGAAGGAAGGAAGGCCTACCTCCCATTGCTCCTCTTTTACAAGCCCTTTCTCCTAAGGCAGTGATGGCGAACCTTTTAGAGACCGAGTGCCCAAAAACTGGCCCCGCCCCTGCTCCACCCCCTGCCCTGCCCCCCCCGTCCCCCTATCCCAGGGGTAGGCAACCTTGGCTCTTTTATGACTCGTGGACTTCAACTCCCAGAATTCCTCAGCCAGCCATGCTGAGGGGAAAGGGAGAGGTTTCCAAGCTGAGCCATGCTGGCTCAGGAATTCTGGGAGTTGAAGTCCGCGAGTCATGAAGGGGCCGAAGTTTCCCTCATGCTGGCTCAGGAATTCTGGGAGTTGAAGTCCACCAGTCATGAAAGAGCCAAGGTTGCCTACCCCTGCCCTATCCCCTGCCCCGCCTGCCCGCAGGGCCACTCACCGCCTCCAGGGCCCGCCGCAGATCGCCCAGGCAGCCCAGCAGCGCTATGGCGGCCACGCCCTCCGCCCGCACCCTGCCGCATCAACTGTGCACGATGGGCCGTGAGGGCAGAGTCTTCTCTACGCTGCCTGGCTGCCATGGCCTTGGCTGCGCTGCTCCGTGTGGGCCACGCTTAGGGGCGACTCTCCTTCAGGGGGGCTGCTGGAGAGGAGGGGGTCGCGGGGGGAGGCGAAGCTGGGGCAACGGCACGTGTGCCCACAGAGAGGGCTCCGAGTGCCGCCTCTGGCACCCGTGCCGTAGGTTCGCCACCCCTGTCCTAAGGAGAGTGACCTTTGTCCAAAGGCCGCACGATCGAGGTGATTTTAGCACTTGTCCCTCTGCAAAGCAGCCAACCCTGTTTGAGGATGGGCGGGGGGGGGGGTTGTTAGGGGCAGCCGAGTGCAAGGAACGGCTTTTGATTCAGCTGAATTGAATAAACCATGTGGCGGGTTGCAATGGAGGAGGGGGAGGGAAGAAGGGGCGGGAAGCAAGGAAATTCAGCCAGCGGTGGCTTCGAACCCCCTCAGAAGGAATTTCCCCTTACAGCATCTTCCGTATTTCCACACTCAGCCTTTCCCAACGGGACGCCGCATTAAGCTATACAACCACCATCATCAGGGAATGATGATTGTCACCAGCCGGCCACATCCGGAGGTTGATTTGCAACAAGGGGGCTGCAAAGAGACCCTCCCTACCCCACCCCACCTCCTTTTCTCTCCCTGCAAAAGCCTCCAGCGTTCTGGCAAAATTTCTGCAACTCTGGGGAGGACATTTCATTATCTTCCCTGCTTCCATGGAACCCAGCAGTTGGTGGAAAACATCGCCTTTTTATTTGCACAATTTTAACTCTCTCCCAACAGCCTTCCTGGCTCTCTTGATTTGCAGGCTGAACAGGCCTGGCACCCATCGGCCTCCGGGTGTGTTCACGCCAGCGTCTTCCAGTCTGTTTAATATTGCACGCTGTTTTTATTTTTTTGGGGGGGGGGTTGCGTGGAAAAACAACGATCCGTGGAAAAAAACAATGATCCGTGTTTTTTTCCCCTGCCGGATTTGACCTGTGTTGTGTTTGCAATAGCACTCGAAAAATAAATGTGGATTTGTTTTTTGGGGGGGGGGTTGCTTCATCTTTTTCCATGTCAAAAGATGACAGAGTGTGTCACGCCGGCATTTTGCCTCGGAGGTGCCCTCGCCGCTTCGGCGATCAGATTTGCCAATTTCCCTCGAGGGGGGGGGAGCGTGGTTATTTTTAAACGGCAGAAGAAAAGAAATTCAGAATTTGGAGGGATGTGTGCGCTTCCGGTCAGAACAAGCCGAAGAGGGAATTTTTAAAAAAAAAAATGGCACGGATATCTTCAGCGCCCTTGTTGGGATATTTTTTTCTATCCTGCTCTATGGAGTAGAGAGTTGGTCTCTGACAAAAGGCCACCTGAAGAGACTAAGTAGAAGCATTTGAAATGTGGATTGACAGGCCATGGTTAAGTATAAGCTAGGTTGACAAGATCAGAAACGAGGAGGGGATAAGCCGCCTAGGAAAGCCCAGGGAAATCATCAAAACAATAAAAAAAACACAAAAATTAGAATATTTCGGACCTGTGATGCGACACCCAGAAAATTACGGCATACTCCATTTAATCCTCCAGGGAAAGATGGAAGGCAAACAAGGTCCAGGCAGAAGAAGAACATTGTGGCTTCAAAATCTAAGGGACTGGTTTGGACAAAACTCAGCAGCACTTTTTCGTGCGGCTGCTGATAAAACAGGATCACCAACGTCCGATAACGGATATGGCACAAGAAGAAGAAGTTGGAAAGAGCGCGGGGGAGAAGGAAGTGAGAAAAAAAATTAGAATTCAGAATAACCGTGTCAGAAGGGACCTTGTAGATCATCTAGTCCAACTAAGATGATCCAAGGCCTGGAGACTAAATCATACGAAGAACGGCTGCGGGACTTCGGTTTGGCTAGGCTAAAGAAAAGAAGAAATAGGGTGGGGGAGAACATAGCTGGATTCCAGTATCTGAGGGGCTTCCACAAGGCAGAAGGGGCCCGGTTGTTCACCAAAGCACCAGCTGGAAGGATGAGAAACAATGGTTGGAAACTGATCCAAGAGAGAAAGAAACTGGAATTAAGGAGAAAGTTCCTAACAGTGAGGACAATGAACCAGTGGAACAGCTTGCCACCAGAAGTTGTGGGTGCTCCATCCCTGGAGGTTTTTAAGAAGAGACTGGACAGTCACTTGTCTGAGATTGTATAGGGTCTCCTGCTTGAGCGGGGGGCTGGACTAGAAGACCTCCAAGGTCCCTTCCAGCTCTATTCTATTCTAACCCCCACCCCACCCAAGCAGGAGACCCTACACCAGGGGTAGGCAACCTTGGCTCTTTTATGACTCGTGGACTTCAACTCCCAGAATTCCTGAGCCAGCATGACTCAGCTTGGAAACCTCTCCCTTTCCCCTCAGCATGGCTGGCTCAGGAATTCTGGGAGTTGAAGTCCACCAGTCATAAAAGGTTGCCTACCACTGCTTTAAGAGGTCTGGACTTCAACTCCCAGAATTCCCAAGCCAGCATGAGGGAAACTTTGGCCCCTTCACGACTCGTGGACTTCAACTCCCAGAATTCCTGAGCCAGCATGAGGGAAACTTCGGCCCCTTCATGACTCATGGACTTCAACTCCCAGAATTCCCAAGCCAGCATGAGGGAAACTTCGGCCCCTTCATGACTCATGGACTTCAACTCCCAGAATTCCCAAGCCAGCATGAGGGAAACTTTGGCCCCTTCATGACTGGTGAACTTCAACTCCCAGAATTCCTGAGCCGGCATGAGGGAAACTTTGGCCCCTTCATGACTCGTGGACTTCAACTCCCAGAATTCCTGAGCCAGCCTGGCTCAGCTTGGAAACCTCTCCCTTTCTTCTCAGCATGGCTGGCTCAGGAATTCTGGGAGTTGAAGTCCACGAGTCACAAAAGAGCCATGGTGGCCTACCCCTGCCCTACACCATTTCTGACAGATGGCAGTCCAGTCTCTAAGGAGACCCAAAAGGCTTTAAAAGCTGAAATAACACAGGTAGTCCTCGAGTCACAACCTCAACTGAGCCCAACATATTTCTTGTCGCTAAGCAAGATGTTGCTTATGTGGGTTTTGCCTCGCTTTGTGACCTACCTTGCCACAGCGGTTACATGAATTGCTGCCATTGTTAAGTTAGTAACACAGTTGTTAAGTGAATCCGGCTTCCCCATTTGAATTGGCTTATGAGAACGTCGCAGAAGGGGATCAGGTGACCCCCAGGACGGTACAACCGTCATAAATATGAGTCAGTGGCCAAGCGTATGAATTTTGAGCGCGTGACCCCTGAGGATGGTGCAACTGTCATTAAGGGTGAAAAAATGGTCATAAGTCACTTTTTTCAGTGCGGCTGTAACTTTAAGATGGCACTAAATGAACTGTTGTGACGTGAGGACCACCTGCAGAAGGTTCCCTCCTTGAATGGGGGATGGGGTTGGACTAGAGGACCTCCAAGGTCCCTTTTAATTCAATTCTGTTAATTCAAAAAGACTCGTTGAGAGGGACAGAGAAGAGGATTCGAAAAAAAGGAGAGAGATTAGATTACTCTCCTATTATGGATAGTCCTCAATTTATAATCATTTGTTTAACGACAGTTCAGAGTTACGACGGCACTGAAAACAATGACTCGTGACCGTTTTTCACACTTGCGATCGTTGTAGCATCCCCAAGGTCACGGGATCAGAATTCAGAGGCTTGGCAAAAATGATTCCTCTTCGTGACGGTTGCCGTGTCTTGGGGTCCTGCGATCCCCTTTTGCGACCTTCAATGGACTCGCTGAATGACGGCGTTACTAGCTTAACAACTGCACGGATTCAACTTAACAAATTATGACAAGGAAGGTTACAAAATGGGGCAAAAACTCAACAACTGTGTGCTTAGCAATAGGAATTGTGCGCTCAATTGTGGTCATTAAGTCAAGGACTACCTGTAATTAACAACCTTTGGCTCACAAAAGCCCAAAATGTTGCTGTTTCCCCCCCCCCCAATTGACTGAGTAAATAAATAAATTGCAATTTCAATGAAAAAAAATCAATTTTTCTAATTCTCATCCAGTTGCTTATTTTTTGGTGGTTGGCTATTTTCAGTTAGAGGTTTTTGGAAAAGTGGGCACTTTTATCTCCCTCCCTTCCCAAAAAAAGCTAACACAGTCCTCGGTTGTATACACAGAGGGGTAGAATCAAAATCGCGGGAAGAATTAGTACCGTTTTATAAAGCCTTTATTGAGGCCACAGCTCGAATCCTGCACACAGCTTTGGTCATCCCATTACAAAAAAATAAAATAAAAAATGTTGAGACTTTGGAAAAAGTGCAGAGAAGAGCAACAAAGATGATTAAAGGCCTGGAGACTAAAACATAGGAAGAACGGCTGCGTGATTTGGGAATGGCCAGCCTAGAGAAAAGGAGGCCTTAGGGGGGGACACGATAGCAGTATTCCAGTATTTGAGGGCCTGCTACAAAGAAGAGGAGGTCAAATTATTTTCCAAAGCACCAGAGGGGAGGACAAGGAACAATGGATGGAAACTACTCAAGGAGAGAAACAACCTGGAATTAAGGAGAAACTTCCTGACAGTGAGGACAATTAACCAGTGGAACAACTTGCCACCAGAAGCTGTGAGTGCTTCAATGCTGGAGTTTTTAAGAAGAGACTGGACAGCCACTTATCTGAAATAGTATAGGGTCTCCTGCTTCAGCAGGGGGGTTGGACTAGATGACCTCCAAGGTCCCTTCCAGGTCCATTCTGATTGTGATTCTCTTTTCTCTGCGTGGAGAAATAGATGGCTTTGGTCTGAGAGACCACCAAGCCACGCCGGCTGGGAACCATGGGAGTTAGCAAAGGGTACTTCCTTAGTATGAGTATTAAGAAATACAGGTCGTCCTCAACTTACAACTATTTCTTTCACCACCGTGCAAAGTTACAACAGCCCTGAAAGAAAGGTGGTATGCAGATAACAGCGGCAAGAATTATATTTGCACCATATGGGAAGAACGAAGAAACACCACCAGGAGAAGAAATAATTAAAAAAAAATACTAGACTGTGCGGAAACGGACAGACTTCCTTTAAGATTGAAAGAAAAAAGAAGAAACAGAATATTTTCAAACTTGGGGCCTCTTTTATCCATGGTTGGAGAAAAGATTTCGGGATTAGGAATTTAAATTTGTATTAGTGAATTAGATACTCAGACAACACGTTTTTGTTGAACGATTAATGTTGGATTCTGTTAAAAAATAATAATAAAACTTTATAAAATAAAAAAAAGAAAGAAAAAAGGTGGTATACAACAGTCCTCGCACTTACGGCCCTCGTAGCATCCCCACAGTCATGCGATCCAAATTTGAGCCCTCAGCCACCAGCAATGTCTCACGTCCCGGAGTCACGTGATCTCCACGTCTGACAAGCAAAGTCGATGGGGAAATCCAGATTCGCTTAACGACCATGCGATTCGCTTAATGACCGGCGGAATTTTTTTTAAAAAAGATCGTAAGATCAGGCCCAACTTCACTGCCTTGCTTAAGGACGTTAAGTCTGAGGCCTAAGGAAGATTTTTGCCTTCGACCGAGCTCGGCGGCTTTGGGTTGAAAAATCCCTTCAATTTCAACCTCTATAAAATATGTTCTTTTTTTTTCTTTTTTCCCCCTTGCCTCTCCGTTTTGATCAATTGCTGCTGCTTGCAATTATAAAGGTCCTTGAGGGACTAGTATATTAGAAACCACTTATGTCCTCTTTCTGGGAATTTCTGCCGCCCGATCAAATAAAAATCCTTACTCCAATTAGTTATATCGGTGACAGATGTCTGTACGGGGATCTCCAGAATACGCAGCCCGCCGGAATACATTTTATTTGCAGTCCTTCCTTCTTCTTAAAAAAAGAGAAGAAAAAGAGTTTATTCTGCGAGTATCAATCGGAGGGAGATATTTAAATTTAACGAGCTAAATGGCAGTTAGCTGGATTTTTATTGGTGTGATATATATATATCGCATTGAAAGAAAGCTTTAATCTAATTTTGTGATTTGGATTCCGGGTTTTTTCTTCTTTTTTTTTACTCCTTTATATATAAAACGCTTGAGTCATTTTTAAAGTTTGTAAATTACAGGTAGTCCTTGACTTACGATGAGAATCGAGCCCCCGTTTTCTGACATTTGTTGTTAAGCGAGGGTTTGCCCCACTTTACGACATTGCCATCGTTGTTAAGCGAATCACTGCAGTTGATAAGTTGGTAACACGGTTGTTAAGTGAATCTGGCTTCCCCCATTGACTTTGCTTGTCAGAAGGTCGCAGAAGGGGATCACGTGATTTCCCCCCCGGGACGCTGCAACTGTCATAAGTATGAAGCAGTTGCCAAGCGTCTGAATTTAAATCACCTGATCACGGGGATGCTACGAGGATCGTAACTGTGAAACAATGGTCACTTTTTTTCAGTACCGTTGTAACTTTGAACGGTCGCTAAATGGACCGTTGTTAAGTCAAGGACTGCCTGTATTGTTGAAAGTGAATTTTAAAGTATGTGTGTTAAAGAGGAAGTTAAAAAAAAAAGCAACGGTAAAAAAAAAAGATGTATTAGTTAGAACTTATTGATTTTAGAAATGGTTTTAAAGAAAAGTTTCATGTTTTAAAATTTAGAATAAGTGGGGTTTCCCCCCCCCCTCTTTAGGGTTAAAAAATTTGAAAGGATACGGTGAATTTTATGAACAGAAATTACGACGGTCTATAAAGATGAACGAGCAAAGAGAAAAATATATTATTTCCCACAGCCGGGAAAAGCAGAGATTGTTAAATTGATTCCTTTATCCAAAGAAGAGAATATATTTAATTGTGTTTAATAGTAGTAGTAGTAGTAGTAGTAGTAGTAGTAGTAGTAGTAGTAGTAGTAGTAGTAGTAGTAGTAGTAGTAGTAGTAGTAGTAGTAATAGTTATGAATTGGAAGGGACCCTGGAGATCTTCTAATCTAACCCCCTGCTCAGGCATGGCAACTTTAAGACCTGTGGACTTCAACTCCCAGAATTCCCCAGCCAGCCGTGCCTGGTTTTTTTTTTTCCTCCTATCCCTTAAAGTGGGGAAATTGGAGAGGAAGGGATTATAAGAGAGTAAACGAGGCCACAATGAGTATGCTGGATGGGGAATTCTGGGAGTTGAAGTCCACAGGTCTTAAAGTTGCCAAGGTTGGGGACCCCTGCCCTAGACCAGGGGTAGGCAACCTTGGCCCCTTTATGACTTGTGGACTTCAACTCCCAGAATTCCTGAGCCAGCATGGCTCAACTTGGAAACCTCTCCCTTTCCCCTCAGCATGGCTGGCTCAGGAATTCTGGGAGTTGAAGTCCACGAGTCATGAAGGGGCCATAGTTTCCCTCATGCTGGCTCAGGAATTCTGGGAATTGAAGTCCACGAGTCATGAAGGGGCCAAAGTTTCCCTCATGCTGGCTCAGGAATTCTGGGAGTTGAAGTCCACGAGTCATGAAGGGGCCAAAGTTTCCCTCATGCTGGCTCAGGAATTCTGGGAGTTGAAGTCCACGAGTCATGAAGGGGCCAAAGTTTCCCTCATGCTGGCCCAGAATTCCTGAGCCAACATGGCTCAGCTTGGAAACCTTTCCCTTTCCCCTCAGCACGGCTGGCTCAGGAATTCTGGGAGTTGAAGTCCACAAGTCATGAGGGGCCATAGTTTCCCTCATGCTGGCTCAGGAATTCTGGGAGTTGAAGTCCACGAGTCATGAAGGGGCCAAAGTTTCCCTCATGCTGGCTCAGGAATTCTGGGAGTTGAAGTCCACGAGTCATGAAGGGGCCAAAGTTTCCCTCATGCTGGCTCAGGAATTCTGGGAGTTGAAGTCCACGAGTCATGAAGGGGCCAAAGTTTCCCTCATGCTGGCCCAGAATTCCTGAGCCAACATGGCTCAGCTTGGTAACCTTTCCCTTTCCCCTCAGCATGGCTGGCTCAGGAATTCTGGGAGTTGAAGTCCACGAGTCATAAAAGAGCCAAGGTTGGGGACCCCTGCCCTAGACCATTTCAGACAAATGGCTGTCCAGTCTCTTCTCGATTATCCAGTCTCTATTTGGAAATCGCTTCTGGATTTTGTGTTTGTGATAAAAAAAAAAGTTAAACTTTGATTTTGTTTTTGTCGATTAGATAGGCTGGTTGTTAGAGAAAAGGCTAGTATACATACTATTGCGTAAAAGTAAAAAATTGAGGTTGTAAAGTTATTTACCTTCCACTGGGCCAGAATTTAGAAGTCAATTCCTTTTTTTCCATTGTCCCTTTCTACCCCACATTCTCTTTTTCTTTCCCCTAGTTTTCCATTAGCGGTAGTTCTTGACTTAACGACCACATTTGCTTGCTAAGTGAGAAATGGGTGAAGTGGGTTTTGCCCCATTTTACAACCTTGCTTGCCACCGTCATTAAGCGAATCGCTGCCGTGGTTAAATCGGGAAAAACGGTCGCTAAGTGAATCTGGCTCGCCCTATCAACTTTGCCTGTCAGAAGGTCGCAAAAGGGGATCACGTGACCCCGGGACACGGCTACCGTCATGAATGCCAACCAGTTTCCAACCGTCCGAATGTAAAATCACGTGACCGTGGGGATGCTGCAACGGTCGTAAGTGTGAAAAATGGTCCTATGTCCCATTTTTTCAGTGCCGTTTTAACTTTCAACGGTCCCTCAGCGGTTATAAGTCGAGGACTTCACCTGCCCTTTGTAATTTTCCTTTCTAACATTTTGATAAATTAAAAAAAAAATGAAAGCGGAAAAAATAATCCCTATTTGTGGCCCGTGCACACAGTTCGATTTTGAGGTTTTTTTTAGAAAATAAATCGTTTATTACGAAATTATAACATGGATGTTCCCACCTGACACCGATTTTGCCTGAACTCCCTAGACTGAATAACAGTAGTCCGGAGACGCAGCGGGTTTTTTTTTTTTTTTTGCCCCGTCCCTTTGGTGTCGGAAAGGAGACCGGCCCAAAGTCCACGTTTTTAGTCCTTCCACGGCGCTGCAAACTCCACCGATAGAATTGAAGAGACCCGACGGTCAGCCGGGCGGTCTGGTTCTGCGGTCAGGGCTTGGGAGATGCAGTTTGAATGAAAGGTCAATCCATGCTGGCAAGACTGGATAGTATAGGATCCAGGAAGGTAGGGAGTCTGGAACCAAGGGATAATTGGGGGGAAAGATGAATGCATAGAATATTTTAGATATTAGGAATTCGGGCGGGGACGGGGGGTGGGGAAGGAAACGTAAGAAACACAGCACAAATCGTGTCAAAATTAAAAGAGGGAACCTTGCAAAACGGGACAGGACGGGTCAGGAAAGGTAGTCGAGACAGAGGGGGGAAATAGGATACGAGCAATTGAAAAGAGGAAGAGAAGATGTGGAAATGAGGATAAAGTGGACAGTGGACAGAGAGGGACGAGAACCCTTAATGATATAGAAAAGAGAGGAGAGGAGAGGAGAGGAGAAGAGAAGAGAAGAGAAGAGAAGAGAAGAGAAGAGAAGAGAAGAGAAGAGAAGAGAAGAGAAGAGAAGAGAAGAGAAGAGAAGAGAAGAGAAGAGAAGAGAAGAGAAGAGAAGAGAAGGGAAAGGAACGGAAAGGAAAGGAAAGGAAAGGAAAGGAAAGGAAAGGAAAGGAAAGGAAAGGAAAGGAAAGGAAAGGAAAGGAAAGGAAAGGAAGGAAAGGAAAATAGAAAGAGGAAAGGAAAGGGAAAACAGGATGTACAGACAAAAAAAATGGAAGGAAAAACATCGATGAGAAACAGATACAGCAAAACAAGAGGAGGTCAACAGGAAGGATTTGGGAACCCATGAGGTGATGGAGCTTGTCATGGACAAATCCCAAACTGAGAACAAGGAAGCTGGTGGACGGAACAGAGAACGAGCAACCGAAAACAGAGGAAGGGGATCGAGGTCCACGCTCTTTCATGGAGGCATCGGGCCCAAGAGGGCTCAAGTTGGAGGAGGACCCTCTGGTGCACCGTACAGCTCGGCCAGCGTTCGGAAGAGGGGCCCCCATTCTTCCAGATATTCGTACCCGCCACCATCGCTGTCCCCGGCGCAGGAAGATCCGGGGGAGCTGAGAGACCCGGCGGAGGAGCCCTGGCCTTCGTAGCCGTACACCTGGATGGAGTCGTACGGAGGCACGGAAGGATCGGCGTCCACCTCGCTCAAGCGGGCTGTCAGAAAACTGGCCACATTGTGGGGCTGTGGTGGTACCCGGGTCGACAGCGACGGTGGGAAGTGTGGACGGGGTAGGACGTCCCGCCGGAGGAGGCGCCGTTGCTGTGAGGGTGGAGGGGCGGCGTCTGGGTTCTGCAGGGCAGCCATGTCGAAGGCCTCGGTGTCTTCTTCTCCGCCACCTTCGTCGTCGTAAGTGATGATGTTCTCACGAACGTCTTCTTCCTCAAAGGGCAGCAGTGCAGCCTGTTTCTGCCTCCGGAGGGCGACAAAGAGCAGCACCAGGGCTAGATGCGAGCAGGAAGTTGGTGCATTGGTGAAGCCGGATGGACCAACAGGAGGAGAAGGCGAGATGTTAATTACAGATAATTACAACCCATTGTGCACACTAGTGCTTTTTTTCTAAAAAAAAAAAAAAAAGGTGCCGGAACTCACACACGTCATAGAATCCGCCTTGCCTACCCTACAAGGTTCCATCCAAAAAAGGTGCCGGAACTCCGTTCTGGGCGTTCTATGAGAAAAAAAGCCCTGGCAAACACCCTGTCTGTATGTAATGGGGTGTGGGAATGGCCTTGGGAGACGGAGAAGACACGCAGGTGAGGGAACAACTGGATAAAAGGTAATTGAGCCCATAGCTGTATAGTGGGCAGGACAGGTCAGAAGACATCCTCCCTAATTTCTTGGGCTGTAAACGCGACAGGGGAGAAACATATTATCAGACTTTCAAGATTAGGTTGTGAGGTAGCACTGCCAGCCAAGTTAATTCTATTTTATTGTAAGGTTATATTAACAGAGGGTAGCATGGTGACTCAGCAGTTAAGACGCTGGGCTCATTGGCTGGAAAACTGGCAGCCCAGGTGAGTTCCCGTCCTCACCTCACCTCAGCTTCTGTAAACCAGCAGCTCGAAAGCATACAGACGCAAGTAGATAAATAGGTACCACTTCAGCGAGAAGGTAACAGCGTGACAGGTGATGTCACGCTGGCCACATGACCGCAGAAATGTTTTCGGAAAGCACTAGCTCAGTGGCCTTGAAATGGAGATCACCCCCTACAGTTGGCAGCAACTAGCGGAGTAAAATCCACAGGTACTCTTTTATCTCTTTTACCGTGTTTCCCCACAAATAAGACCCGGTCTTATATGCATTAGGGCAGGGGTGTCAAACTCAATTTCATTGAGGGCCGCATCAGCACTGCGGTTGCCCTCAGGGGGCTGGGTGGGTGTGGCCAGAGTGGGTGCGGCCTACTGGGGGTGTGTGGATGGAGTGGGTGTGGCCTACTGGGTGGGTGTGGCCAGCTCTACATGAAACCACTTTGCAGGCCGCATCCGGCCCCTGGGCCTTGTGTTTGATATGTCTACATTAGGGCTTCTTTTCGGGGAAACACGGTATCAGGGTGATCAGCCCGGCTGGGCGCCCCACACCCCAGCATGCGCACAAGATGTTAGCGCACGGGGGCCAGCGGTGTCTAGCAGCAGCCACTGCCCATCAGCCCCTTGGCGCAGCGCAGGTAAGTCCAGCACGGAGACAGAGGCAGGGGGAGGTGGGTGATCCGGATGCGCTGTGCAGCTACCTGGCTCACGGGAGGCTTGCAGGAGGCTCACACGGTGGCACTGGCAGCAGGTGGAAGCAGAGGCACCAGACACCGTGAGCCCCTGTGTGCTCACTGCCTCCTGTACTGGCCACCCATCCCCAGGCTTATTTTTGGGGTAGGCATACCCTAAAAATCAGGCTAGGGGTTATTTTCTGTGTGGGTCCTATTTTGGGGGAAACCGTACCTATATTAACAAAACATTGCAGTCTGAAGGGACATTTCTCCCTCCCTTCCCCTTTACAGCCCATGAAACTAGGGAGCGTCCCTCCTGAAATGCTTCGACTGAGCTGCCTCTTATCTACTGTTGCCAAATTTGCAGCTCTTCCTCCTGTTTCCCAAGGTCATTTCCAGGTACCACTGTACCATTATACCCTACCGGAGAAACTCTGTACAGCTAGCCAAACATTCCCCAATGCTCAGTGACTTTTCTCCACATGGCCTGGGAATCACCATGCAGTGTTGATCCCCACCTTGTCTTGTTGAGACACTTCGAGTGAGGACCCAGATTGTTGGGGCACAACAGCTCTGAGAGGGCTGCAAAGCACTGTGAAGTGGTATATAAGTGCTAGTGCTATTGCTATTCTCTCACCCATGCCATCAGCATGCAAAACTGAAATCTCACCAAGTAGGGTACCAACACAGGCCAGGATGGCGAGCAAAGCACCGGTGCTGAGGCCAGCAGGAGATCCAAGCGCCTCAGGACCACACGTCTGCATGGCCCCATCTCGCCGACATCGGCAGATGCTGACTGTCAGAGTCGGGGATCCCGTGCGAGTTGGGGAACCGCCATCCACCAGTTCCAGGGGCACGAGCAGAAACCCGCCCTGAGATGGCAGACGGGTAACCCGGAGCAACAAGGAGGCCGAATTGTCTGGAGGAGGGAAGATTCAAAGGAGAAGAGTGAATTGAAGACCAATATATTTCTAAAATGGTGGGTTCCTTATAGGTAGTAATAACCCAAGCCTTACGTTGTAGGTACGTGCAACCATATCCAAGGGGTAGTATAATGTTGATTAATACAGGGTCTTTTTAAATAGTTTTGAATAGTTTTCTGACTGGGGAATTCTGGGCGTCAAAACCCAAACCTCTTAAAGTTGCTAAGATTGAGAAGCACTGCTAAACATGCTCGTGACGTACTCGTGAAAATGTCTACTCTCCTTTTGTCAACAGTGCAAGTTCCTAGTCCATAAGGAACATGTTAGCAGTGTTCCAATATTTGAGGGGCTGTCACAGAGAGGAAGGGATCAACCTATTCTCCAAAGCACCTGAAGGCCAGACAAGGAATAACGGATGGAAACTGATCAAGGAGAGATTCAACCTAGAAATAAGGAGAAATTTCCTGACCGTGAGAACAATCAAGCAGTGGGACAGAAGTTGCCTTCAGATGTTGTGGGAGCTTCATCACTGGAAGCTTTCAAGGAGAGACTGGACTGCCATCTGTCAGAAATGGCGTAGAGTCTCCTACTTGGGCAGGGGGGGGGTTGGACTAGATGACTTACAAGGCCCCTTCCAACTCTGATTATTCTGATTCTGAAAGGGAAGCAGACTCTATTCTACATTTTCAGACAGGCGTGCAAGTCTCACCCTTGTTATCCCGCACAGTGACGTTTGGCTCTCTGATCCCAGATGGGGAACGGATGATGATACGGCTTGTGTTACCATCCTCATCTCGGTCGACTGCTCGGATCAGCTGCACCAGCTGGCCAAAAAAAGGCCAAAATTCTTCTGAGCCAGGGCCTTCCTCTCCCACCCCACCCTGTCCCATCAGCGCCCCAGGGACCCCCCCTCAACTTACTTGGCCCGGGGCAGCGTTATCACAGGCAAAAGGCTCATAGCTCTGCTCCAGCTGGGGTGGGTTATCGTTGACGTCCAGAATTTGAATGGCCACACGGACTTGGGAACCTTGTGTGGGGCTGTCTGAGAGTAAGAGTCGGAGGTAAGGAGCAACATGGAATCGCGCGACCGGATGTGAAGGGCAATCCAGTTGAAAAAAAACGGGAAAGACAGATATGAGATGCGAATGGGGCACACAATTCAGCCATGCAAGAAAGCCATAAAGGTCATCCATGGGGAACGAATGAGATCCATGGTCCCCAATCCAGTGGGGTGAGGTTGGATCCCATTCATAAGCACCCCCCCAAAAGAGCCCATCATCGTACCACCGACAAAACCAGACAGGCGAAAATCACGTCAAGAGGTTGAAAGACGTGGGCAGACGTGCAGAGTTAAGGGGACGGAAGAGAGCAACGGTGCACGGTGAAGCCCATTTGTGCATGGGTGGGCAAACATAAATGTCCAAACGTGACCGATAAGTGAAACCAGGCAGCCATAATAAAACCATCCAGCCAACACGGGCAATCAATCAATCAATCAATCAATCACAGAGAAACACACAGAAAGCGCAGCCCCATTCGACATGGAAGACAAAAACAGAGAGTAGACAACCGTTCCAAGAGAGCAGCGAATAGATACAGGGATGCAGGGAAAAAAAAGAAGGAAAAGAAGGGAAACAAAATTAATAAATAATTGCCGTTGCTTTTTCTATTCCAGGTAAGCCCTCATTGGATGAGCACAATCCATCGCTAAGCAAGACGGTTTTTCGTGCCCGGTTTTATGACCTTTTCCGCCAGAACACTTAAGCAAATCACTGCAATTATTAAGTGAATCTTTTACTTTACTTTATTTTGACTTATATGCCGCCCTTCTCCTCAGACTCAGGGCGGCTCACAGCAAATAATACAAGTACAAAATATAAATTAGTTAAAATAATAATATACAATATAAAAAACAATAAAACTATACCCACTCATATAACATACAGTCCCAATCAGAGGCCCAGGGGCAGAGCGCAGCTCACACGCCCCAAGCCTGTCTGCATAGATGTGTTTTTAAAAGTTTTCGGAAAGCTAGGAGAGAGGGAGCAGTACGAACCTCTGAGGGAAGTTGGTTCCAGAGGGCTGGGGCAGCAACGGAGAAGGCCCTTGCCCTAGGCCCCGCCAGACGACATTGTCTAACAGACGGGACCCGTAGGAGGCCAACCCTATGTGCCCTAACCGGTCACTGGGATTCATGAGGCAGAAGACGGTCCCGCAAGTATCCTGGTCCATTGCCATAAAGGGCTTTATAGGTCATAACCAACACTTTGAATTGTGTTTGGAGACCAATTGGCAGCCAGTGCAGCTCACGGAGGGCTGGAGTGACATGAGCATGTCTTGGGAGACCCAAGACGGCTCGCGCGGCCGCATTCTGGACTACCTGCAGTCTCCCGACATTCTTCAAAGGTTGCCCCATGTAGAGAGCATTACAGTAGTCGAGTCTCGAGGTGACAAGGGCATGGGTGACTGTGAGGAGTGATTCCCGGTCCAAATAGGGCCGCAACTGACGCACCAGGCGAACCTGGGCGAATGCTCCCCTCGCCACAGCCGAAAAATGATGTTCTAGACTTAGCTGTGGATCGAGGAGGACACCCAACTTGCGAACCCTCTCCAACGGGGACAAGACTTCCCCGCCCAGGGTAATGGATGGACAGATGGAATTGTCCTTGAGAGGCAGAACCCACAGCCACTCCGTCTTGTCGGGATTGAGTCTGAGCCTGTTAGCACCCATCCAGACCCCAACAGCCTCCAGGCACCGGTTCATCACTTCCAATCACCTGGTCATTAAAAGAATCCAGCTTCCCTCGTTGACTTTACTTGTCGGAATTCAGCTGAAAAGGTCACAAAGGGGGTGGTGGTCACTTGACCCCAGGATGCTGCAACTGTCATAAATATATGTTGTTGCCAAGTGCCTGGATTTGATCACGTGACTGTGGGAATGCTGTGATAGTCATAAGTCTGAGGATCGGTCATCAGTCCCTGTTTTTCAATGCTGCTGTAACATTGAGCAGTCACTAAACAAATGGTCGTAACTTGAGAACAACAGGTAGTCCCTGACTTCCAACTACCATTGAGCCCAAAATTGATGTTGCTAAGTGTAGACATTTGTTAAGTGAGTTTTTGCCCCATTTTACGACTTTCCTTGCCGCAGTTCTTAAGTCACACGGTTGTTAAGTGAATCTGGTTTGTCAGAAGGGATCGCGTGACCCCGGGACTCTGCAATCATCATAAATACAAGCCAGTTGCCAAGCGTCCTAATGTAGATCACGTGAGCCTGGGGGTTCATCGTACGTCACTTTTGGTCAGTGCCATTGTCATTCTGAATGGTCACTAAATGGACTGTTGTAAATTGAGGACTATCGGTATCCTGGACTGATGAATCAAAATGTGAAAACTCTACGTTTGCAACGAGAAGCTTGCACTACCTTGGTAGCCTCCCGGACGCCCACCCTCTGTATCCACCCTGATCCCCTTGGCCCTTACCAAGTTCCGTTGCCAGTACGGTCATATTGTGCCAGGGCAAAACCTCTCGGTCGAGTGTCACCGAGGTCAGAATGGCGCCATCCTGCGGGTTGATGCTGAAATAGCGCTCGGGGTCCGTGTGCGGCAGGATGGAGTATCTAGAAGATGGAGGGTGGGCACCTGGGGTATCAGGTTGTCACGGCAACGAGGTATAAATGGAGTAACTGGAACTTCAACAACAACAACAACAAAAGACAAAGACAACAAACACCGGCTCCCACCCTGCTGTTTCGTGGTTTCTCACAGCTATTACCGGATGACACTGCTGGGGGTGTCAAGGTCCACCGCCGTGACTTTGCCCACCAGGGTCCCTGGTGGGCCGTTCTCATAAACAGCCAGATGGTACTCGGGACGGGAGAAGACCGGGGGTTCGTCCGCATCTTCTACCGTCACCCGGACGGTGGCCACGTCCTTGAAGGGGCCCTTCCGGATGTACTGAGGGTCAATCTGCGTGTTGGTGGCTTCGACTCGGAAGGTGTAAGAGTGGCGGGACTCAAAATCCAGAGGCTGCTCGCCGATCCACACAAAGAGGAACAAGAACGAGAGGAAAACTTTGTGATTAGAAGCGAGCAAAAGCAGACGGTGCGACGAGTTGGTGCAGGACGTACAAACTGCCAAGAATTGTTGGTGGGGTCTCTAAGACACCATTTTGTCCATAGAAAGAACATGAGAATCAGTTTGGTCTAGTGTAGGGGTAGGCAGGAATTCTGGGAGTTGAAGTCCACAAGTCATAAAAGAGCCAAGGTTGCCTACCCCTGGTCTAGTGCAATGGCTTCCAACCTTTTCTACAGAATGGAGAGAGATAAGGTGGGACGGAGAAGAAAGAAAGAAGAAAGAAAGAAAAGAAATAGAATGGAGAGAGGTAAGGAGGGAGGGAGAAGAAAGAAGAAGAAAGAGAAAGGAAGGAAGGAAGGAAGGAAGGAAGGAAGGATAATGGCTCCCACATCAAATTTCCAGGAACGAAGGGAGAGTGAAGACATCCACATAATTCTGGGGTTCTTCACCCACCTTTTTCAAAGTAATGATCCCATCCTGTCCCAACATGTCCGTGTGAATGGTAAAGGCCTCGGCTCCATCTCCTCCATCCAGGATGCTGTAGGCAAGCAGGGCGTTCTCCCCTTCGTCGGGGTCGTGCGCGCGCAGTCTCCCCACTGCAGACCCAGGAGTTGCCGTTTCCACCACAGAAAACTGGTAAGAACCTAGACAGAAACAGGATGGAAGCACAAGCAGAACACTTCATTCTCAAGCTTTCCACGTCCTCGGGAACTCGGCATCCTCCAGACGCGCTGGACTACAATTCCCATCCTACTCAGCCATGCTGCCAGCCATAAACCACATGGGAAGCACCACCTGATGAGCTAATTCTACATTACTTGCAAAGCGACCTTAATAGATTCTTGCAGGTCTAAAGGTACAAATCTCCCGCTGCCTCTTTTAGAGACTGAGAAGCGAAGGAGGGTTCCTTCTGAGTTTCTTCCTCTGCCCTTTATGCAGTTGTGGGCTAGGGTCTCTCTTATCTGACCATTCTCTAAGTAGCATTTCTCCCTCCTCTCCCTGTTTCCCAAGGTCTTCCTCACATACCGCAGGACAATTCAACAGTTCACTTTACAGACTTACAACTGTTCATTCAGCCACCCTTCGAAGTTACAACGGCACTGTTAAAAGTGACTTAGGACCGTGTTTCACACTTACGGTGACCATGGTCCTGTGATCAACATTCGGACACCTGGGCAATCGATTCCTATTTATGACGGTCACACCGTCCCAGGAATCGCGTCCTCCTCCTTTGCGACCAGCAAAATCGTAGGGGGAGACGGATTCACTTAACAACTGTGTTACCAACCTAACAACCGCGGTGATTCAGTTAACGACAATGGCAAGACAGGTGGTAGAACGGGCCAAAATTCACTTGAGAAATGTCTCGCTTGGTGACACAAATTTGGGTGGCGCTGGTGTCTGTTGAGGACTACTGGTGATTGCTTAAAATAATTTTTAAAAATAATTTAATTTTTGTCACTCCCAGTTCATCTTCTTTCTTTTATAGTTCTATTCCACTGTTTAGAATAGAATAACAGAGTTGAAAGGGACCCTGGAGGTCTTCTAGTCCAACCCCACCCCACCCCCGCTCAGGCAGAAAACCCTATACATTTCAGACAAATGGCTGTCCAGTCTCTTCTTAAAAACTTCCAGTGTTGGTGTACCCACAACTTCTGGAGGCAGGTTGTTCCACTGGTTAATTCTTCTAACTGTCAGGAAATTCCTCCTTCGCTCCAGGTTGCTTCTCTCCTCGATTCATTTTCATCTGTTGCTTCTTGTCCTGCCTTCAGACGCTTTGGGAAATAAATCGACCCCTCTTTTCTTTGTGGCAGCCCCTCATATTTTAGCAACGCTACGATTGGAGTGGCTTCAGATCCATATTCTGCCTTTGCTGTTGTCTGCCTTGCTACAAGGCTGGCTGATTTCCAGGGCATTGCTTGCTGGACATAATTATTCCAGATGTTGCACTACTTCCTTTGATCATCAGTTCCCACCTCTCCGGCCAATCTACTTCACACATTGTGAAGATGAACTTGTCTCCCCGGCTGTTAAAATTGATGGATGGTTTGGCTGGCTGGCTGAAAATATTTATAGCTCCCTCCCTTCCCTCGCCACCCCTCCTGCTTTTCAGATCATCCGGTGATGGGTTGCAACTCATAAGAAGAATCCCGTGATGTAAACACCGAGGAGAGACATCGTAGTAACCCCAAGAGATGTCTGAGGGACAGCAGAGAACGTGGACACCGTGTCCCAGGCGCTGAAAGGCAGACGAATGTCATGCTTGATATTCCTTGACATCCGAAGAAAAGACATTTCCCCCCCAAAAAAGCAGAAGCTTTTTGCTTTCATGCACAGCACATCCCTGAGATATGCAGTCAAGGAGTCCTCGGGCCTGGCACACAAGGAGATACTAACTAGATACTAGAAGATCCTTTCGTTCTGGTGCTTGAGCTGAAGGAGATATCTTCATTTGGGGGGCCCACCCTATTACGAGCCTCGGACGGCGTTGCTTAAACCGGCATGCTCAACCTCAGTAGCTTTGAGAGGGGTGGACTTCAACTCCCAGAATTCCCCCAGCCAGCGAGCTGGGATTTCTGGGAGTTAAAATCCACCCGTCTTAAAGTTGCTGAGGTTACTACTACTACTACTACTACTACTACTACTACTACTACTACTACTACTAATAATAATAATAATAATAATAATAGTAAAGTTGGAAGGGACTTTGGAGGTCATCTAGTCCAACCCCTTGCTCAGGCAGGAAACTCTATATCATTTCAGACAAATGGCTGTCCAGTCTCTTCTTAAAAACTTCCAGGGTTGGAGCATTCAGCGCTTCTGGAGGCAGGTGGTTCCACTGATTAATTGTTCTCGCTGTCAGGAAGTTTCTCCTTAGTTCTAGGTTGCTTCTCTCCTTGATCAGTTTCCACCTGTTGCTTCTTGTCCTGCCCTCAGGCGCTTTGGAAAATAGCTTGACTCCCTCTTCTTTGGGGCAGCCCCTGAGATATTGGAACACTGCTATCCTGTCCCCCCTCGTCCTTCTCTTCGTTAAACTAGACATCCCCAATTGCAGCAGCCGTTCCTTATATGTTTTAGCCTCCAGTCCCCTAATCATCTTTGTTGCTCTTGTCTGCACTCTTTCTAGAGTCTCAACATCTTTTTTACATGGTGGTGACCAAAACTGGATGCAATATTCCAAGTGTGGCCTTTCCAAGGCATTGTAAAGTGGTATTAACACTTCACGTGATCTTGATTCTATCCCTCTGTTAATGCAGCCAAGCTGTGTTGGCCTTTTTGGCCGCTGCAGCACACGGCTGGCTCCTATTTAAGGGATTGTCCACTAGGACTCCGAGGTCCCTCTCACAATTACTACCATTGAGCAAGATGCCCCCTATGCTGTACTTGTGCATTTGGCTTTTCTTGCCTAAATGTAGAACCTTGCTTTTTTCACCGTTGAATTTCATTTTGTTAGATAGCGCCCAGTGTTCATGTCTGTCCAGATCCTCCTGTATCCTAAGCCTGTCTTCTGGAGTGTTGGCTATTCCTGCCAGCTTGGTGTCGTCTGCAAATTTGATGAGTTCCCCATCTATCCCTTCGTCCAAATCGTTGATGAAGATGTTGAAGAGCACTGGGCCCAGAACAGAGCCCTGGGGCACCCCCACTACACACTTCCCTCCACGTAGATGCGGTTCCATTGAGGACCACTCGCTGAGTATGGCCGGTAAACCAGCTACGGATCCAGCAATTCATTTAGGGGTGGTGCAATGCAGTCATAGAATCATAGGGACCTTGGAGGGTCTTCTACTCTGACCCTCTGCTCAAAGTCTCTGAAGGATGTCTCGATAATAGCCTTAGTGTCGTATCTTGCCCCAGTTGGCAGGTTTTGAGGCATCGCTGGGGTAGAGTGTCCTGGAAGATGGGCCAGCAATTCAAAGGAGAGGCGGGGGTCCTTGGTGCTCTCTGAGCTTGGTGATTTTCTGACAGACATTCCATGACTCAAACTAGGTAACATCATCAGTGACCTCTCATCGGCACTGATGATGTTCCCTAGTTGGGTCATGAAACGTCTGCCAGAAAACCACCACGCTCAGAGAGCACCAAGGACCCCCACAGTCCTCCTCCTCCTGCTCTTCTCCTCCTCCTCCTCCTCCTCCTCCTCCTCCTCCTCCAGCCCTCCCTCCTTCTGCTCTCCCTCCTGCTCCACTCCAAGAACCCCACTCCCTTCTAGCACTGACGATGTTACCTAGTTGGGTCATGAAATGTCTGCAAGAAAACCACCAAGCTTAGAGAGCACCAGGGACCCCACAGTTGTCCTCCTGCTCCTCTCCTGCTCCTCTTCTTCCTCCTGCCCCCTTCCCTCCATCCCCTCCTTCTCCCCTCCTCTATCTTCGTACCTCACTCCCTTCTAGCACTGATGATGTTACCTAGTTGGGTCATGAAATGTCTGCAAGAAAACCACCCAGCTCAGAGAGCACCAAGGACCCCCACAGTCCTCCTTCTGCTCCTCCTCCTGCCCCCTTCCCTCCATCCCCCCCCTTCTCCCCTCCTGCTCCCCTCCATGAACCCCACTCCCTTCTAGCACTGACGATGTTACCTAGTTGGGTCATGAAATGTCTGCCAGAAAACCACCAAGCTCAGAGAGCACCAAGACCCCCACAGTCCTCCTCCTCCTGCTCTTCTGCTCCTCCTCCTCCTCCTCCAGCCCTCCCTCCCTCCTCCTGCTCTCCCTCCTGCTCCACTCCATGAACCCCACTCCCTTCTAGCACTGACGATGTTACCTAGTTGGGTCATGAAACGTCTGCCAGAAAACCACCAAGCTCAGAGAGCACCAGGGACCCCACAGTTCTCCTCCTGCTCCTCCTGCTCCTCCTGCTCCTCCTCCTCCTGCCCCCTTCCCTCCATCCCCCCTTCTCCCCTCCTCTATCTTCATACCTCACTTCCTTCTAGCACTGATGATGTTCCCTAGTTGGGTCATGAAATGTCTGCAAGAAAACTACCAAGCTTAGGGAGCACCAGGGACCCCACAGTCCTCCTCCTGCTCTTCCTCCTCCTTCTCCTGCCCTCCCTCCCTCCTCCTGCTCTCCCTCCATCCCTCCCTCCCTCCTCCTCTGCCTGCTCGCCCTCCTCCTCCACTCCACGAAAACTCCACTCCTTTCTAGCACTGATGATGTTATCTAGTTGGGTCATGAAATGTCTGCAAGAAAGCCACCCAGCTCTGAGAGCAGCTAGGCCCCCACAACCCTCCTTCTCCACCTCCTCCTCTTCCTCCTCCTGCTCTCCCCCTCTCCCTCCCTCCTCCTCCACTCCACAAACCTCTACTAGCAGTGATGATGGTCCTAGTTGAGTCATGAAATGTCTGCAAGGAAACCACCAAGCTCAGAGAGCACCAAGGACCCCACAATTCAACCCTGAGCTACAGATGTTCTCCTTTATTGCTACATATGGGAGACTACTGGAGCATGGGCCATGGTTCATAGGTCAGCCTAGCCCTAGGCACAGCTCCCCAGGTGTTCTCTGGATCACCAATGGTCATTAGGAACCCACTAATGGTAAGTTCCCACATCATCCCGTACAAATATGTCCGGGTGGCTGATGTTTCCACATCTCCACTTCTCTGGGTGTACAAAGAGGGCCAAATCTCCTTCTCCCCAACTCTGCCCCGTTCTAAGCAGCTCTTTCTCACTTACTTTGTGGGAAGCGAGGAGGGTTATCGTTGACGTCACTAAGCGTGACCGTGACAGTCGTGCTTCCAGACAGTCCACCAGTATGGCCTCCCATGTCCTTGGCCTGCACCACGACCAGAAATTCCTGTTGAGTTTCACGGTCCATATTGGGAGTGGCTGTCCGAATCACACCTAACATCACGGGGAGAGGGAAGCAAGGGGAGAATGAGAGAAGGATAGAGAAGGAGAATTGGCTGAAAGAAATTTGGGTTTCAGAGTCCCACCCCATGATGGAGAAAGGGAGGAAACCAGAGAAGGCAACCTGCAACATGGCTGAGCACATCAGATACACATCAGTTGTATGGGGAGAACATGGGGGCTGAACCAAAACTTTCAATGGTGTCTAGGCTCACGTGATGAGATGGATGGATGGATGGATGAATGGATGGAGGGATGGAGAGATAGATGGGAAGAATGGATAGATGGGTGAATGGAAAGACGGATGGATGGAAGGATAGATAGATAGATAGATAGATAGATAGATAGATAGATAGATAGATAGATAGGAAGAAGGGATAGATGGATGGATGGAGAGATGGATGGATGGATGGGAAGAATAGATGGAAAGTTGGATGGATGGAAAAATGGAGGGATGAAAAGATGGAGGGATGGAGGGACAGAATGGATGGAAATATGGATGGATGGAAGGAGGGATAGATGGGAAGAATGGATGAATGGGAAGAATAGACGGAAAGAGGGATGGATGAAAAAATAGATGGAGGGAGGGAGGGAGGGATGGGTGGATGAATGGAGAGAGGGAGGGAATGGACGGAAATATGAATGGAAGGATGGATAGATGGGAAAAATTGATGGATGGATGGATAGAACAGACATAAAAATGGGTGGAAAAATGGATGGATGGATGAATGAATGGAGGGAGGGAAGGAGGGATGACATAGCTGGAAAGATGAATGGGTGGAAGAACGAAAGGATGGATGAATGGGAAGAACAGATAGAAAGATGGATGAATGGAAGGATGGATAGATAGATGGGAAGAATGAACAGATGGATAGATGGATGGGTGGAAAGAACAGACCGAAAGATGGATGGAAGAATGAAAGGATGGATGGATGGAAAACTGATTGAATAAAATTAGCTATAGATGGATGAATGTTCAGAGGAAGAGCTTCTCCTTCTACTACATCAACAGTCCCAGCAGAGGAGGCACCTTCACCCACAAGGGTGGCATCTACCCAGCAACCCACAGGAGCTCTACTAAGCCTTTGTCTCAAAGTCATTTTTCAAGATCAAGAGAGGTGAACCCAGAGCTAAGAAAGTGAAGAGAGCCATCCATCCCTCCATGGCTTTGAGGGCCCACTGGGTTATCTTCTCAAGCAGGGCTCTTCAAACTAGGCCTTTTGATGACTGGTGGACTTCGACTCCCAGAATTCCTTTGCCGGCGTGCCTGGCTGAGGAATTCTGGGAGTTGAAGTCCACCAGTCCTCGAAGGGCCAAGTCTGAAGAGCCCTGTTCTTTACTTTACTTTACTTTACTTTACTTTACTTTACTTTACTTTACTTTACTTTACTTTACTTTACTTTACTTTACTTTACTTTACTTTACTTTACTTTACTTTACTTTACTTTACTTTACTTTACTTTACTTAAATTTCTATGCCGCCCTTCTCCTGAGACCCAGGGCGGCTTACAACAATAATACAATAAAATTTAATTTACCAACAACAATCAACCATCCAATCTAAAACACATTCATTCAATCCGAAACACATTCATACAACACACAATCACAATCAACAGACACATGGCCGGCTCCCTAACCCCTGCGAAGTTCAGAACATCTGCTTTTCCCACCAGGCCATGCCCACCAACTACCGGTTGTTCCCCTGGACGCCTGCTTTCTCTTCTCCCCCTACAGCAGTGGTTCTCAACCTTTTTCAGGTTGAGACCCCACTTGCGCCGCCCATGCGCGCCCCGACCCGCGGTCTGCCACTTTGTTTTGTTTTTTGATTATTTTTTTTATTTTTTTTTTCGTCGTGTGTGCCGCGCATGTGTGGTTCGGGCCGGCGCGCGCGCGTGCCACGCATGCGCAGATCGCCTGTCACGGTCCGCCATATTTTTTTTTATTTTTTTATTTTATTTTTTTTTTCGTCGCGCGCGCGCCACGCATGCACGGATCGGCCCGCGACGAAAAAAAATAAAAAAAAATTAAAAAACCCAAAATGGCGGACCGCGACGGCCCGAACCGTGCATGCGCGGCACGCACACGACGGTCCGAACCACGCATGCGCGGCGCGCACGCGATGAAAAAAAACAAAATAAAAAAAACAAAAAACAAAATGGCAGACCGCTACGGGCTGACCTGCGCATGCGCGGCGCGCGCCCGACGAAAAAAAATTAAAAAAATGGCGGACCGCGGTGTCCGGCGACCCCCACGAAACGGTCATTCAACCCCAAATGGGGTCGCGACCCATAGGTTGAGAACCACTGCCCTACAGCGTGCGTGTGTGTGTGTGGGGGGGTGACACTTGTACCCCTTGCGTTCCTCCCCAAAGCTATCGCCCCCTCCCCATCGTGTACCCGTCTGGGGGTCGACGGAGAAGAACGGCAAGCCCTCGAGTACCGTATAGACCAGCTTGGCGCTGTTCCCGTAGGTCGGATCATCCGCGTCGTGGGCCGTCACCTGGATCACGGACGTACCTGTGGAAGCGGAGCGGAAGAAGGGAACAAAATGGAGGACGGTTGGGTGAAGGGCAGCAGGAAGGCAGGCATCCATCTGAAGAGAAGAGCGCCAAGGGTTGTTCAGAGCAAGCTCACGATCTGCCTAAGACTCACCCTGAAATCGGACTGGCTAGTTTGGGGTTCAATCCATCAAACCCGGCGGTTGTCTTAGCACAGCGGTTCTCAACCTGTGGATCGCGACCCCATTTGGGGTCGAACGACCATTTCACGGGGGTCGCCAAGCATCGCAGTCCACCATTTTTTTTTGGTCGGCCATTTTTCTTTTGGTCGGCCATTTTTTTTTGGTCGGCCATTTTTTTCCCTATTGCAATGCGGGCCGTCGCGCCGCACATGCGCAATGCGCCCGCATGTGCAGTGCGGGCCCGCCATTTTTTTTGTCGGCCATTTTTTTAATTTATTTTTGGTCGGGGTCGCGCCGCGCATGGGCAGCGCAGGTGGGGTCTCGGCCTGAAAAAGGTTGAGAACCGCTGTCTTAGCGGGTTGTGTGAACTAGACCATGCAGTTATCGGAACCAGCTTCCTCCTTCCGTTATAGATTCAAGATGGGCAGTATTTAATATTTGTTTGTTATGCATATGTAGGGGTGTGGGTCTGTACATAGGTTGTATGTAGTATGTGTCAGGTATGTGTCATGTATGTGAGAGCGGGCAACTAAATTTCATCTGTGACGTGTGCCATTATGCCCACAGTAAAAAAAATGACAATAAAGGTTATCTCATCTCATCTCATCTCATCTTATCATCTCAACTCATCTCATCTCATCTTATCTTATCTTACAGAATAGCAGAGTTGGGAGGGACCTTGGAGGTCATCTAGTCCAGCCCCCTGCTCAAGCAGGAAACCCTATACCAGTTCAGACAAATGGCTGTCCAGTCTCTTCTTAAAAACCTCCCGTGATGGAGCACCCACAACTTCTGGAGGCAGGGTGTTCCACTGGTTAAATGTCCTCACTGTTAGGAGATTTCTCCTTCATTCCAGGTTGCTTCTCTCCTTGATTAGTCTTTCGTTTCTCTAGGCTGGCAATACCCAAATCCTGCAAACCTTGATATGTTTTAGTCTCCAGGATCTTGGTTAAAGACCGTTAAAGAAACTTAATTATTCTGTCAGGAAATTCCTTCTTGGTTCTAGGCTGCTTCTCCCCTTGATTAGTTTCCATCTGTTGCTTCTTGTCCTGCCTTCCGGCGCTTTGGAGAATAGCTTGACTCCCTCTTCTTTCGGGCAGCCCCTGAGATATGGAAACACTGCTATCCTGTCCCCCCTCGTCCTTCTCTTCGTTAAACTAGACATACCCAATTCCAGCAGCCATTCCTCGTATGTTTCAGCCTCCAGTCCCCTAATCATCTTTGTTGCTCTTCTCTGTTCTCTTTCTAGAGTCTCAGCATCTTTTTTATATCGCGGCGGATTGAAACTGGGTGCAGCATTCTAAGTGTGGTGTTACACACTTTAAAATGTGCAGCCGTTTATGGCATTCAGCAGAAAATCCAGCCGCCCTATCATATAAAAGTACAAAAGTAATGTTGGAAAGAGACCTGAGAGGTCAGCTAGTCTGACCCTTTCCAGCCAGGAATCCGCAGCAACCCGTTAGCAAAGTCGAGAGCAAACGTTTGCATTTGGCTGCCCTTTGAAGGTCGAAGCAAAAAATAGCATTAAAAAAAAAAAACACACACCTCTGGAAAAGCCAAAGTTTTAAAAATCCTCTCTTAAGTCCCTTACCTCCGTGGGGGGATGACCGATTTATTTTCTTTTTGGCAACCTGCGGCCAGCCTCGCTCTGTTCTTTCTAGGGAGCCATTGAGTTCTTTAAAAATAAAACACCCGGTCTGCACAAAGGCTTACAGCCGAAACACTGTGGAAAAGCGCTCCCATAGTAACACAGATCAAACCCTCCAGAAACAATCAAACAGGCACCTACTCAATTTAAAACAAGCTGAGAAGGATTAGATCTGCAAACAGCGTGCCTGGCTAAGGAATTCTGGGAGTTCAAGTCCCCAAGTCATAAAAGGGTCAAGTTTGAAGACCCCTGCTCTACTGTGTGAGCCACAGGACCACAGGACCAAAGCCATGTCTGAACCAATGTAATAGGTTTAGGGGCTTAGGTTAGCGGTAGGGAGTCAATGGGGGAGTTTGTTACTGGAGGTGGTTGACCAATTAAAACTTAATCCAACCTTCCACATCTTGGAATGGCATGGCATGGCATGGCACGGCATAGAATAGAAATAGAAATAGAAATAGAAATAGAAATAGAAATAGAAATAGAAATAGAAATAGAAATAGAAATAGAAATAGAAATAGAAATAGAAATAGAAATAGAAATAGAAATAGAATAGAATAGAATAGAATAGAATAGAATAGAATAGAATAGAATAGAATAGAATAGAATAGAATCTGACTAAAAGGAATGGAATATAGAATAAAGAGATAAAAAGAATGGAATGGGATGGAATGGGATGGGAAAGAATAGAATAGAATAGAAGAGAAGAGAATAGAAGAGAAGAGAAGAGAAGAGAAGAGAAGAGAAGAGAAGAGAAGAGAAGAGAAGAGAAGAGAAGAGAAGAGAAGAGAAGAGAAGGAATGGAATATAGAATAAAGAGATAAAAAGAATGGGATGGGATGGGAAAGAATAGAATAGGAATAGGAATAGAATAGAATGGAATGGAATGGAATGGAATGGAACGAACAGAAGAGAATGGAATGGAATGGAATGGAATGGAATGGAATGGAATGGAATGGAATAGAATAGAATAGAATAGAATAGAATAGAATAGGAAATAAGGAATGGCATGGCATGGCATGGCATGGCATGGCATGGCATGGCATGGCAGCATAGCATAGCATAGCATAGCATAGCATAGCATAGCATGGAATGGAATGGATGGGAATGGAACAGAATGGAACAGAACCGAACGGAACAGAACAGAACAGAACGCAACGCAACGCAACGCAATGGATGGGAATGGAATGAAAATGAACGGAACAGAATGGAACGGAATGGAATAGAATAGAATAAAAATTGAATGGAATAGAATAATAAAATACAGGACAGGACAGGATAGGATAGAGTAAGAAATAGAATGGAACAGAGAATAGAATAGAATGGAAATAAGGAATAGGATAGGATAGGATAGGATAGGATAGGATAGGATAGGATAGAATAGAATAGAATAGAATAGAATAGAATAGAATAGAATAGAATAGAATAGAATAGAATAGAAGCTGGAAGAGACCTTGGAGATTGTGTAGTCCAGCCCCCTGCTTAAGCACCAGAACCTCCCACCCCAATCCCCCCACACTTTGGACCCAGTGTCCAGCTCCCTCCTTTCCCATCTGGTGTTAATGCTTTTATTTGTTAATGATTTAATCCACTGTATCTCTGTGATTGTTTGATTTCGATGTTTTTTAATGCTTTAATGTTTTTATGCTGTAGGCCGCCCAGAGTCGTTGGATACGAGACCGGTGGCAAATATATTTCATAAATAAAGAAAGAAACAAATAAATAAAAGGGCTATTTACTGAGATCAGGTTTTCCTCTGATTAAGCCTTTTCTTATTCTCCAAGTTAGGAACTTTAACATGAGTGGACTTCAACTCCCAGAATTCTTCAGCCAGATTGATGACTTGAGAATTCTGGGGGGTTGAAGTCCAGGCATGCTGGCTGGGGAATTCTGGGAGTTGAAGTCCAAGTTGCCAAGTTTGGAAAAACAATGGACCCTAAGTCAACATTTTGGGCGGTTAAGAATCCTTGCGCATTCCCCAATTATAATTCAGGAAGGAAGCCCACTCCAGCTCAATCATACAGTCATGTTGACAGATAATGTCAACACACCTCCTTTTAAATTGGCTTTTTAAATTAGGTCTCTGCTCACACAATGTACTTTGGGGTGGTGGTGGCAGAATTAGCCTCCAAGCTGGGTGCCAAAGCATACCTTGAAACAAGAAATAACACAACTGGGTTGCTTGGCAGCCACATTTAGCCAGGAAAATACAGAGCAGAGGTGTGTATTTTACAGCCATCCATTCACTGCCCATTTGAAGTTACAATAACACTGAAAAAAAGGGACTTGTGGGTAATAATCTTACACTTAACATCACAAAAACTAAAGAAGTTATAATCGACTTTAGGAGGAAGAGAGATGCGCATCTACCATTGTACATAAATGGTGTGGAGGTGGAGAGGGTGGGTAGTTTTAAATTTTGGGGCACTTATATCTTGGAGGACCTCTCATGGTCTATGAATGTTAACATGCTTGTGAAGAAGGCACAGAAGAGGCTGTACTTCCTGAGAATGCTGAGGAAGATGAATCTATCTCAACATCTACTTCTGTCCTACTAAGAACATAAGAAGAAGAGCCATGCTGCATCAGGCCAAAGCCCATCGAGTCCAGCATTCTGTGTCACCCAGTGGCCCACCAATTGTACATGGGGATCTTGAGCAGAAAGAGAAGGCAAAACCCTCCCTTTCCCTTGACCCCCAACAAATGGTACTCAAGGGAATCCTGCCTGCCTCAACCAACATAGAGGCGGCACATGGACATCCGTTTTAATAGCCACCGATACACTTGGCATCCATGAATCTGTCTGACCCTGCCTTGAAGCTATCAAGGCTGACAGCTGTCACGACCTCTTCTGGAAGTGAATTCCATAAACCAACGACCCTCTGGGTGAAGAAATATTTCCCTTTATTTGTCCTCACTTTCTTACCTACGAGCTTTAGGGAGTGCCCCCTCGTCCTAGTATTGTGTGATAGAGAAAAGAATTTTTCTCTATCCACCTTATCTATCCCATGCATGATTTTATACACTTCGATCAAGTCACCCCTTAAACACCGTCTTTCAAGGCTGAAGAGACCAAGGCGTTGCAATCTGCTTTGATAAGGGAGGTGCTCCATTTCCTTGATCATTCTTGTTGCCCTTTTTGGCACCTTTTCCAGTTCCATTATATCCTTCTTGAGGTGCGGTGACCAGAACTGTACACAGTACTCCAAGTGGGGTCTCACCATCGATTTGTACAGAGGCAATACAACACTTGCTGACTTATTTTCGATTCCCTTCCTAATCATGCCAAGCATGGAATTTGCTTTTTTTACTGCTGCTGCGCATTGGGTTGACATCTTCATCGAGCTGTCCACCAAAACCCCAAGATCCCTTTCTTGGGTTGTCTCAGAAAGTTTGGTCCCCATCAGTTGGTAAGTATAATTGGGGTTCTTTGCCCCGATGTGCATAACTTTGCACTTGTTTAGGTTAAAATGCATTTGCCACTTTGTTGCCCACTCACACAATTTCGAGAGATCCTTCTGGAGCTCCCGACAATCAGTTTCACTTTTCACTACCCGGAACAATTTGGTGTCATCAGCAAACTTTGCTACCTCACTATTTACTTCTACATCCAGATCATGGATGAATAAATTAAAAAGTAAAGGTCCCAAAACTGAACCTTGGGGTACACCACTTCTCACTTCTCTCCATCCAGAGACTTGGATTAACCCTACTATCACAGCACCATTGAGAGTGTCCTGACATACGGCATTCTTGGCATGGTATGGGAGCAGCTCTGTAGCGGACACAAAAGCTCTACAGAGAATTATGAAAATTGCCCAGAATATTATTGGACTCCAGCTACCAGCCCTGGACAACATCTTCGAATCTCGTTGTTTGAGGAAGTTGCGTAACATCCTCAGAGATTCTTCCCATCCTGCTTACAATCTTTTTGGACTGTTGCCTTCTGGCAGAAGATATAGAACATTTAACAGATTAAGGCTCAACCCTGACAAGACAAGAGTGGCTGTGGGTGATGCCTCCCAAGGACATTTCAATCTGTCCTTCCATTACCCTGGCGGGTTGAATCGATAAACCCCTCAGAGAAGGTCCGCAACTTGGGAGTCCTCCTTGACCCACAGCTGACATTGGATCATCATTTGTCGGCTGTGACGAGGGGGGCATTTGCCCAGGTTCGCCTGGTGCACCAGTTGCGTCCTTATTTGGATCGGGAGTCTCTCCTCACAGTCACACATGCCCTTGTCACCTTGAGGATCGACTACTGCAACGCTCTCTACATGGGGCTACCCTTGAAGAGTGTTCGGAGACTACAATTAGTGCAAAATGCAGCTGCGCGAGCAGTTGTGGGCCTTCTGCGCTGTGCCCACATTTCACCAACTCTCCACATGCTGCATTGGTTGCCTATTGGTCTCCGAGCGCAATTTAAAGTGTTGGTTATTACCTATAAAGCCCTTCATGGCATGGGACCAGGATACTTACGGGACCGCCTTCTGCCACATACTTCCCTACGACCGGTGAGAGCACGCAGGGTCGGCCTCCTCCGGGTCCCGTCAGCGAAACAATGTCGTCTGGCGGGCCCTAGGGGGAGGGCCTTCTCTGTTGTGGCCCTCTGGAACCAACTGCCTCCTGAAGTCCGCGTTTCTCCGACTCTCCCGGCCTTCCGAAAAAATCTTAAAACTCATCTTTGCCGGCAGGCCTGGGGATGACTGTGGTTGACTATTGAATATGAGTGGGTGTTTTATTGTATTTTTAGATATTTTTTGTTTGGGATTTTTATTGTAATTTGTTATTTATACATATGTTGTTAGCCGCTCCGAGTCTCCGGAGAGGAGCGGCATACAAGCCTGAACAAATAAATAATAAATAAATAAATTTAAAACTCGGACCACCCGTTTTCTGAATAGCTTTTATCCCAGAGCTATAATTGCACTTAATAACGAACTAAAGCGCCACCATCAGTGAACTGTTGGATAGTACTACTTGGTCTGTTGCGTGGATGCTGGGTGGTTTGGGGGTGGGGGATTGTGGTGGGTGGGAGTGTGTTTGGGGATTATGTGTGTGGGACCTGGTCTTTGGGTGTCATGTAAATTTCGTTGTATGTGTATACTGCGTATACACACACAATGACAATAAAGTTGTTATTATTATTATTTTTCACGCTTACGACCATTGCAGTATTATCCCTGTGGTCATGTGGTCAAAATTCAGACCCCTGGCAACTGCTTCATATTTATGACGGTTGCAGCATCCCACACGATCCCTTTTACGACTTCCTGACAAGCAAAGTAAATGGGGAAGCCATGAGTACTGAACAACCGAGTTACAAAACAACTGCCGTGATTCACTTAACAACTGTGGCAAAGGAAGGTCGTACAACGGGACAAAACTTGCTGAACAAATGTCTCATTTAGTAACCGAAATGTTAGGTTCTACTGCGGCGGTAACAGAGTCGAAAGGGACACAATTTGGGCTTAAAACGTCCGTTTTTTGGTCCGTTCCACGAGTCCAACTGTTGGGACTCCACCACTCCCAGAAGTTGCGTGAATATTATTATTATTATTATTATTATTATTATTATTATTATTATTATTATTATTATTATTATTAGGGTGGGTGCGTATGGGAGCTGCCATGGAAAAATGGCCCTTCGGTGGAGAGAATAAGAACAACAGGACCAGAAACGAAACACAAGCAGTTCTCAACTTATGTCCGTTCATTTAGTGACCGTTTGACGTTACAGCGACACTGAAAAAACTGGCTTATGAAAGTCATTCACCCTGACGACATTGCAGCCTCCCCATGGTCAACAGGGTCAAAATCTGGATGCTTATATTTACGACCATTTCCGTCATTAAGCAAGACGGTTCAGTGAATTTTGCCCCATTGGACAACCTTCCTTGCCAGAGGGGTTAAGTCAGGGGTAGGCCACCTTGGCTCTTTGATGACTGGTGGACTTCAACTCCCAGAATTCCTGAGCCAGCCACGCTGAGGGAAAAAGGGAGAGGTTTCCAAGCTGAGCCAGGCTGGCTCAGGAATTCTGGGAGTTGAAGTCCATGAGTGATAAAGCCGCCTAGGCCTAGGCCAGGGGTAGGCAACCTCGGCTCTTTTATGACTGGTGGACTTCAACTCCCAGAATTCCTGAGCCAGCCATGCTGAGGGGAAAGGGAGAGGTTTCCAAGCTGAGCCATGGTGGCTCAGGAATTCTGGGAGTTGAAGTCCATGAGTGATAAAGCCGCCTAGGCCTAGGCCAGGGGTAGGCAACCTCGGCTCTTTTATGACTGGTGGACTTCAACTCCCAGAATTCCTGAGCCAGCCATGCTGAGGGGAAAGGGAGAGGTTTCCAAGCTGAGCCATGGTGGCTCAGGAATTCTGGGAGTTGAAGTCCACCAGTTATCAAGGGAGCCATAGTTCCCCCATGCTGGCTCAGGAATTCTGGGAGTTGAAGTCCAGAGCCAAGGTTGCCTACCCCTATCCCTCTATCCCTCTATCTCAGAGGTCTTCAAACTTGGCCCTTTTATGACTGGTGGACTTCAACTCCCAGAATTCCTGAGCCAGCCACGCTGAGGGGAAAGGGAGAGGTTTCCAAGCTGAGGCAGGGTGGCTCAGGAATTCTGGGAGTTGAAGTCCACGAGTCAGAAAGCGGCCTAGGCCTAGGCCAGAGGTAGGCAACCTCGGCTCTTTTATGACTGGTGGACTTCAACTCCCAGAATTCCTGAGCCAGCCACGCTGAGGGGAAAGGGAGAGGTTTCCAAGCTGAGGCAGGGTGGCTCAGGAATTCTGGGAGTTGAAGTCCACGAGTCAGAAAGCGGCCTAGGCCTAGGCCAGAGGTAGGCAACCTCGGCTCTTTTATGACTGGTGGACTTCAACTCCCAGAATTCCTGAGCCAGCCACGCTGAGGGGAAAGGGAGAGGTTTCCAAGCTGAGCCATGCAGGCTCAGGAATTCTGGGAGTTGAAGTCCACGAGTCATAAAAGAGCCAAGGTTGCCTACCCCTGGGTTAAGCGAACCACCGCAGTTGTTAAGTGAACCCAGCTTCCCCCCTTGACTTCGCTGGTCAGGAAGTCACAAAAGGGGGAATCATGTGTCCCCGAGACGCTGCGACCATCATAAATATGAGTCGGTCGCCAAGGTCTGAATTTTGAATGTCATCAGCAGCAGTTTCCCGTTGGGAAAAGAAATTAGCGGTCCCTTCCTGTTGAGGGTCAGGCGGAGGAGGAATTCCACAAATCATCTGGAGATGTTCTCCTCACTTTTCCGACAACCAACTCACCGACATTGCTCATCTCCGGCACGGTGGCATGATAGGGGCCCTGCAGGAAGACGGGCGGGTTGTCATTAATGTCCTGGACTTTGATAATGAACTCTGAGGGTGGCTCCAGAGGCCGGTTGGATGCCCGATCCACCGCTTGAGCCAGCAAAGTGTACTGGGCCTTCTCCTCTCGGTCCAACGTCTTGGTGACATGGATGTTGCCCGTCTTCTCATCAATGACGAAGACGGTGCCTGCCCCTTCTCCGGTCAAGACATACTTGATGCGGCCCTCCCCATGATCCACATCCGTGTGCAACTGCCAAAGAGAAGGAAGACATACAAGGAAGGACGTTGGCCAACGGGATAATGATAATAATAATAATAATAATAATAATAATAATAATAATAATAATAATAATAATAATAATAATAATAATAATAATAATAATATCTATTATTAGGAGAGAAGGACGAGGAGGGACATGATAGTAATGTTCCAGTATCTCAGGGGCTGCCCCAAAGAAGAAGGAGTCAAGCTATTCTCCAAAGCGCCCAAAGGCAGAACAAGAAGCAACGGATGGAGACTGATCAAGGAGAGAAGCAACCTAGAACTAAGGAGAAACTTCCTGACAGTTAGAACAATTAACCAGAGAGCACAGAGTTGGTCTTCTCCGGGTCCCGTCGACCAGTCAATGTAGGCTGGCGGGCCCCAGGAGAAGGGCCTTCTCTGTTGCGGCCCCTACCCTCTGGAATCAGCTCCCTCCGGGGATTCGGACCGCTCCCACTCTTCTGGCCTTCCGAAAAGAATTAAAAACTTATTTGTGTCGGCAGATCTGGGAATGATTGGTGCTGAATGTTGGATGAATGTTTTTTTTATTAAAAATTTGGGGTATTGTTTTATTTTATGATCATTTTAATTTAATTTATATTAGACTTTAATGCGATTGTTATTATCTATGTTGTAAGCCGCTCTGGGTCCCCTGGAGAAGAGCGGCTTATAAGTCTAATAAATAAATAAATAAATAAATAAACCTGCCTCCAGAAGCGGTGAATGCTCCAACACTGGAAGTTTTTAAGAAGAGACTGGACAGCCATTTGTCTGAAATGGTGTACGGTTTCCTGCCTGAGCAGGGGGTTGGACTCGATGACCTCCAAGATTCCTTCCAACTTTATTATTATTATTATTACTATTATTATTATTATGGATCATCGCACAGTCAGCCAGATGTTCAGATTGGATTTGGCATTTTGTCTACCTATCGAGTCCTTACCCAGGACCTGGGATAGGCAGATGTGGATGTTTGATGGTATTACAGATATTGTTGCAGGATGGAAGCAGTTCCTAGTAAGGTCGCTTTTTGCAATTGACTAATAGCGAATTTGTCAATGCCAATGGTGTCCAAGTGGTGCTCCAGTTGTTTTGGGATTGCACCCAAGGCACCTATTACTATTGATACTAGTAATTATGGATCATCGCACAGTCACCCAGATGTTCAGACTGGATTTGGCATTTTTTCTACCTATCGAGTCTTTACCAAGGACTATTATTATTATTATTATTATTATTATTATTATTATTATTATTATTATTATTATTATTATCTGTTGCTGCCCCAGCCCTCTGGAACCAACTTCCCTCAGAGGTTCGTACTGCTCCCTCCCTGCTAGCTTTCCGAAAACTCTTAAAAACACATTTATGCAGACAGGCTTGGGGCGTGTGAGCTGCGCTCTGCCCCTGGGCCTTTGATTGGGACTGTATGTTGTATGAGTGGGAATAGTTTTATAGTTTTTATATTGTATACTACTATTTTAATTGATTTATATTTTTGTACTTGTATTATTTGCTGTGAGCCGCCCTGAGTCTGAGGAGAAGGGCGGCATATGTCAAAATAATAAATAAATAAATAAATTATTATTATTATTATTATTATTACATTTGCAGGAACTGGGCATGGCTAGTCTAGTGAAGAGAAGGACAAGGGGAGACATGATAGCAGTGTTCCAATATCTCAAGGGCTGCCCCAAAGAAGAGGCAGTCAAGCTATTCTCCAAAACACCTGAAAGCAGAACAAGAAGAAACGGATGGAAACTAAACAAGGAGAGAACCAACCTAGAATTAAGGAGAAATTTTCTGACAGCAAGAACAATTAATCCATGGAACAACTTGCCTTCAGAAGCTGTGGGTGCTTCATCATTGGAGGTTTTGTAGAAGAGACAGGACAGTCTTAATACTGTCTCTATTATATTGTTTCTGTAGTCAGCATCCAATTAGTGGAATGCTTATTGATTCTGATCTGGCCTTTGGTCGAATACAGAATTTTAAATATTTCCTCTCCCCCCCCCTTTTTTTCTGCTCAATTCCAGGAAGATCACATCACAATGAGAATTGTGGGGACGTTTGCATTAATTTCTAAAATGCCAGATCTGGCTGTGGTAGAATTGACCAGGGAGATCTTTAGAGAAGAAAAGACCACGAATGAAGAATCTCCAGGAAGGAGAAAGGGGAATCAAACTGATGTAGTGGTATGGGGTCTCCTGCTGGACTAGAAGACCTCCAGGGTCCCTTCCAGCTCTACTCTACTCTACTCTACTCTACTCTACTCTACTCTACCCTACCCTACCCTACCCTACCCTACCCTACTCCACTCCACTCCACTCTATTCCTTATTTCTATTCTATTCTATTCTATTCTATTCTATTCTATTCTATTCTATTCTATTCTATTCTATTCTATTCTATTCTATTCTATTCTATTCTATTCTATTCTATTCTTATTTTTATTATTCTATTCTATTCCATTCAATTCCATTCCACTCCACTCCATTCCTTATTTCTATTCCTTATTTCTATTCTATTCTATTCCATTCCATTCTATATTCTATTCTATTCCTTATTTTATTATTCTATTCTATTCTATTCTACTCTATTCTATTCTATTCCATTCCATTCCTTATTTCTATTCCTTATTTCTATTCTATTCTATTCTGTTCTGTTGTTCTGTTCTGTTCTGTTCTATTCTATTTTCTATTCTATTCTATTCATTGTTTTATTATTCTATTCTGTTCTGTTCTGTTCTATTCTGTTCTATTCTATTTTCTATTCTATTCTATTCATTGTTTTATTATTCTGTTCTGTTCTGTTCTGTTCTATTCTATTCTATTCTATTCTATTCTATTCTATTCTATTCTATTCTATTCTATTCTATTCTATTCTATTCTATTCTATTCCATTCTAATTTTTTATTATTCTATTCTAATTTTCTATTCTATTCTATTCTATTCTATTCTATTCTATTCTATTCTATTCTATTCTATTCTATTCTATTCTATTCTAGTCTAGTCTTGTCTTGTCTAGTCTAGTCTATATTTCATATGTTGTGGCTAGTATGCAGGATTCTCTCTATATATGTTTTCGTACATTTTCATGGGTATAGGTATGCAGGACCTGCAGATACGGTATATATGTGTGTGTGTGTGTGTGTGTGTGTGTGTGTGTGTGTGTGTGTGTGTGTGTGTATATATATATATATATATATATATATATATATATATATATATATATATATATATATATATATATATATATACCGGTATATATATATATTTATATCCAAATTTCTTTTTCTGACAAAGAGTTAAAGAATTAAATTGGGAGACTAAGATGGCCATTTTGAGCTCATTCTGCTCTCTTCAGTTAGCCATACCCTTTATGGGATTCGAACCTGGGCAGTTTACATACTAGGCAGTGATTTACAATATATATATTGTAGAAAATGAGGACACCTCAAAACTACGAAGTCTAGCTCTCCCTCCCAACCATGGGAGATTCAGGGCTCACCCTTCCGATGAGGACAGGTTCTGGACCCGAATATTCCTCAATGACGAAGAACTGGTTCCAAACCCAGCTGCGGCGAGTCCTGAAGAGCGGTCTCTCCCAACGTTGAGACAGGTTTCCACGGAAGGATCCATCCTTGGCTCCTTGGCTGGGGGGCACGAGGCGGCCTGCGCAACCACACCCTCCCAGCCAAGCCAGGAGAAGCTGCAGGAAGCTGATCATGGCTTGTCCCCGAGGTTCAGTCAGCTCGCAACGGGACGCTCAGCTCTTCTGCCCGGCCCATAGGGATCGGCTACCCCATCTGGGTGGATCTGGAGACAAGGAAGAAGATTGGAGCTTCAACATGGCTTCCCAGCCATGATCAAGCCCTGGGTCTTCGAAGGAACCCACCAGCAGAACATCTGGGCAGCTTTGGGTTCCGTGTTTCCAGCTCTACATGTCTTGTGGTCAGGTTATTTGAAGGACCATCTTTCATTGATGACATTTATCGTTTGATCCACCAGAGCAAGGAAGCAGAGAATGTTATGGGTCCTACGGAAGTCCCTCTAGTGCAGGGGTGTCCAAACTTGGCAGCTTTAAGACTTGTGTCCTAACGGTGATTTTTTTTTTTATGAGGCAACTGGACTTCCTTGTTTTTCTTTGAAGATGGTTTCCCTTCTCCTCCAAAAAGCTTCTTCAACTCTGAGCTGAAGAAGCTTCTTGGATAAGAAGTGTAACCTCTTCAACCAAATATCTTCAAAGAAAAACAAGAAAGCCCAGTTGCCTCGTGAAAAGGCACCCTCTGGGACTACCATGACCTGGATGACTGAGAATCTCCATAGACATTTAAGACTTGGGGACTTCAACTCCCAGAATTCCTCAGGCTGGCTGGGGAATTCTGGGAGTTGAAGTCCACAAGCCTGAAAGTTGCCAGGTTTGGAGACCCCCGGGGTCTAGTGGGAGCAAGGAGAAGGGCCTTCTCTGTGGTGGCTCCCTCCCTGTGGGGATACCAACCTTGCAGAAATAAGACCGGCCACCATCTTGACACTCTTTCGAAAGGCCCCAAAGACCTGGGTTTGCCAATGGGCCCGGGGACCCCAAAGTGTCAAATTGTTGGTTTGATATTTGTGTCACCGGGGGGGGGGGGAGGAATTTGTTGGGTTTTTGTATTGGGGCTTTATTTCTGTCAGCTGGAGTCGCCCTGAGGATGTTGGGCAGCCGTATAAATTTTCTAGACAAGCAAACATCTGCCTTGCAAATGGATGAAACAATCGGGGGTCTCTTAAAAAGCAATCTTCGGATTCTGTGGTTAGCGTGAACCACAGATCACATCCCAGCCCCGAGCGTGTCGCTAGCCACACACGTGTCCCTCCTCAACGCTGAACTCCCCTCCTTCTGCAAACGTGGGGCGCAGCTGCTTCTTCTGAAATGAAGTGCCCTGATGAGGTAATTTCCAGCAATACTGATTCCCCAAAAGTTGGCTCTCCTCTAGCCAGATGGATCCCTTAACATTTTCATTGTGTTTCTTTCCCAACTTAAGGCAAGGCCGCTGCTCTCTCCGAAAGAGAGATCCTTTGAGTCTGGATTGGCATCTCCTTCCGCCCAGCAATAGAAAAAAAATGATAGGTGATAGATTAGATAAATAGATAGGTATTTATTTATTTTTATTTATTTTAATTAAATTTTTATGCTGCTCCTCTCCAAAGGACTCGGAGCGGCTAACAACATAAACAAAAAGAACATCACAGAGTTTAAAATCAAAAAGCAAATCTACAAAACATTAAAAGACCCCCCCCGAACACATTCATAATTCACACGCAATCACAGTCATCCCCAGGCCTGCCGGCATAGATAAGTTTTTAGATTCTTCTGGAAGGCCGGGAGAGTGGGGGAAACGCGGACTTCAGGGGGCAGTTGGTTCCAGAGGGTGGGCGCCACAACAGAGAAGGCCCTCCCCCTAGGACCCGCCAGACGGCATTGTTTCGCTGACGGGACCCGGAGGAGGCCGACCCTGTGCGCTCTCACTGGTCGAAGGGAAGTACCGTATGTGGCAGAAGACGGTCCCGTAAGTAGGTAGATAGATAGATAGATAGATAGATAGATAGATAGATAGATAGATAGATAGATAGATAGATAGATAGATAGATAGATAAGACAGACAAACAGATGAATAGATAGATAGATAGATAGTTGATAGATAGATAGATAGACAGACAGACAGACAGACAGGATGAATGGATGGATGGATGGATGGATGGATGGAGAGAGAGATATTGATAGAAATGATGGACGGATGAATGGCTGAAGATCTATCAATCTATCTATTATCTATCTATCTATCTATCTATCTATCTATCTATCTATCTATCTATCTATCTATCTATCTATCTATCTATTTGCATCCATTCTCTCTGTCTCTTTATCTCGATAGATAGATAGATAGATAGATAGATAGATAGATAGATAGATAGATAGATAGATAGATAGATGGATGGATGGATGGATGGATGGATGGATGGATGGATGGATGGACGGACGGACGGACAGGATGGATGGATGGATGGATGGATGGATGGAGAGAGCGAGATGACTGATAGAAATGATGGCTGGCTGGCTGAAGATCTATCAATCTATTATCTATCTATCTATCTATCTATCTATCTATCTATCTATCTATTTTCATCCATTCTCTATCTCACATAGATAAATCGATCGATAGATAGTATGTATATATATATGTATATGAATATGTATATGGAGAAAGAGAGGGAGGGAGGGAGGGAGAGAGAGAGAAAGAGGGAGAGCGAGAGAGAGACATTGGATACATGGATGGATGGATGGATGGATGGAGATAGAACATAAAAACCCAGACCGACACAATACCACTGAAAAAGAAAAACAAAAAATTCAAGAAGAAACCACCATGATTGCACAAAGATCTTTCTGACAAACTGAAAGACGAAAAGGACAAGTACAAAAAATGGAAAAGAGGGGTACATAACTAAGGCGGATTATCAGCTGACAGCCAGAATGTGTAAAGATGAAGTCAGGAAAGCAAAGGCTCAGAGCGAACAAAGACTTGCAACAGAAATCATGAATAATAATAATAATAATAATAATAAAAGTTTCTTCCAACATATTAACAACAAGAAAAAAGTCAAGGAAACTGTAGCTCCACTAAAGAGAGAAGATGGCAAGGAAATAACAGGCAACAGGGAGAAAGCAGAGCTGCTTTAACTCATACTTTGCATCAGTCTTCACACAAAAAGGAACTATAGCCCAACATACCAAAAAATCAACAACAACCCACTGCAAAAGAGAAATTAGAAACAAAAATTAAAATAAGCAAGAAAAATGGTAAGAGAACATCTATCCGACCTTGACGAACATTACATCCCAGAGTTCTGAAGGAGCTGGCAGATGTTATCTCAGAACCGTTGGAGCACCGGGGAAGTACCTGAGGATTGGAAAAAGGCTGATGTGGTCCCCATCTTCAAGAAAGTGTGCTCGTTGCTCTGATAGAAATGGACTCTGAAACTGTGTTAATCAAGACCTGTATGGTAAAGTGGGAACGAGATTTTGGGCATCCCATCACGATGGAAATGTGGGAGGAAATCTGGGTGAGAAATGTAGTATTTACGAAAGCGCAACAGCTAAGGGAAAACTTCTACAAGATGTTCTATAGGTGGCATCTAGACCCGAAAAAACTATCATACATCTATCCAGACACCCAACCCAAATGCTGGAGGTGTGGTGATGGGGAGGCTACATATTTTCATGTATGGTGGACATGTAGGAAAATCAAAGCCTTCTGGAGGAAGATATGGTGGACACTCCAAACCATTTTCAAAAAGCGTATTGAATTTCTACCTCAGGTTTTTTTGTTAGGGATCATAAAAGATTGCACTACCACAGAGACGAACTTATTTCTGAACTTGATCACAGCAGCTAGACTGTTGGTGGGACAATATTGGAAGAAGCCAGAAATACCACCTATGGAAGAATGGACTTTGAAAGTAATAAATTTGGCGGAAATGGTGAAAATATAGGCATATTTGAAAGATCGCTCAAATGAACAATATTTGACAGACTGGAAACAGTGGATAGACTATATACAAAAGAAACACCAATCAAATAAAATGTATCTGGCGTATAGTTGAGGCTTGACGTGAGGAGTGAAGAATGTTTACCAAACCAGACGTCTACAAAGACTAACACCTAATGTTGTATTTTATGTTCTATGATGATTGCTTCTTAATATGATCTTATGTTTAATATTGATTACTTTAATACTGAAAAAGCGGGTTGAATTTCTACCTCAGGTTATTGAATTTCTACCTCAGGATCTTTTGTTAGGGATCATAAAAGATTGCACTACTACTGAGATGAATAATATGTGATAGACTAGAAACAGTGGATAGACTATAGATAAGAGAAACACCAATCAAATAAAGTGTAACAGGCGTATAGTTGAGGCTTGACGTGAGGAGTGAAGAATGTTTACCAAATCAGATGTTTACAAAGACTAATACTTAGTGTTGTATTTCAGGTTCTATAATGATGGCTTCTTAATATGATCTTATGTTTAATGTCGATTGTTTTAATAAAAATAAAATTTTTTTTAAAAAAGTGTGGGGGGGAAAGGACCCAGGAAACTACAGACCAATCAGTTTTATCTCAATACCTGGGAAAAGATTATCAAAAAACAGATCTGCGAGTAACTAGAAGCAAACAAAGTTATAAATAGTAGCCAGCACGGGTTTGTTAAAAAAACAGATCATGTCATGCCAAACCAATCTTATCTTATTCTTCGACAAAGTGATTACACTAATAGACCAGCTAAATACTGTGGGCGTAAGCATACTTAGGCTTCAGTAACGCATTTGATAAAGTAGACCACAACCGACTCCTTGATCAACTAGAAAAAGCTGGAATAGACAACATCACAGGCAGATGGATCCGTAGCCTGGCGGGCAAATTGTACTCAATGAGTAGTCCTCAATGGCACTACATCCACATGGAGAGAAGTAAGCAGTGGAGTACCACAAGGTTCCTTTTTAGGCCCAGTACCCTTCAATATCTTCATCAGTGACTTAGATGAGGTAATTGAAGGGGAACTCATCAAATTTGCAGATGACACCAAACTGGCAGGAGTAGCCAACAATCCCAGAAAACAAACTCAGAATCCAAAAAGATCTAGACCAGCGGTTCTCAACCTTTTTCAGGCTGTGACCCTGACCTGCGCCGCGCATGCGCGCCGCGACGGCCCGCATCGTGCATGCATGGCGCGACGGCCCGCATCACGCATGCATGCGCGACGGCCCGCATCACGCATGCGCGGGCGAGGCATCGCGCATGTGCGGCGCGATGGCCCGCATCGCGCATGCGTGGCGCGACGGCC